>JAIGNY010004517.1:0-361263 GCA_020152595.1 Chiridota heheva
TGCGCTTGAATCAGATAATTGCAGATGTCTTTGAATTTATTGTTCCATTTTCGTCGCATTTTCTTACAATTTAATAGTTTAGCTGTACTATATAGTACAAAGCGATACTGCTAAACTAGGGGTGCTCGAACAAAAAATATTCAAATGTCAATTGGTAAACAGAACCTCGAATTCTAGGTCCCCACCTAGAATTACATTTGATTGAATTTCTCATTTTACGCAACGAAGAGAAGGGTGATGGGAAGTCATTAACAAAATGTATTGGTTATTCAAGTAGGGAGGGCTCACTTATTGTGCGTACGTACACCGCCATTTAATGCAGATAAATGGAGTTAACCAAATTGAAAAAGTTTGCGTCTCCTGCCGTTATGTTAATCATTAGACACAAATTAAAGTTTTTACTGGTACTGTTCATTTCAAAGGCTTACATGCGTTCAGTGTCCATAAATGATAAGAGGAAAATATGCAAAAATGAGAGGTGCTCCTTCAGTTTTATTTCAACCGTTTGAAAAAAAAAAATTGAGCAAACTTTTTTTCTCGAAAAGTGTTCACATTTGAGCGAGTTATTTTTAAAACATTAAAATTTGAGCGACGGTTTTTCCAAAACAATCTTTGATTTGAGAATCATTTTTAAAATCCTATTCAATAAGCATAGGGAGCCAAAATTTGAGCGACATTTTTTTGTTGAAAAAGTTCACTTTGAGCGAAAAAGTTCGCTTAAATTGTTCTTTTCTCTCAAACGGTTTAGATAAAACTGAAAGAGCGCCTCTATTTTTTGTACAACTACCCTTTACTATTTTTATGATTACTGTCTTTTAAATACCATTTTTTGGTTACCTGCATTTTGATGATTTTCCTTAGAATGCAATGGCTATAGAACAAAGTTAATATTTCACTTAAATGTGTATGTTTACGCGGGGAAAGGTACATGCAAAGCGTACACATTGTATACATAGGGATTATTTGGTTTGATGATAGCGTACTTAGAGGATTACTTTAGGGGTCAAGCAAGTTTATCGTATATGAAGAGGACTTCAAAAGAAACAAAATAGTGAAAAAAGCATTCAAGAAATCTTATTCTGTTAAGGAGATATCTAAGTTTAAAGTTTGGTACGTAAATATGTGTATGGAAACGACTGAAATCAGACTAGTTGTGATGTCATAGCCTCAGATTCCTCAAAGTCTTTAGGTATTCCATCATATTTTGTACTGCAATTTGTGGCTTAAAAACCATGAAATATGTCAAAAAATAGTAAAATTGAATTTAGGAAGGGTATTTATAATCTACCACCTGAAGAAAGTTTGAGGGAAAATAATTTAAATAGTGAAAAAATTAAATAAACTTTCTTTAAACTAAACTTATCCTTTAATGGAATATTCCCATGTTTATTCGTAACTATACATAAGAAAGAAAACAATTTTAGAAACAATTTAGTGCAAAAATCATTTGATATATATACCAGGAGATAATCAAATTTTAAGGTTAACAAAAATGGCAATAAATGAATAGAAAAGGCTCAGTATGACATCACAGCAACACATTCTCCTACAAAGTTGATGTATTTCATTCAAATCTATCATCCTTTTTTATTATTAAAACCTGCTAGAAAAATAACTTGATGAAATTTAGGTATTTATATACATTGCCAAATATACCCTATTTCAATAACTTTTGGAAAATTGTTTATAATCATACAGAAACAATCGATTAACGTTCAAAGAAATACATAAACATTTGCAATGGAATTGTCTCTATGACATCATTAAACGCCGATTCATTATGATACTGTACAGAAATTTAAAATGCAATTAGGAAAACTTTACAAATCCATATTTCCTGAACGGAATATGATATCAACCTGATTTTTGTACCAAATTGGCTGTAAAAGTATGCTCTTTCAGGTAAAATTGTTTAAAAACTATCATGGCATTATTCCTTTGATAGACGGCCTATGATGAGAGACATAGGCCCCAAATGCAAACCACGAGTAACTTCCAAAAATAGTCTACGGCAAACCACGAGTAACTTCCAAAAATAGTCTACGGCATCAAGTAGGATCCAAATTTCATTAATTGTTATCTCTTGGAGTGAAACAAATAACAAATATCAATTCTTTCGAATTTGAATTTTTTTTTTTTTTATTTTGTTTTTGGAAAGATTTCATATGAAAATACTAATATTGAAGTACATTGTTCAATTACTCATTTCTGTGAAATTTAAAGTTATCGCGCGGAGCTTTTTTGACAGGGTTTAGAAATGTACTTTTGAAAGCTAAATATGAGCTAAATCAAGAGAATTATTTAAAGCGTGTTTTTTCATTTAAAACATTCGATTCACAAAAGATCCAGGTATGCAGATACGATAATAAGACAGAAGACTAGGCATTACGCTTAATCGTCGTTACAAATATTCAGTCTTTTCACCCAGAAGAACCTTCCAATTCGGCGGGTATGACTTTTAGACTACTAGAAGCAAATAAACCTATCACTGATAGTTTAGTGATTTTATGCAATCAATTATCTATATTTACACAATGGAACTTGTTGTAAAGAGCCAGGTATTGTAGATTTGATTACTGTAGGTCCATGCATGTAATGTGGGGGCTGAGGATTCATTTGAATTTTAAAAGATGTTTTCATCAGTGAGTTATAAACACTCTGGTGAGTTTGGATTCTTTGGACTGAAAATTTATAGCCAGAGTTATTCATCATGAGTACGGTACGATACGGTACAGTTGAAACCACCGTTACTTCAAAAAACTAACGATTTTGTCGCTGGGTTGAGGTTCCCTAGATTGCAAATTATTAAAAATTATTTAAAATGATTCGAAAATAGAATTTCTTGTTGAAATTGTTGATTTTATAGTAGTTGGAATATAGGGTCCAGAAATGCAGAACCCTTCAAAATGTTGTTATTTTTAAGGAAAGTTTTAGCCACCGTAATTCAATTAATAAGAAATTTACTCTAATTGATACTAAATGAATATCAATCAGGAGAAAGAGAAAGGTTATATTACATTGTTTAAAAGTTAAAGGCCAGTAAACGTGGACAGAAATATACAACACAATTGAACGCTTTTGATTGGTCTAAATGTTTTGATATATTACTGACAAGTCAATCAGCAAACGCCGCGCACGTGACGTCCTAGTATGTAGCATAAATTACCGGCGGTTTGTCAAGCTCGAGATTCCTTCTTCTAAGTGCTTCAAAACTTTAATATTCAAAACTTGAAAATTTTTGCTTAATATTGTTATAAATTGATTTCATGATGAAATTGATTTCATGATGAAATTCCTTCATATTGTGACAACGCACATTTGAATTGGCAAAAATAGGCCTTGTGCACGTAGCTAGCAGTAACAGCAATCTCCACCACTACATTTTTGAGCCATAGGTGTAGGGGCAGGGGGAACGTACCCTCTCCCCACTTTTCTGAAAAATTACAAAAGTGCTCCTCAATTACAGTCTCAATAGTTTGAAACTGGCGAGTTTTGTCCGTCGCATGTACGGGAGGAATGTGACTGTCCGATTGGAAAAGTTCCCTTTCTAAAAGTCAAGTGCCCCTTTTACTTTATTTAATTGTTTTCTGCTTACTTATATTCTATCTACAGATTGGGATGGGAGGCAAATGACTTGAGAAGTGCCCCTAAGAGGTCGTCTTACTTTCGTCTTAGATTTGTGGCTTGAATTTTTTCTCATAAACTAACACACCCAAAGATTACCCACATTTGATGTTAAATTTGAGCTTTACCATCACTACCCTGGTTGAGCAAGTTGACCAAGGCATATAATGATCTTATTTAAAAGAGGGACTTGCAAGAAATCGTTTTGTTGTTTTTTTTGTTTTTTTGTCAAGGAAAGACATAGGGATAAATGTGTTTTGCAAACCGATAAATATTGTAATTGGAAATGCAGAAACTTAAAACAAAAATGAAAATTCGTCATTTGTAGTTTTTTGCACATCCCGCCCGTGCCTCAGCCTAATATCATTCAGGCACTATCCTCTCATACTTCAAGCGGCAAACGTTCTTAAAAGATAGATATTGCCCATTATGCATGACATGTGTTATTCAGTTTTCCTGCGGATAAAAGCTTAGGGCACTTTCTGCAATTTAAGGGGGAAATTAAAGAAGGTGATTTGCCAATTAGGTACGTGTTGATGTCATGTCCGAAGGAGCAGTGGCGTAGAGGCGTCCTTGTCCACCTGTATTATTTGAACGTGACTATTTGAAGAATAGTGAGAGCTATTTTTCTCACCCCGGCGTTGGCGTCAGTATAGGCGTCGGCTTCGTCGTCCGTTTAAAGGTTTTTGGAGAAGTGTTTTGTTTAACGTAACATAACATAACAAGATTACGGGCTAAGAAGGGTTAGTCACCCGATATAAAGCCCAAACTAACACCACCACCACCACACAAAAAAAAAAATCAAAGACGCCCAGAATTAGTAAAGAACTTGTGAACTTGTGTAAAGAATTGTGAACAGAATTGAAGCTAACTAACCACTCAGACAAACCATTCCACTCATTAACAACTCTTTGCGAAAAGCTAAAACGCTAAATATCTTTCCGTGATAACTTTTTGGTCAACTTCAAACTGTTACCACGTGTCACATTAGGATTAGCTGAAACATGCAAGAAATAACAGGAAGTCAAAGCATCAATACCAGAAAGGAATTTAAAAACCTGAATCATATCGCCACGTACTCTTCTCAACTCAAACGTGGTCAAACCAAGAATACACAACCTAGATTCATAAGAGAGATTCCTTACTTCGGTAATAAGTCTAGTGGCTCTTCGCTGAACCTGCTCCAAAATGAACTTATCCTTCTCATAAAAGATACACCAAGCCTGAATAGCATACTCAAAGTGAGGCCTGACTAACTGATTATACAAATTAAGAACAACCTCTCTACCAAGAAAACAACAATTTCTTATAATAAAACCAAGCATCCTATTTGCCCTTGCAGCTGCTAAAGCACACTGTTTAGAAGGCTTTAGGTTGCTAGTAATGACAACACCTAGATCCCTTTCTTTATCAACACAACCAAGATTTTAACCATTCATGCACTAATCAAAAGCCAAATTGCTCTGTCCAGAATAAATAAGTTTGCATTTATCAAGTTGAATGACATCTGCCATGTTTGGGACCAAGAAACTAACTTATCCGGATCAGTTTACAAAATTAGTTTGGTTCAAGGTTTTTGAGGAATTTGTTTATTTTATATAATGACATTCCTGACACGAATAGCTATTAAATTATTTGTGTCTGGCATAAAATACAGGCCAAACAAAAGAGCATTTTGCCTCAAAAGAATTTAAAATGAAGTGTCTTGAACATGAACATAATATAAATAGTAAGTGCTGGCAATTTGATAGAGAAGAAACATAAATTTGGTAGACAGATAGCTCTATCTGATTTATACTGAAAAATGCCAAGCTGAGTTTATTTTATTTACAAGGGACATGTGACGGGATGTCCTCTGGAATATGGGTAGCATGCAGAAGTCATAATCAGTAGATGGAGGAATTGGGATTAGGGGAGTTGTCTTGTGGAACAGGGTGGAATGGCATGTACGCAGGGGCGTAACCTAAAAGGGTGAGGTGTGAACCCCCGCTCTCCCTCCCTTCTCACTTGTAAATGTTTTTGTCGGGCAATTGACTATTTCGTCGGGAAAAAATTGGCGTAGTATTTTTCAGTTTTTGGGCATCAAAAACTATCAATCTTCCGGGGGATTCGCCACTTAGACCCCATCAGAGCTGCATCCATAAACCAAACAATATTGTGGACACATTTTTAGGGGAAATTTCTCTTTTATCTGACAGTGGTAACCCAAATGTTTATCTGAGTATAGACTGTGATTTAAGTTTTTCTTCTTTTCATAAACAGATAAATTACATTTCGGTGTTGATTTTAAGCCACTTTGGGGCAAAAAAAACTTTACATTAAGACTTCACCCATTATCCTTACAATTTTTCCTGGGCATCAAAGACAATCAATCTTCAGAGCTTTCAGGGGCTTAGCCCCCTAGACGTCTTCCAAGGGACCCTCGAGAGGGACTTCTTCTCCAAGATCCCTACTTTTGCTTCGCTCCCGGACCCTACGATTCACATTTGGAAACTTTGCGTTGATTTTCAGCCATTGGGGTATCATCAAAACAAGAAATCTTCAGGGCTTCGTCCATGAACCCCACAATTTTGACAGAGTTTTCTAAATTTCAGGGGAAATTACTCCTTCTAGCCTGTTTAGGAATGGTAACCCAAATGCTTAACAAATTTTCTAAGTAGATTTTAACATTCAAATTTGAAAATATCTTCTAATATATATTATTACATTTTGAAACTTTCTGTAAATTTTAAATCATTTTTCGGGCATCAAAAACAAGAAATCCTTAGAGGTTCCAGAGCTTGGCCCCTGGACCCCTTCCAAGGCTTCGCCCATGAGTCCACAATTTTGATTAAAGTTTTTTCTATTTTCAGGGCAATTTTCAATAGAATCTGAAATTGATCAGAGACTCATACACTTTTGGTACTGAGGATTGTTGAGGCAAATGATCAAATTTTGTCCCAAATATCTGAATAACAAATACTTTCCTACGCCGCTGTTTTCCAGGCTTCGCCCATGAACCCCACAATTTTCCCCCAATTTTCTCAATTTGTAGGGAAATTCTGCAAATATATGAATAGATTCAAACAAATATGAAATTGTCTTCTTATCATCACGGTAACTTACATTGGGAAAATTGTGTTGATTTTATACCAGTGTGGATATATATATATCAAGAAATCTTCAGAGCTTCCAGAATGCCGGGGCTTCGCCCCTTGAGCCAAGTTAATTGCAAGGCTTCGCCCATAAGTCCCACAATTTTGCTCGGATGTATTTAATTCGCAGGGACAATTTCCCCTTTGCCTGTTTAGAAATGGTAACCCAAATAATTATCTGAATAGATTTTAATATTATAATAAAAATTGCCTTCTTTTCATCAATCAAATTAGCGAATCAGACAACTGTAAATTTGTCTAGCTTGATTAGAAGTATAAAAATGAGAACTTCACACAGATTACTTAAATGATATTATATTTGTTTTCAACATCTGCAATGATTATAATACATAGCTTTACTGTACAGAAATATATTAATATATATATATATATATATATATATATATATATATATATATATATATATATATATATATATATATATATATATATATATATATATATATATATATATATATATATATATATATGTATATATATATATATATATATATATATATATATATATATATATATATATATATATATATATATATATATATATATATATATATATATATATATATATATATATATATATATATATATATATATATATATATATATATATATATATATATATATATATATATATATATATATATATATATATATATATATATATATATATATATATTGCACCTGCAAAACTGCCGTTCAGAAAGAGGATCAAGTTGTGAATAGAAAGATTACAAGAGCACAACAGAAGTGTGTTTATGTGCTGGTATACTATACTACCGAGGACCTGAACCTGACAACACATCGATCAACCGAGGACAATCGAGGATTAATTTAAAGACTTTGAAAGAAAATATGTGCAAATGGTCAGATTCATCAAATACGGGCATCTATAATTTGAGGTTCGTTGGTTATGCAAACATTTTGATTCTGAACATGAGAACACACGTTTTTGGCCAAACCTTGCAACCTTCATCAATTTTTCATTTAATTATTTTCCCTTTCGTTCGAAGGAATCTTATACACGACTGTTGAGACTGTGGATGTGGGGTTTACCCACCCTTCCATTCTATTGTCAGATTGTTGCGCCACCGCCCTGTTGCTTTGAGTATCCAAGCTCGCACATATTTATCCCGAATTGCAAGAGCCTTGAAGCTTAGTCTGTTAAAAAGATCGGTTAAGGTGAGATTTTGCTTAAATTTTCTATTGAATTTTCCGTGGTAATTTATTTTGTTAATAAAGTCGTTATGATATCGCCCCAAAAAATAAAATCTTGTGAAAATATATAATTCCTTTATCTTGATATAATATCTTAATTTAATAAAACAGTGAGTAGGCATACTACATCTTTTTATAGTAATTTTTTTAGCTTTGTCAAGAGTTAGAGAGTAGTGACCTTAAAGTCGTAAAATTCGGGAAAATGGTAAAATTAAGGATCATAAGTCAGACAAATTTACCGGCAAGGGATCAAATTTTCCGACACATTTCTCTCCAATGTTTCGTGGGGGTGCTAACCCCGACTTTGGTTACGCCACTATACCTGTCATATCAGTCTCCTATTTGTACCATTTATGTCGTCTCTTAAACAATATCTTTTCGTCTCCTGCATCTTCATTTGACTGCACTTAGACCATGCACTGCGAAGAAAGTGTTCCCCGAGCCAGTAGGCAATACTATTGAGGTAGTGTAATTTCACATTTATGGACTCTCGAGAATTTTCTCAACAGAAACATTACCAATAGTCTTGTGGAAGAAAAGTTCCTCTAAGTGCCCTCTGGCGACCCTCTTGAGGGCGGGCATGGTCAGTAAGAGCTTGCCAAATCTGGCTGGACTCTCGGGGTGGACAACATTCTCATATTGCGCAAGAACTACTTGAGCCTGGTCCCTGAAAAATTCCACCTTGCATTTCTCTTTGACGTTGTTCTTGGTATCTGTGAAGATAGACGTGAAAAATTGTAAGATTTTCTATCAAAGTTAATAATCTTATATTATCAGTCCGCAGCATGCCGATTAATGGAACATAAATGTTCCTATACTATACATGGGAACATTTTGCTACATGGAAGCCGCCATTTTTTTTCTCCCATGATCCTTTGCTATCCTAACGTTAAAGCCTTATGCAATGTTACAAACTTCAAATTTAAAATACGTTTGGAAAAAATATTGTTGCTAAGGGAACTTAAAACTCATGATAATACATCCATCACTGTCATGGCTAAAACTTTTCCACTTCCATTTGATATGTTCACCACGCCGTTTTCGAAATATTAAAAATATTAGACAATATAGCTAGGATTTTTGGCGCGAAACAGCCATTTTGAAAATTTAATTGTTTTTCAACATAATGATTTTTAATATTTCAAGTACATGAATTAAAAACTATGACATTTTATCAACACATCTATACATATGGCTACATGACTTCAAAATTATCGTGTGTTAATGTTCCTATTAATAGGCATGCTGCCGGACTGATTATGGGATGATTTATTATCGTGAACGGCAGATGTTCCCACATAAAATCAGAAGCGTGTTTAGCTCTTATTGATATTTTTCAAATCTTATTGGGACATTTAGTTCCCTATCTTGCAGTCTTGGTCCAAAATTAAGTTTGAGGTCCTAAGTTGTAGATTTTGCTTCAAACTTGAAGATTTTGGGACCAAAATTTGATATTTTTGGGCCACATTTAGTGTTTTTTGGTGCCACACTGAACTTAAATGTTGTGTGCAAACTGGTCAAAATTAACGATAATGCAGTTGATACGAATCAAAAAGCCAACATCTCTGTTTTCCAGTTTTCTATGATTGATTTGATATTTGAGTTGATTAGTTATATTATGACGTTGCCAAAATGTATGGGGTATTTCAGCCCCTACCCCTCCATCCCCACCCTCTCCCACCACCACCATTAGACACGCTACTGCATCAAATCAAAAGTGAAGGCCAAGTGCATGGTTAGAGGTTTGTATGCCCCGTGCATAATTTATCTGAGAATAATTTCAAACAAGTATGCAAGTTGAAGAGTTCAAGAAAAAAAAAAAACAATATGCCACCGAATCAGTAATCGAGATACAAATTTCCTCTTAACTTTGCCACAAACCTATATACCACAGAAGAGATACCTCAGACCTCTTTTGAATGTATATGTTTTTGTCCATCTCAACTTCTTGCATGTATCTTATACATACATAACCTGACCTAGAGCCGTAATTCTTTTCACAATGGGACCATATTTTCCTTCCACAAAGTATGAGGACAGCGTTTTTCAAAATCCTATGTATTTTTATATTCTGCCTGAAAGTGGGGAAAGACCCTGTGCCCCTCTCCCCCACGCCCCCTCCCTCCCATCCCCCTCCCGTTCCATAAATTGCGACTAGACTTGATTATATACCTGATTTGAATAAAATGACTGCCTCCAGGAATGCAAATTCGTGGGTGCTCAAATTCAGTGTGCGCAGCCTCACCGTGACCTCTTGAATGTCGTCAACGACTTCCGACTTCCTCTTCCGTGGATCCTATCAGACGATAAAGAACAGGAGAGATTCTTAAGAATGCTAAGTTTGACTCGGATTATCCGATTATTATCAAACAAAAGAAACATAAGGTATTATCGGGATGTAGGTAACTCGCACCCGCCCTGTACTATTATCCGTTTTCACCCTTCATCTGTTCTGTCCATCGATACCGGGAGGCAATATTTGTTTGCAGGACACATTATCAATGTATAATTTATTGACCAATTAGATTCCAGTATCATTTTACCTTGTTACTATGGTTTTGCAATAATTATTCATTAGGTATACGAGAACTTGGCAACTGACTATAAAAGGCAACCACTCAGGCGGCGTAGCAAGCGTCCAGAATGCTGAAGGTACAAACTGCATTTTGTGCATATGCCTAGTATAATAGCGTGCTTATCACAAACCTTTTCATCTATTTGTGAAACTTCTTCATCATCAAGACGGAGGTTGGAGTGACTTAATAGAGCACAGAAGTCCATGCTCGGCCAGTATGCGGCATGTAGAAGGAAAAGCTCTCCCCAACACTCGCGTAACAGGGTCATCTGATCTGTAGCATCCAGAATACTGTAGAACGTAAATGACTGATAATTTAGAAGTAGGCCTAATGACAGAAACGCAATACACATCATTTCTACGTGACGCTTATACAAATTTAACAAAATAAACGAAATTGCATGATATATAAGGATACTAAACACTCGGAAAGCTAATATGTGTGTTTGTATTTCTATACTATCGACAGGTGCGGATCCAGGCGGAGTGCCCCTTCCCTCCTTCAGACCCCTCCCCAAACCCATTCTCCTTCAGACCACATACATCCTCTGCACTTAGTCTCTTTTTGCTCAAAGTTCCCATTCTAATCTGCATACGTCTAGAGCTGGAGTGTGAGAAGTTTAACGTTTTTGCAAGTTTTGCGCAAAGAGTATCAAACATCATGCACAACAGAACAAAAGTTAGTCGTAACTGATGCCCCCCCCCCCTTCCCTCCCCCTCCCTTCCCCATCACCCCTCTCGAAAATTCCCGGATCCACACCTGATCGAGGACTTTCACCTAACAACACATCGATCATCCGATAACTTCATGGACGACTGAGGAATTAAATGTGCGTTCTGGAAGAAAATCCGTGTAAATTGTCAAATTTATCAAATAGGGGTAGCGGACGTCATTTCAGAAGAGTTTACAGTTATGTGAAAGCATCTGAAACCAATTCTGCTAATACGACAATGCAACAATGTTTTTGGTTGACCTTGCCGTGAATCTTCATAACTTTTCAGAAGAGCGCCAACTATTTTGGATGCGTTGAACGATATAATTTATTTTATAGGGAATAAAGTAGTTAATACGCAAATGGTATATCCAAATACAAGTCTTTGCAAGTCCTTTATCCCCACCCTACGTCACCAAAAATGACTTAGCTTGGCTCAAATCTTTGTTAAATATTATTGTCAGCTTTGGCCAGGAATTCAAGAGAAGGGCAGGCTTCCTTAGCAACGCTTTCTGATCCACAGCTTTATTTGAAAAGGAAGCCAGAAACTCACCGAAATGGCGGGACTGACGACGATGATTTGACTGCATGTACCAAGATATGTGTAGCCGTCTCTTCTATGGATGTCGACGATGAAGGGGCGCGGGAAGCAAAGTTAAGAATTGGCGGGAAGTTCCCAGGCATAGGAGGCGATCTTGCTGACCATGGTACCAGCTGAATGCGACCATCTGCTGTAGAGGGGGGTGGCAGAGGTAGGGACATCGGAGGTACTCTCGGAAGCATAGCTGGATAAAATGAAATCGTACACAAAGCGTGTCAGAAATGAAAGATCCATGACCACGACCCTCATTTTCGCGCATGGGGGTGGGGGAAGCTGTATGGGCCTCTCATTGACAATCTGCTTCTTATTGTCACACAAATAGGGCTTTTCATTATTATACGAGTTCGACGATAAAAATCATCCACAGATAATGCGACAATAGCAGATTAAGAACAGTATGACAATAGGAAACCCCTTTTGCGTGATGAATATAGGTATGCGCATGTTAGCATGTGACATAAGGCGCACATGAACTGAGGGAGTCTTAATCCCGGAATTAATAGTTTATTATACAGTTATATGTCAACCGTGAGCGAACTACACTTTTGACGCAAACTAAGAATACAAAAATAACATTTTATTTAAATGCAAATAAACCAAAATTTAATGATTTTCATTTAATCGATGTTTATTTTTTCATACTTTATTATTTGTTTTTGTTTACCAACGTTTCTTACCTGCTGAACAGTCTGCTTTATTCTTCGCCATGTGACATAAATGTTGCCTCATTTGATGCATCACTTCCTCTTGCGAAGCGCCCTCAGCCCTCAAACCATGCATGACAGCTCCCATTAATGCTGGGCCATGAAGCGCAGATCCAGTCATCTGCGAATGCGCAAATGCAGAAGATGCCGCCAATGCGTCCCTTTGGCTCATTCCACCATGACGAAATGGAACAACGCGGAACGCGCTGCTGCTACCCAATAATGCGCTTTCTCTCGCTCTGCGTGAAAAACGAGCAGACTCCGCCCATGGTTGGAATGGGCGGAACCCTCCTGCAGCTTTACTTGCAGCTGATCGGTGGGATGCAGATGATGACGTCATAGGTTTCTTCTTACGTGGACCTCTCTCTTCTTGAACGGCTGTAATGAAAATAAAATTGTGTTTAGTTGTTAGGAACATTAATTTATAAATTAGTCTATATATCTGTGATAGTGGAGTAACTATAGGTATTTGTGGCACAATTACATCCAAATATAACATATAATTAAAAACAAACAGATTCTCACTCAAATAATAATTATGTCACTTTTAACTTATGGAGATTTCATGTACTATGTTGAGAATCGACCATGCAGCCATTCATTGCATTATGATATTGTTCTGAAACCATAGCAAGTCAAAATAACAATACTTGACTTCAACAATTATAAAAAGATCTTTACTACAAACTAATCGCTCATTTGACCTAGATTAGTCTTGTAAAAGTTATCATAACAAATTTCTGAAACTCGGTTAATTGAAAACAACTCTTTTTTTATTTCGTCAATTGCTCATAACGATTTAATAGCAGCCTAAGGCAGAACGGTGTTACCGTGCGGCGCGAGATACCACGGCAAGTGCGCTCTACCTACGGCGGCTCGCGTAAAGAAAGTGTGCTCCCACAAGGACTGAATGAAGGATCATTGAATGAGAGATTGAAAAAAAGGAGCTGATCTAAAAAAAAAATTAAAAAAAGGTTTGAACAGTTGAAACTTTTGTTATCGCGAAATCTTAGATGATAATTTGATTTGCCATTGATTTACAAGATAAGAAATTAATTTGTGTATTTTCTTGTAAATCTCGTGCTTTTTATGTTAATTTTTTGAGCTAGCCAAACAGCCAAATCCGCTAATCCCTCTCAGAGGTGCAACATGTAGTGGGACTTCTTTAAATTAAGGAAGTTTCACCGTTGGGCTGATGGTGAAATGGCATCGATAGACAGTGAATCCCTAAAACAGATCTAGAAGGGCTCTATCGGGTTGGGGAGGGGTTGGGGAGGGGTTGCGGTTGGGGAGGGGTTGGAGTTGGGGATTCTTAGAAAGACAGGTCCTCCAGATTTTTTTCTATTAATAAGAAACTATTGGCAATTCATAGCAAATTAACTGCAGATGTACAGGCAGACCGGAAAAAGACTACAATTTCATGATAAAAACAACAGCCCTGATGGGAAAACGGAATTACTGTTTCATCGCACAAAATGATACAGGAAAACATAGGTTTTGTTCAAAAATAAGCAAAGTTCCGTAATAATTATTCGACTGTTTGTAAAGAAAACATGGTTCGTTTTGCACGATAAACATATAGGAGCAAACACTAGTAATTCGCGATAAACTGCCCTTCAAGGTCTCAAGTTAGCGTACGTGTGACGCCATGTGAAATACCTCTGTCTATAAGTTTTATGAATTATATACAGATGTAGGATTTATTGTTTTCTGTTATTTGTTGTATCATAAGGTGTTTAAAGCATAAATAAGAAATTAATTTTTGAAATATTATTAGATGAGAGTGAGACACAATAGCAGCGACGTACATTGATTAAAAATATGATAAAATATAAAAAATCTCTCGTGGCTTAGGAAAAGGGAGGCACCTTTCCAAGATTCCACACATGCTGTTAGATTTTTCACAAACACTTGCCTTCCTCCACCAATGGATACCAATCCTGAAGGAAGGAGTGTTTGCGGTAAACGTGACTTTTTCTGAAAAAGGAAAACATTTATGGTCCTAAAAGATCTTGCTAACTGAGTCTTAGAAAGGCCTCAAAATAACCCTAGAAAATATTAAAATTGATAATCTTCTGGGGCTTCTCCCCCTAGACCCCACCGAGGCTTTCCACGTGGACCCCACCTGGGGCCCTTAGGTGCGCCCCTGGACCCCACGCGTTTGGATTTGCTCTGACGCACAAATAATATCATCGCCCAAAAAAATTACTAATCTTTATCAAACACTTCGCCCCGAGCACCCCCCCCCCCCCTCCCCTTCCCCGCCCCCAACACACACACTTCAAAATAGCTTTCTACGTCTAATATTCCTCATTTCGTTAAGAAACTGACAAACGTACAGCCTTCAAGAACTGGTTAGAAAATAAAATCGTGTTTGGTAAAATCCAAATTATTATCATTATCATATATTTCTTAAATGTTTGTTGTATTTTATATTTTCTAGCAACAGGTGAACATTTCTGTTTTTTTACAACACGTTGATATTATGTGCAACGTGTTTTGGGCCGCTTTTCATCTTTTGATGGTGTCAAAAACAGGACAGCAATGGCACAAATTTCCTCTTGTCTAATTCGCTTAAATTCTGGACCCCATAATCCTAACTTAACCCCAACTTAGCTCAAATGAGTACAATTGCTATCCTGTTTGTGAAAAAAAGCTCCCGGACCAGACCCTCTATTTTGCATGCAGATAATAATACAAAAAAACTGACTTCTGTCGTATATACACTCTAAAAAAAAATGAATGGTCAGATTTGACCATTACATGGTCAACTTTGTACCAAACCAATGTTGAGTCAAAATTAAACGACCATAACGTGGTCAAAATTAACCATAATATGATAATTATGGACAAATTTGACCATATTGTGGTCAAATTTGTTGTTCAGTTTGACCAAACTTGGTTCAGTGCAGAGTTGACCAAGTTGTGGTCAAAATTTGACCATTTCTTTTATAGAGTGTAATGGGCATGATCAACCCACCACTTTACTCATCCTTCTACGAAAATATGTAAGTGCGACGACGAAGATGATTATAGTAAGTTCACTTGGAGCAAAACAGAAACGGAGATTGCTTGAAGAAAAAAATCTTATATTTTAATAAAGTCGCAAAAAGTAAACAAAACTGAGAATTCTGTTTCACGAATTCATTCTTCAACTCGACAGTGTTTTCAGCAGGCGGCTGTTTAAACGCGCGGTCATTAAACACGAACTTCTCCATCACTTATTATCTGTAATATATTCTTGCTCTGTTTGTAGAAGTCGGTACAGACACGTGTTAAATGTTAATTGAACTAGTCTTCAGAATTAACTGGTGTATTTCGAACTTCAATTGGCCACCAGCGTGTGGCTCAAGTGCCATCTATTCTGTCCTCTTAGGCACGCGGCAATTAATCCTGGAAAAAATGAATTAACAACCAGGAGAATTTGGCGCTATCGCAGATATGCTGAGTTAACATGTTAACCGTCCTCCAATATTTGCATAAAAGAGTCAACGAAAATAACGGCGGACATTCTGATGTAAACGGAGATCGTCCGTCAAATTAACCAAGCATGCAAGATTGAAGAATCAATAATCAGGAAGTTTGAAAAAATTAATTTACAAAAGTAAAAATATTTATAATGAGGGTAAACGTACGTTTTTGATATTTGGTGAAAATTGTAACACTAACATTCATTAGAAGTGATTGCTAGATGACGAACTTAATGACTGAACAAACTACGCCAAAACTTGTCAGTTTAGGTCTATGGAAATGATTTACATATTGGTTAAAATAGTATTTATAGGAAAACCCTCAAAATCTTAACTTCCTTAAATTTCTGCCCTACATTTCAGCCACTGAAAGTCATCAGACGGTGTTCGGGTAAATAATGATTAGGGGTATGATGGAGATTCAAAACCTCTTGGCCATATTTAGTTAACAGTTTGACTAACGTTGCGGTACAGAATTTAAAAAAAAAAAAACCCCATTAAGTTAGCATAAGGACGTTTTCTCCATGTGATGTCACAAAATTAAAAAGCATTTTGCATAAATATAAGCATACAGGCATATAAGCATTTGCATGTATGTTATTATACAACATGTACATTTAAAAAGACTCTAAAGTTGTCATTTTTAACCAATTTTGATGAAACTTTTAGCTATTTTCATGGTTTGTAATTTTTTTCTTCCAACAAAGCTGAAGTTATTGCAAACTGTCTATAGAACTTTAATTGTTTATTATTATTATTTTTTTTTTGTTATTTCTTTTGCTATTTTATTTTACTATTTCTGCTAGCTTTTCCTTTTCAAAAATTTCGCTGCCAGAATTTAGAAAAATCGGCAAATGGTAGATATTATTGGGAAATATCGAAGAAGGAAAGCTAGATCATTTACCAGATATGATATTGTTTTCACCCCTGGAAAAAGGCCTAGCGATTCCACTGAAGTGAAGGGATTGTTTTCCAGGGGCAAGACAGGCTTGACGGTGGGGAGTGGGGATGCAAGATAAATATGCTGAGATAGCTTGTAGTGCATACGGTAAGATAATAAAATAACTACATAATAACTATGCAGATTTAGAGGGATATTCTAGAACTAGCAATTTTAGAGTTAAAGCGATAGATAATTGATTGTTAATCATAAACGTATGAAGTTCAAATGTAAGCTCAAAAATAGTATAACTGAAATTACGATCGCTTCTTTATCAGTCCGGTAGCATACCTATTAATGGAACATAAATGTTCTTAAAAATGGGAACATGGAAGCCGCCATTTTGTGATATTTTCAATGATCCTTTGCTATCCTAACGTTAAAGCCTTATGCAATTCCACATATTTTAAATTTGAAATACGTCTGGGAAAAAATATCTTTGCTAGGGGAAACTTAAAACTCATGAAAATACATTAATTACTATCATGTCTAAAACTTTTCCACTACCATTTGATATGTTCACCACGCCGTTTTTAAAATATTAGAAAAAATAGACAATAGAGCTAGGCTTTCAGGCGCGAAACGGCCATTTTGAAAATTAAAATTTTTTTCATCACAATGATTTTGAAAATTTCAAGTACATAAATTCTGAAATTAGAAACTATGACATTTTATCGCAACATCTGAACAATATGGCTGCATGACTTCAATATTCTTGTGTGTAATAAATGTTCTTATTAAAGGCATGCTTCCGGACTGAGCAATATGGCTGCATGACTTCAATATTCTCGTGTGTAATAAATGCTCCTATTAATAGGCATGCTTCCGGACTGTTTATGAAAGATCTAAGTTCTTAGATCCAGAAATAGCTTGAAGACATACAATTACTAATTAATAAAATGGTTATTATCCTTGGAATGAATTCTTTTACGGCACACTTTTTGCCTATTACAAAATTTGCTTTTTGTCTATTACAAAAATTTGTTTGGCGCTTGACTTTCCTTGGGCGCCCATATTAACAATAGTATAATGTTACTGATCTTATATACCGTGAAATCGCTGTACCGCCTACATTCATCGAAGTTAAGATTGACAAGAAAATAAAAAGCTTAAGAGAAAATGTAATATGTCAAAAAAAGATGTCCTAAGCCAAATTCATTTGATTCTTAGGGGCACAGACACCGTGACAAACAGCGAACGTCCGTCAGTTTGTTCTTGCGGCGAAATAGAGCAACGGTTGAGCGCGCTGTAAAGCGCGACCCATTCACCCGAAAGTATCAAGTTGCGTTGAAATCTCGGCGGCTTTTCCAATAAGAGAGACATGTAGCTTTATGTGATACATTTTTGCAACAATACGCTCATAACTAGAATGATTAGCTTGATATTAACGACAGGTTTTGCTACAAATTGGTCAAAGTTTGTACTTTATAGGTTAGAAACCGATGAAACAATGGTTCAATCATGGTTTGTCCAACTTATTTGAGTTGATTATCTAATTATGGATAATTTAAAATTGATGGAAATTTTCCGATCATAAAACATGGCACAACATATCGATGTAAGTTCCTTTTTACTTGAATGTCTGAAAAGTACATTATTTTATAAAGCCAAGAAATTTCTTTCAGGATCAGCGCATAAACTGATAATCCATTCAAATATACAAAGTAAAAAAAACAACGCGATCCCCATGACTTTATGTGGCATGTCAAATTTCGAAAGTAAAATTTTCACATTATTTTCTACTAAGGATATTGTAATGTTATTTCACATACAGCGTAAAATCAGAATTATTTGGTTTTAACTGACGCCAATAACAAATATTAGTAACAAAGAATCTTAGCCATGCGATGAAAGTGACTTTATCTTTAGAAAGTTTTAGATGATATACATATAAATGGGACTGACACTATGTTGATATAGTCTATTTCTTTAAAAAAAACTCAGAATAATGCATTTCTCAAGACACTGAAAAGGCTAGTACGCCAAATGACATATTAAGGGAGCTTAATATAAGATTATACAAGATCGAATAATTCAATATCAAAACTATAACAATTTCAAACAAGCTTTTAAAAATTGAACAGCTTCCAACAAAATTATGTGTCCATTAATTTAGATAGACTATGTAATTGTCATCAGAAAATCTAATCAGCTATTTGTTATTCTGTAGAAGGGAGCTTTGATTTATTTGCTAAGGAAGCTATTCAATTGCTTGCTAATGTATCTTCTAAAACATAAGTATCTTCTAAAACATATATTTAAAGTATCTTCTAAAACGTATATTTAAAGTATCTTCTTAAACATATATTTAAAGTATCTTTTAAAACATATATTTAAAAATGTTTGGGCAGGTCGCAGCACTTTGAACATATTTGAAAGAAAACCATGAAAACAGTAAAAAAAATGTAAACGAAGGTAACTAATTGCACCCACTGTTATAAATGAAATAAGAAATAAATGAGAAATAAGATAAAAATAATTTCTCTGAAATTACATAACGAATTCTCCGATTCGTCTTACCAGTTTGCGTTATCGCAGTTATTTCAACGCAATCCAAATTTCCTTCACTATATTAAATACACATAGGCCTATTCTTTCCTGAATCACTGGATATTTACTAAAAGCAGAGATAGATGATACAGAAATAAGTAGGTCAATCCATTTTGTCTGTCCGTATTAATGAAAAAAAATGATATGATCATCAGACAAACTTTTACGCCAAGAAATTCGGCAAAAGAATCAAAACTGTCAAATGCAAAAAAGGCCTAAAATGCCCGTTTATAATTAAGAAATTATACACAAAATTGGTCCAGAAATGTAACAAATTCGCCAACCAACTGGAAAACAATTGAAATAGAATGGTATAGACCACAATATTGTTCCAATATTCTATGGCTTATGTTATTTAAATTTGTTCGTAATTTTCCTCGAGGTAATACAAAATTAGTCGTCTTTTTCAATTATTCCAATGAAATTTCAAATCGCATCAAAAATAATGTTTACGAATATATCAAACAATTTTCTCACGTCAAGAACTTTTAAATACTTTTAAACATTTTACCATTAAGGAAACAAGTTTTTTCTTTTTTTACATTTTTTCTTTATTTCGATAAGAGAAAAACTGTGTATGAATGGATGACTAAAAACAATACACTTTGAAAAAAGTTAAAATGCATTTTCTGTAAACATCTGTGGTTTTAGAAACAAGTGTTGAATAATTTGGGGTGATATTTGGATAACCTGCAAATTCGTTAGTAAATTCACTTTCGGGAATGGATTAAACGAAAATTTGAATACTAGAAAAACGAATTTCTTACCGTTTTTGTTCATATTAACAGCAAAGCACTTTTTAAGTCTGCAGTAGGGACACCAGTTTCTTCTGGCCTTGTCCACCAAACAATTTCCCTTTCCGATGCATGTGTAGCGCATGTTCCGTCTGATGCTGCGCTTAAAAAAGCAACTGCATCCATCGCAACAGTAAACCCCGTAATGCTTCCCGTAACTTTTATCCCCGCAGACCTTGCACGGCACAGGATTTGGTAGGGTGCGACCTGTACGTAAATAGATCAACGATAGGAGATACTCAAGATTTATATGTATTCGCTGTATATCATTTTTATAGTTTATATTTGATACTTACATTTTTAAGTTAAAGAACGTTTAAAAATGCACATGCATCTTTACACGTGTATATAGCTATGTCCAATTACACCATGCAAGATTCGAGAAGCATACAAAAATCGTAACTGAATAAAGCTTTATCCAAGTTATACCTAGCCGGTTAATCAATTAAGAATATGAAAATATTTTCAGGGAAATATCTTTTAAAATATTTTTTAAAACCTTTTCCTTACTCATTAAAATAATTAAAGAATAGCTTAACAAAATATATAGCGAAACCTACGGAGGGACTTGTCTTGTCTAGTCTATTAGAAAAACGGGATAAGTGGGCTAACATTTGCCAATTGTACCACTGAATTTTTAAATGATACATGCACGTTTAAAAATTTCACATCTTAAACACCATAAATATGCATAAAAATTGACTTGTACTGCATGTTTTGAATTTTTTTAACATTGAAAAATTCCAACTATTGCAATAGAAAAGATGCTCAGATCGTAACAATATCTTAAAAGTTAATTCTCTTTGATATGACATGAAACCTAGAAGTGTTTAATTCTTAAAAATATAAATAATAGAAGAAAACACCCTTAGGGGATCAGTGATGCAAATGTCTGTTTCTCACTGTAAAATTTCTTTATTTTTTGGAGGAAAAGGAAAACATTAATTCCGTGAATATTCATTTGAATCACAAGTATTTTTTTTTTTAACAAGTGTATAACATGTTTTTCAATCACCTTTTTTTAATTAATTCTACACTAAAACATTTTAAAACAAATTTGATTACTATCTTGACTGGCCAATGAATAATAAAGGCTTACCCATTCTGTCAAAATTGCTAAAATGATGTAAAAAGTTTCATTCGCTTAAAATCTTTTTGAAAGAATAACCTGATGTAATTCTGCGGGGGACTGAAACCTTGTAACTTTGATCCCTTTAGCAAGAAAATTAAAACGGATTCACAATAATAATCTTCAAAGCAGTTTCCAGATGGTACAATGAATCCAAGACCTCTCCAAAGATGTGAAGGCACAAATACAATACCAAGGAAAGAATTATTTGTTTTCCATTTGTCATAGCATAAGTTTCCGGATTGGTGAACAATGACGAGAAATACTAATAATCCATCAAAATATTTAGTTATAAAATAAATTAAATTATACCTTTTAAAATATTTTTGTATAATTTGTATCATAAACTTGACCAAGTATATACTTGAAACAAAAAAGTCAACTTTTCTTTAACTTTTCCGAAGTCGCTCACAAGTTATTCCCACCTTCCAAAGACCTGTTTATAAATAGCCTCTCTGATTTTAAAGTCAAATTCGGCATGCACCCTCCCTATACTTATTCTTTCCAGCTCTGACGACATTTGAAGATGAAGATGATATTTGTATCCGGAGCTAAAAACATATCGATCACGTGGGGCATTGATTCGTTCCAAGCTCATAAACTCCATCCAAACGATTGTCAAGTTTCGCTAAAAAGCTAGAAGCAAATCAAACGTTGGAGCTTAATATCAGTTGTGCCTCTTTTGCCGCTCTTTTAAGATGACTTGCACCCTACCAGGTCACTTCTTCAAGAAAAGATCATCCCATCTTGATTAAAGCTTTCAGACCCTTTTCACTTACACAAACTTCAACCTGATACGTAATCTTTTTCAGAAGTTTGACATTAACCATTGATAAGTATTGAAAATTATACCCATACAAGTTGGTAGCCAACTCGTGATTGGTTATTAAGCTGCAGTTCAAGGGAGTGTGCGCTATTGATAGAGCGGCCAATGATCGCGTAAATTGTACCAAAAAAGGTGCCTCGGATATCTGTGGATGAGCTTTCATGTGCTCTTTGATTTTAACGAATCAAAGTGGCCTCATCTACGGGATAATTCTGTTTGCACAGATGCCGATCGATACTTCTTTTGCGCGGGCGATGTCGCCGTTTTTGCAATCTTTCCTGTCGTAATTCCTTCAAAAATACTTGAGCATTTCTTGAGAGTTTACCGAGGATCATTTTAGAAAGGATTTGATAAGATTTAACCGGCAATAGATGTAGAGGAAAGTTGTTAAAATTCGATTGAGTAAGTAATGGCAAACGGCTGAAGTTGGAAAAATATCAGGATGTCACGAGGGAAGGAAAATTGAGGGATGATGATTCTGGTTGTCAGGTATTGGACCAGTTAAACGATTTCAAGGCTTGACAATGACGGGTAATTTTTGTGTTTAAGTTATATATAAAATGCTGCAGAAAGATTACAAATTTATTTACTGCGCAAGTGGTTTGGTGAAATGTTATAATCATGAAAGTCTTTGTTAGTGGTTTTATTATGACGATGTTCTTCTATGGTGTCACGTGACTTTGACAGCTCCATATAATTCTAATTCATGGCAAAAGTTGCTGCTTGGTAACACGAAGAACAATTTCAAAAAAAGTATTTGTCGATTCAGTTTAACGCGGTGGGCATAGGCCTATATTAAAGCAAGAAATGACATAAACAGTAAAAGTTTAAAAGAAACTATGTAACAACGATGTGTATAATAAATTTTAATAAACGAAATGAAGGAGATAGATTGGTTGATGATGATTAATGAAAAGCCAATCAGTATATGAATGACGAAAATAAGAAATAAGAAACAAACTAAATAAATGGAAAAGAAAATAATTAAATTGAAAAGAAAAGAAATAAATAAAAAATAAAAGAAATAAAAAAATAAAAGAAATAAAAGTACCAAAAGACATCTAGGTGTGAAATACGATTTTTTTTTTTTTTTAATGTGACTTTGTGGTTTGTGGGAGTATTATGATTGTTCATTTCTATTGTTTCAAGTGACTTTGTTTAAATTCATTGTAAATGTTGCTGCTTGGTAACATGACGAGCAGTTTCAAAACAAATATTTGTCGATTCAGACATACGTTGGACATAGACCGTTATTGAAAAGATATATTGCATAAACAGTAAAAGTTTTGTAAAAAGTAAAAAGAAATGATGCAACGGTGATGTGCATAATGACCTCTTATAAACAGATGATTCATGAAGATTAATGAAATATCCAATTAGTATATGAATGACGAAAATAGACAATATAGAAAAGAAAAGAAATAAATAAAAATAAAAGAAATAAATAGAATAGCGAAGAAAAAATAAAAGAAAAAAATCACTGAGTGAAAAGTTAAACTTGAATATCTTCTTAGCGATATTTGGATATTGAAGTGGAATCTTCACCATTTTAATTCTTTTAAAGTTCTCCTTTATATACGGTAAAATAGAAAATAAATCAATACAAAGGAAAATAAATCAAAAGAAACAAAAATACAAAACGATATTGGCGGAACAGATGATCTTTTTATAACTTTTTGGTAATTTGTGATAGGAAAATAATTCCAGGAATTTCATTCTAATTCTTGATATTTAAATGGCATTTGATACCTATAGTTAAAAAAAAAATGGGGTGTTTAATAGTATTTTGGTATTATAGCGGTTCATATCATATGCGTGTTCATAAATTGACATCCGCATTGAAGGATAAGTTCAGTGGTCAAGAAATGTCACCGTATATAAAGGAGAACTTTAACAGAAACAAAATGGTGAGGATCTCACTTCAATATCAAAATATCGCTAAGTTTAACTTTTCACTCAGTGATTTTTTTCTTCAACTTTTCTTCAGAGGAAAATTATAATTAACTTACTAGATTCTGTTTCACTATGCGTTCCTTGCGTATCCGATGGTTTTTCAGCAAGACATTTTAAGGAAACTATATAATATAATACATAAAGACTTCGAGTAACTAGTCTAGTCTGGTTTCGATCATTTCTATGCAAATGAGGCAATTCTTTAAACTTGAATATCATAACGGAACAAGATATATGACTAGCTCCTTTAACATTTTGTTTATTTTAAAGTCCTTTTTCACATAAGATAAAAACTAGTAACCACCACAATTTGTTTATTACTTATGAAATTGTTGTTTTTACCAAAAATGATTTTAAATGATTTTTGAACGAATGTACTATCATTACTCCAAAAATATTCTCCATCACCTGTTTTGAATTTCATTAAAACCAATTGTTTTATAATCGCATGTACCAGTATGGTATGATGATAATGATAATAATAATACATACATTTATATAGCGCTAATTTTGTAAAAACATTCAAAAGCGCTTTACATACAAGGAAATTACGATACGAAAACAAAAATAAGAATACATAAATGACAACATAAATAGAAATACAATGGATCAAGCTGCACATTACTAGATTAATGTCTTTTTAAAGAAAAAGTTTTAAGCTTGGTTTTGAAAATATGATTGAGTAAGTATGATATTTTTAACTTTTTCATGATGCTGGTATGTTAGCAATAATACTTTGTTGGTAGTATTATAATTTCAACAATGATTAAATATGTATACAGTTTTCTTATACACATTTGCATTGTGAATTAAATTCGCAAAGTTGTAAATAATTTGTGTATGTTTACATTCATTCCCTCACCTTCAAAGTATTAAATCTCTTTAAATAAATTGTATGTTTCAACAGAATTGTCTGACATAACGCATTGGAGTTTGGCTTGAGAAATACTTCTTGTTTAAATTGTATATGACTGACATTAATCTTTAAATGATAAGTACACAAACTGACAAAACGACTAAACAAGATACTATGCGGAGAAGCTTCTTTATTAAAACAACGTTAACTGCGCATGTTCCCATCTCTCGTTGTTGGTGCGCGTGCAGGACAGTCAACTGCAAATACAAACTGATTTATTAACAATCATTTAAGAGTCCTGATTTTAAGGTTAGTTCTAGATTCAATCGCAATGGATATACATGAGAATACGAGGGAATAATATGATCCTATGTTTTGTTTCCTTAATTTACTCATTACTGTTTCATAGAGAGTTGAACACACAATTACAATGACGGGGTCGTCGCCTGCGTATTCAGTTATGATAGTACAAATGCTATCACGAAACGCTTAATACGACCCGGACGAGAACACAGGTACGACGTACGGACAGACATAACATCGACAACCAAGTCAATGTCCACGGCCTTTGATAACCAGTTGTGGTGCACTGGCGTATCTACCCACCCCAGGATTGAACTAGGGGCCTCGTGGTCTGTAGACAGGTATGATAACCGCTACACCACAGTAGGTAGATATTGTTTCATATTGTTTTTGCCGCTTTTTATAAGAGGGTTACAAAACTCAGAAAACAATTGTTTGAAAATGAGACAGAACCAGTATAATTGAAATGAAAAGTATCTACAAAGAATGTTTGGTTTTGTCAATTGTCTACATATGTTGAAACTGTTAATTATTCAATAAATAAATGACTAAATAGATAGATATCGGCGGAGGACTATATTGAAATAGTAATAATGATAACCATTACAATGAAAACAATAACCAAAAAAGGAAAATAAGAGTGAAAGTAAGTATCATTGTGTGATGTGTTTTATTAAAACATATAATCTTGATGTCGTATTCATCTACTTTAGATCAGCATTTGAGACTATCTCACAGATTGCAGCCAAGGAACCTTTTTAAAGTCAAATCAAGTCAAAAGTCACTTGTTGGTAAGTCAAGACACAAGTCATTTGTTAGCAAGTCATGTCAAATTGCAAGTCTTTTATTTGCAAGTTAAGTCATATCACAAGTTATTTGTAAGCAAGTCAACTCAAATCGCAAGTTATTAATTTGCAATTCAAGTCAAGTCACAAGTTATTTTTAGCAAGTCAAGTCAAATCGCAAGTCATTTGTTTGCAAGTCAAGTCAAGTTACAAGTCAAAAAGATGTTACTTGAGTAAGACCGGGTAATCTCTTCAATCCCAACAATATGCTGTTTGGTATTGCGAGTTCTATCATTCCCACGTGCTTCCTCAGTAGGCCAGTAGGCGTCGTTGTAGGTTTTCAACTTTAGTGACGTTATTTTTTGTTAAGGTTAGGTTTATATCATTTTTTTCTTTTGACACGAACTTTGTTTTCTTTTACTTTGGGTCTGGTCAGTCCATTAAGAACTATATGGGTTTAATTGAGTTTAACTCGGATTTATCGCCTTTTTATACACATATTTAGCAATATTAACAACCTCTATCACTAGATTAGCAATCAATTTCGCTCAAACAGGTTTGGGTTTTCGCAACACTGAAGAAATAATTGTCATTAAAAAAATGTATAAATGTTGTTGATCAATGAGATCATAGTACCCAATCACGTCATGTACTAAACACAGCTGCAAATTTACATCTGCAGTGATCCTTTTGCAAATATTACCTGAGAGAGAGTTGAACACACAATTACAATGATCGTCGCCTGCGTATTCGGTTATGATAGTACAAATGCTATCACGAAACGCTTAATACGACCCGGACGAGAACACAGGTACGATCTTAACATCGACAACCAAGTCAATGTCCACGGCCTTTGATAACCAGTTATGGTGCACTGGCGTGTCTACCCAACCCAGGCTTAAACCCAGGGCCTCGTGGTCTGTAGACAGGTATGATAACCGCTACACCTACCATGATCAACAACTTGGTTTTTTAAGATGGCCGCCAAGAAAACCACGGGATCCCGCGCAAAGTAACATTTGGGTGCCCTACATATCTCGAAATTCCTAAAGATTTTTAGTCCAATCTTAGTCCAATTTATACGTTTTCGTAATTACAAATATGGATTTTTGTAAACAAATTGCTCCTGTGGTGCTGCTTTTTATTGTTATTTTACTTTTCTGGCCAAAACAGTCTTAGTAAACTTGCCACCTTCCCCTTTCGACGCCACTGTTTATTATCGTTACTTTAATTTTTCATTGTATCTCTTTCTCCTAATAGCGCGCACCATATTATTTTGCTCTGATTTTTAATATATGAAAATAAAACAAATTTGATACCGTCATCTCAACTAAATGTATCTAATCCTGACGATTACAAAGTGTTTACAACATTAACAAGATACTGCGACAACAATCGTCTCACCAAAAACGATTTGCTTTTTGACTAATTGAAGGAAATCACCGTTTTTATTATTTTTTATTTGCTTTGACCGAGGAATTTGCTGCCGAATTTAAGTGGTTTGTACGTTTGTTCAATAATCAATCATCAGACCAATTAAAGTTGGTGTTCTTGTTATCATTGTACTTCTCCAGCTGTGTTCACATTAAATTCTCAATAGCGTTCGGCAAATCTTGTTGTAACTTTGACTTTTTAATGCATAATCTAATCCGAGAAGGAAATCTACAGCTTCGTGAAAATGTGGAAGTAGTTCATATATTTTCTGAAAACCATGGAGAAATTTAAGTGATTCATGTTAATATATTTTTTGTTTTTTTGTTTGTTAATTAAAACAGCTTGTAACAAGTTACCTTTCTTAATACAGATGGATGGATGGGCGAGATCTGCCTTACCGGGGTGGTGGGAATAAAAAAAAAGAAAAATTCCTACCAAAAGTGGAGGTGCAAAATCAAGCTAAGATAAAACAAAATCATTAAAGGTGTGTGTGTGTGTAATGGGGGGAGGGGGGGGGCCTTACTTCCCTGAAGGCCCTTCTATCTCTTGAACAAGAAATTGACCAGGTCTGTAGTTCCTGATCATTTCTTTTTAACTTTTTCCTTTTACTTTTTGTTACTTTTCATCAACCTCTGCAAACCTCATGAATTAACTAAATCCTTCTGTTTATCATTTCATGAGAAATAACTTTAAAATATACCTTTAAAACACAAAAATGAAAACGTAGAATATACACAAAATATCTGCAATATGCTTATTATAAATGCATTAGATATGTTTTATCATTTTTTTATTATAGAATCAAAGCGAATCGTGTAGAAAATTTCGTTTGCTGTGTGAATTTCTTTTTGAAAGTACAAAAGGCGAAAAAATGACGATGGGAAATTTTAAAATTCAGTAACATGGACAAAAAGAATAGTTGCTATTTGTACTACACGTACTTCATTTTATTTGTTAGAAACATAACAGAACCTAGTCTAATTCTATAATCAAATTTCATTCTGTTTTTAAGTGATCGGAAACTTTCCACATTGCTATTGGCAAGTGACCTCGTGCGAACAGGCGAAAATTGCGTACACAAAATTCAATAAATCCATTATTTTGTCTTGCATGCTTCAGAACAATCAACCGGTTTTGACCCATCAGAAGTCTGGGAGAAAGATCGACTAGCCTTTTGCCTTAAATCGTCAAGCCACGACTTAAAATCAGAGATTTTGATCCTGGTTGGTTTATGAATTTGCCTTCTAAATTGCATGTTGAGCCGGACAGGCACAAAAGACATTCGTTTTCTGTTATTGACAAACTTTATACAGAGTAAGCTTTTGAATATGAAATGAGGCTTTAATCAAAATCAAGGAATATATTCGCTAATAAATATGTTCCTTAAATCACAATATATGTTCCTAAGATCGACATATATGTTCTTTAAATGAAATATATGATCCTAAATCAAAATATATCTTCTCTAAAATCGAAATATATGTTAAAATAAAATAAAAGGTTCCATAAATCAAAATATATGTTCCCTAAATCAAAATATGTTCCTTACGCTAAATGTGATTTTGGTTATTTTACTTAATTATTTTAAATTTTTACCAGGCAGACCAAATCAACATAAAATATGATCTTTCTTGTAAAGCTCGGGGGTTACTAAAACCAAGTAAAAAAATGAAAAGGCAAGAAGCATAAAATCATGATCAATACATATTAAGTTATATATCTTGTGGAGTTTCAAATATACAAAAGTAAATAAGAATGTAAAAGAAATAAGATATTTCTGGAAAGTATAAGCACAGCTAGAAAAAACTATAAGTGATTCAAATAAAAAGAAAATATATTTTTTTTTAAAGTGATTTATTTATTATGTTGAATCACATAAAACGTTCAACGTTAAAGTTTTTATTAGAATAACACGAAAAGAGCCGAATACATTTTACACGTGTGGAAAATGAAAACATGCAATAAATAAGATAATAATCATATGATTCAGAAAACTGAATGTCTTTTTCTACCTTGGGAGAAATCTGGTTACGTCACTGGCTAAGCATGTCAATGGAGAAATATAGCATTTCTATTGGTTGAAAGAATATTTAAATCTGAGCAGATCAGTTTTTGAATTTTTAGAAAAAGAACTTTAGGTTTGGGGTTATGGCTGATCAAAGTTTGGTCAAACTTTTGTTTATGCGAAAATCATGAAAATTGTGATGTATGACCAGATGACTGAGCGGATAGGTTAACATCATTTTGTAAATCTTTAATCATTTTTTTCTTCTTCTATTTATTAGTCAGTGAAAATGATGGGAAAGAATTATATTCCTGATTTTTATCGTAGCATGGTAAAGACCTGTTGGTAAGAAAAGGATTACGAAACAAAATATCTAAGTTCGCCCAAAACATTGCATAACAAAACTTGCATGGAATATGCAAATTGCATGGTACCTGAGATTTGAAAACGCTGTAAAAAGGTCAATATTTTAATTAATTTTGATGAACGTTGTATATTGCTACTCGGATTGTTTTGAAAATGTTTTTAGCGCACTTTGCACACGTGCTTGTCGATATACCATTACATCATGTCAAATTTTGAGTGTTCTTTATAACTATAGGCCTATACCTTTGTGCAAATTTGAAACATATAACGTAACTTTTAATCAATTTGCGCAGTGTTTTATTTTATATTCAGTAAGAGCGACTCCTATATTAGGACACTTATTGTCGATTATTGCCTGAAAGAAAGCACTGTGAGAGTTTTTAAACTTTCATAGGCAAAATTGGTAGAGTTACTATTTTATGAATTTCATAATAGTTTTATTATTATTCAAATAAGACGGGTGCAGCTTTTCTATGATATTCAAAGGTCGGGACGATGGGATCCATGGAGGATACTGGTTTAATCACTTTTTGTCCCAAGCCCCATCGATTATAGACTTCTAGAACAGTTCGGGAAGAGGTCTTTGCCGCCGGCTCCCGATGTTGACCAGGCCTTCCAACTTACATTTAGACAAAACAAGTCAGACACTGTTTGGGCTTTTTTTTTGCTTATTTGTTTAACCAGACTGCTTGAGTCAGACTTTTATCATTAGTTTTGTTATTTTCTTTTGCTCTGCTTGGGACATATCCCCCGCTGAATCCCGTCCGCACATATGATTTTATACGGTTGCCCAAATTTTCTTATGCACCAAGAGATGTAGCTACAGCGGGTGTCGGGGTGTCTTATCCCCAATATTGGACACCAGTTGAAAAATGAAAATGAGAGATGGATTTTCAACCATTCCTCTTCGGGCACCTCTCACTAATCCACCACGTTGGAAACCGATGTCTCTACCTTTAACCCCCTTATTTTCCCCTCCCTAGTCAGAAGACCCTAGCGATATCCCTGTATGCACCTAATAAATTAACTTATAGGCGGGTAAAACAAAACACAGTTGATGCTGAGACCGGCCCCATGTTATTTTCTTCCCCTGGCCCTAACAAGGCATAGTCCAGCCCTGCCCAGCCCTAAACCCTCCGTATACCAGTCCGGTTCGTACCCCCAATTGGGAGAATATTTGTGTTCTTCCGATCAGGGGATCCTTTACAGAAGTATCACACAATGCATCTATCCGAATTTAGAGTTTGTATAGGAACAACATAAGGATCAGACACATTTCTACCTCGGGAAACTCAACCACTGCGGAGGGTTGAAATTTTTCCTCACGTTTTGAAATAATGGCATATGAATTATCTTTTCACCGTGCGCTTTTAAAATTCACAGTGCAGTTTTTAAGAAATCTGAAGAAAAGTGATGAAACCGTATTATGCGTTATCGTTATAGGCATTTACGCTTTAACAAGATTTTCTGATATTATGAGAAATAACTTGGGGATTTGTGAAAATTATTTAGCAATAACTGCGTGATAGTAACCAAGTTGTTTTACTTTCGCGAAATTGAACATGAACAAAGCAAACTTTGTTAAAAACCTTCAATGAGACGACTGATAAGCGTCTATGACTGAAACTTCACAATAGAAATGGCGGCTTCCATATATCACTGTAAGCTCAGTGCGCATGCTCGAGTTTCCAGATCGGGGGACTTATTGAGTCCCCCGATCGGCGGTACGAACCGAATTGCATACAGAGCGCGCTATCACTGTCGACTTGATTACGCAAAGTCAATGACGTAAAAATATTTGTGATACGCCTCCCACTTATAATTCAAGTCTTAAATCAACAACAAATGTCCTCTAAAGAGCACCGCTAATTATAAGAATTACCACTTTTAGATTTGGAGGACCACAAAAGTCCAACAAGTGTGGTCGAAACAAAACTAAATTGCTAAAATAGGCTATGGTTGATGATGCACTCTTTATCTCCTCAATTTCTCTTCATTTCTTGGCGAAAGTGACACAGAGATGACCAACCACACCCCTTACGGACTTTGGTCATCACGTTAAACAAAGCAAAATGGAAAAAAAACGATTCTTACTCATTTGGAGAAAAATTGATTGTCGAGCATTTGTATATTCTATGAGAATCGATACGTCGCAGTGAGACATATTCATGATCTCACGTATGCGTCACGGAATGCCAGTAGCTTCCATAGATTATCGCGTTTAATAAAGTCGACAGCGAAAATTGATACGGACGAGATCCAGAAGGCAAAAATGAAGCCAAAACAAAAAAGAAACTCATAATATAAGATATTTTGTTGCTCAGAGAGAAAAATGTTCATAAATATAGACACATTGGCGCGCTTTTTCACTTCTGACATAAACGTTTTCTCGATTTTTGTCAAATTTTGCTGAAATGAAAAATATATCTTCTGGCCTTATGCAGCTGACTGGAATATGATACATTAAAACAAATCTACTGGTTTATTATTTGAATATTCTTTCTAAATGGATGGCATTTTCGGAAAGGTGATGTTTAGTGGAGTATCCGGGAAGAAATTAAAACTAAACGACAATATTACCTTTTCAAATTAAAATGATTATATTTATAATCGTTCACTTTCGTTTTATTTAAGAACAATACGGCAACACCTGTCTATGTGCGTTCACCACGGTGTGCAGCGATCATAAAGTAAAGGACAATTCATATATGGAGAAAACTATGCAATGCAATTCAACGTTTCTGATTGGCAGATCATGTTTACACAAATATTGACGAGCAATCAAAAACTGCAGCGGAGGTGACGTCACTGATGTGTAGCAGATTTAGTGCAGTGTCAAGCAATTTTCTTGTGACAAGTTTCCCTCTTTAGGTCAAATCAAGGAGCTTCCACTAGTTCCTTGGTCAAATTGTTAAAAATCGTTGATCAAAGATAAAATGTCTTCTTTCCTAGCAGTCCGGAGCATACCTATTAATAGGAACATTTATAACACAACAATAATATTGAAATCATGTAGACATATTGTTCAGATGTTGTGATAAAATGACATAGTTTCTAATTTATGTACTTGAAATATTAAAAATCATTGTGTTGAAAAACATTTAAATTTTCAAAAACCGTTTCGCGCCTAAAAGCCTAGCTCTATTGTCTATTTTTCTAATATTTTAAAAACAGCGTGGTGAACATCAAATGGGATTGGAAAAGTTGTAGCCATGACAGTAGTAAAAGGTATTTTTATGAGTTTTAAGTTTCCCTAGCAATGATTTTTTCCCAGACGTATTTCAAAGTTTGAAATATGTAACATTGCACAAGGCTTTAACGTTAGGATAGCAAGGGATCATGGGAAATATCACAAAATGGCGGCTTTCATGTGTTTAGGAACATTTATATTCCCATTGATAGGCATGCTCCCGGACTGCCTAGAAAGTTCTTCAACTATTGAGGCTTGGTCCTGGCAAGGCCATGAGCTCCAGGGATTTGGAACATTGAAGATATATTCCACGAATTCCCAAAAATAGAAGTCAAAGAAGAAAATTGATGTCAAAACCATGTTGATATCTTTTTGAATATAAAACTTCAAAGATTTCATCAACGTGTTGAAAAGTGACCCAAATGCAGTCCAAGGTGCAGTATGATGTCATACCTGCAGATGTCATACCTGCAGATGTCAAACCTGCAGATGTCATACCTGCAGATGTCATACCTGCAGATGTCAAACCTGCAGATGTCAAACCTGCAGATGTCATACCTGCAGATGTCATACCTGCAGATGTCATACCTGCAGATGTCATACCTGCAGATGTCATACCTGCAGATGTCATACCTGCAGATGTCATACCTGCAGATGTCATACCTGCAGATGTCAAACCTGCAGATCTCAGAAAATTAGTGTGTATTTCTTTGAAATTCAATTGCCTCTTTCTAAATCATTGGATTATTTTTTGTCTCATGATTGAGATGAGGTACAACATGCACATTTTACCAGAACATGTTTTGCCCGTTTGCTCATGTACCGTACACATATACATTTTTGAACGAAATACATAAACAATTGCCTTTAAGATTGGCAAGTATGACATCACACTATACACCTCACTGTGGTCTCTTTTCAGAAAACTGGTGAGATGTATAGAGTTAATAACTAATGAACAAAAAAACGTATCAACATGAGTTTTTTTTTCTTTTTTTACAATTTTTTTCTTTAATAGTCCTGTATCTTATAAATGAAAATGAAAATTCACGAGAATATTCTTTTAATGATATGATGTTTATCAGAGACAGATGAATACGAAATTAAAGAATATCATATCGTAAACTGAGACATAAATTTCATATACTTCTACCTGTCAACGCCATCCCACTGCACTGCAGAAGCTCGGTCGTTTCCAACTCGGTATTAAAGTAGTTCAGTGGTCAAACAAGTTCATCGCATAGAAAGAAAAAAAAAAGAAAAAGAACAGTTCACTATCTTATGAACTAAGGAGATATCAAGTTAAGTGTCTTATATATGTAGAACTGACTGCTGTAGTAAGCCTACTGTGAGAGGTTGCCACCCTAATCCTCACTATCTTTTGTTAATGTATTTTAAAGAAAAGAAATATTTGTTATACTATTTTAATTAATTTCCTCAAAATTTCTTCAGGTGGTAAATTAAAATAAGCCTTCACTAGATTATGTTTTACTATACTTTCTGACACATCCAATCGTTTTAAAGCCACAAATTTGCAGGAACAATTATGACAGAAAACGTAAAGACAGGAATCTGCAGGTGATGTGACATCATAATCAGTCTGATTTTAGTCGTTTCTACACAAATGATACAAAAAATAATCTCCTTAATCTGTTAACTGAATAGTGGGGAGGGGAACATTTTATAAAGGGGGTCGTAACATTATTAAAAATCTGGGCAACATTTCTGGAAAATTTTCCCAAAATGAATAAAACTGCCCGAAAATGAAGGAAATTTTCAAAAATTAAAAAAATTTGAAGAACATCGGAATTAAAGAACAATTTGCGGAAATGACGCAAATTTACCAAAAAAATAAGGAAATTTCTCGAAAAGGGAAGAAAATTTCCCGAAAATTAAAAAAAAAAAACATTCCACTAAATTTTCAGAAAGTAAAGGAAATTTCCAGAAATTTATAGCAAATTTCACGAAAAAGAAGGAAAATTGAAGAAACATTTTCCAAAAAATGAAAGAAATTATCCCCAAAATTAAAAAAAAAAATCAGAAAATTATTTTTTAAAATTGACTCGGAAGGGGATTTCCGTAAATTGAAAAAATTGAAGAATTTTCCCGAGAATTAAAGCATATTTTACAAAAAAGAAGGAAAATTGAAGGCAATTTTCCAAATATATAGAAATTTCCCCAATATGAAAACAAATTTTTTTGAAAAAAAGAAGGAAATTCCTTAAAAATTGAAGAAAAAAATTCCAGAAAATAAACGAAATTACCCGAGAAAGCAAATTTTACGAAAATGAAGGAACACTGAAGAATTTTGAACAAAATTTTCAGAAAAGGAAATAATAGGAAATTGTGCAATAATATCTTGAAAAAGGTTTATTATAATCTACATTTAATTATAAAAGAAACGAGTGTGACAGTGTGATGGTGGGGTGATGTTCAGTTGATCGACAAGCTTGAATAAATAAGATACATATATATCAATCAACTCGGAAAAACTTATTACATTAATTTGTTTATTAATTGCGCTTTCTCGCCCTACCGATCTATTTTAAGAATCCCGTTGAGAAAAATTTTTACTGCACAATTTTCATATTAAAATGGAACAATATCTTTATAATTACAGACTCACAATGGCGTCTAAATTTTCAAATTCCTTTCTGTTCGCTGTGATACAGTAAAACTAGGTACTTCCAATATCATTTTATTCACAAAATAATACGAACAAAATACCTCCCTTTCAAGATGCATCTTATCGATGTTCTTTTTGCAATGTTAACGAAGAAACCTTGAAACATTTGTTTTGGAAGTGCGAAATAATTAAAAGTTTATTTTAGAAGTGGAATTTGCAGTCTTAGGCACTCAGTTTATTTTTGCAAGGAAGATTTTTCTTTTGGTTTTGTGAAGTTCTACCTGAATCACCCTTTTCCACATGAAATATTATATTTACCAAAAGAAGCGAGCAGGTACTATCCCTATTGAAAATGATTTTTTATGTAAATTGAAATTCCTTATCCAGGTTGATTCTTTATAAAGGATTAGTTCAGTGGTCAAGCATGTTTATCTTATGAGAAAGAGTACTTCAAAAGAAACAAAATAGCAAAGAAAGCATTCAAAAACTTATTCCTGTAGGAATATTTTCAAGTTTAAAGCTCTGATTTATCTGTGTAGAAATGACTGGCGTAAGCAAGTCTACTAAGGAAAGTCGCTATCCTCGTCCTCACATTCTTAACAAAAAGAATGATATATATATATATATATATATATATATATATATATATATATATATATATATATATATATATATATATATATATATATATATATATATATATATATATATATATATATATATATATATATATATATATATATATATATATATATATATATATATATATATATATATATATATATATATATATATATATATATATATATATATATATATATATATATATATATATATATATATATATATATATATGTATATATATATATATATGTATATAATATATATATATATATATATATATATATATATATATATATATATATATATATATATATATATATATATATATATATATATATATATATATATATATATATATATATATATGTATATATATATATATATGTATATAAATATATATATATATATATATATATATATATATATATATATATATATACATTTATATATATATATATATATATATATATATATATATATATATATATATATATATATATATATATATATATATATATATATATATATATATATATATATATATATATATATATATATATATATATATATATATATATATATATATATATATATATATATTCTGTTTAATAATGAAAACACAACACTGCATACGTCCTCTTGACCTATACATATGTACCAATCTTTGAGCAGTTAAGTTTTTTGGGAATGTTACACTGAAACACAAGAGAAGATTTATTGAGACAGTAAAAACATTTTTTTCAAATTATACTTTCGTTTTATTTTTCTTCAAGTGGTTACATCAAGTTAGGTTTTAGGACTTCGATGTCCACTTAATGACAACGGTCTGACTTAAAAAGTTCCCATTAAGCAGGCGCATCACTTTATAACATAGCTGAATAAACAAGGCAGATTATTCAATGATATAAACGACGAAGGGTGGATATGCAAAATGTCCCGCAAGACACTAATAAGAACGAATTAGCGAAGGATCGCTATAGGCCTATGTAATAAATGTCGGGTTTGTCAGTCTCGGTAACTTGATTGTGATAAGAGGCGCCCTCTTCAACGCTGATTGGAACTGGTGATGACGAAGTCGTCAGTTTAAATCACTTGTAGAGATTAATTGGTTGTCATTTAAATAAAAACCTAAAATGAGCGATTTACTGATATTCAGGAAATAAAAAATGCGAAGCATACGATTCATACACATTTTAACAATATTTAACAAGTTTGTGTACTACACAAAAACAACTGAAAAATCAGGGTCTACTATAGTCGCCCAACCTTATTTCGTAGTGTTTGGACTGCGTAAGTTAACTTTTTATTCATATCAAATTATTTTGTAATAAAAAAAAATAAAAATTGTGATGCATGGATGATTGACATGAATAGAGAGTTTTGGATAAGTCGTTCATTAACTTAACACTCGACAAAAACTCGACATCTTCACAATTTATAATCGCGCATTTTCAGATTGATTTAAAAGTGTTGGGCGTGCATAGCTTTAGGCCTTGTCACAGAATTATCCAATTCATGCGATCAACGTGACAACTCATGTCAGCCCATAAACTGATAAACACGTTAATACGAATGGACGTTTGGAATAAACGCTTTGAACAGATATCATGATTAAACAACAAAAAAACAGTGATGGTGAAAATCATTAAATTTCCGTCATGGAAATTAATTGAAACAATTTTTTAAGTGTGATAAATTTTTAAAGGGTGAACTTATATAATGTGGAAGCACTAAACAAGTACAATCAGTGAAAAATAGTGAAAAATAGTGACGAAACCAAAAAAATCTTGTTCTGTTACCGAGATATCTAAGTTTAAAGTTTGATATCATTTGTGTAGAAACGAATGAAATCAGACTAGTTGTGATGTCATAGTCTCAGATTCCTTAATGTCTTTATGTATTACATTTTGTCCTGCAATTTTGAGGCTTAAAAACAATGGGATATGTCAGAAAAGTAGTAAAACTTAACCTAAGAAGGGTGTTTATAATATACCACCTAAAGAAAATTCAAGAAAAATAAGTCAAATAGTGAACAAATGAAATAAACTTTCTTTAATTTACATTAACAATTGTTAAGAATGCGAGGATGCAGACGCCAACTTTCCATAGTCAGATAGTAGACTAACTACACCAGTCATTTCTACACAGATAGGAGAGAGCTTTAAAATTTAATATCTCCCTAACGGAAAATGATTTTTGAACGCTTTCTTCACAATTTTGTTGAAATCTTTTTTTCATAAAATGGACTTGCTTGACCACTGAGCTAATCCTTTAAATTATTTTGTTCCAAAACCCTCATCAATTTAAGATTGAATGTGTGCAGTAAAATTTGGCCAAAGGGTTGAAAATCTCCATCATACCATTTGTTAAAATATAGGAGAAAACAATCTGATAATTTTCAGCGACTGAAATGTAGTAGGACAAAAGTTTGTATCTTTTTTATACAAATTTTTCAAACTTTGATTATCCATAACTCGAAAATGATATTTGATTGAACTTGAATTACTACTCTGTCAGTCTGTTCAAAATTTGAAGTTCGTATATGTCACAGGCTCCTCAAATACTTCGATGCCCCCTGGTCAATGCACCTGAGTTAAAGTTGGTATATTTGAGAGGTCAATTAAGGTCGCTAAGATCTACCTACTGTGGTGTACAAGTGTAGCAATTATCATACCTGTCTACAGACCACGAGGCCCTGAGTTCCGAGGCCCTGAGTTCAAGCCTGGTTTTTGGGTACCACAACTGTTTATCAAAGGCCGTGGACAATGACTTGGTTGTCGATGTTATGTCTGTCCGTACGTCGTACCTGTGTTCTCGTCCGAGTCGTATTAAGCGTTTCGTGATAGCATTGTTACTATCATAACCGAATACGCAGGCGACGACCCCGTCATTGTAATTGTGTGTTCACTCGTCGTCGGTAGCTAAGAGGGGATGACGTAATACAACTTATACGAGAGGGGGATTAGCCAAGTCAAATTAAAGAATCACTACGTATTGTGAGGAAGCTTTTTAAGGGAAAATCCAGGATTTTTCCTTTTTCTCTGTAAAGTAGCTCGGAGATTTCTAATGAGAGCACATTTTGATAGCGCCGATATAGAAGGCATTAGAGAGAGGCTAGTTAAGCAGTTTTACGTTAAGTTTGCGGACAGGGGTCTGGGAGAAATCTGTGAAAACTGTCGTTTATGGGGGGACAAGCAGTCCGATATCTATCCTACGGGGGCGTGCGGATTACCCGGGAGAGACAAAGAGTTTCATCTCGTAAACCTGTAAGTTGTGTAATTTTCTTATAAGATATAAGATACGACTTATTTTGTAAAGTATGTATCTATAACTAAAAAGCATTCAAGAAGTAAGGTAATCGTTTACCTTTAAACGGATATGCCTTAATTTACATAAAGGCAGACAAGTTTTAGGAAATTAGCCGGTAAAAGCGGCAGATAATGAAATTGCGAACAAGGAGTCGGAAAGGAATGCTGACGTCGTTTGTCAGACTATTATGAGGTAATGTTTAATTATTATAGAAGAAAGGTGTTTTCCAAACAACATACGAGCGAGGAAAGAAATGCAATGAATAGTTTGATTACAGAGAAACCATACTAACTAGGCATTTTTAAATGTGTGATAAATTATAGCAATCTGTCGCTAGCAGTCTGTAATTTAAAGAGTAAAAGAAGATACGGGAAACTGCAAGGGGAAAGTAGCCAGGTGTATCTCCTCACCACAATTGTATTGTTTTTGTATGTATTTACCGTAGTTTGTTGCTTAATGAGGGTAAATATAAATGGTGTCATACAAAATGGCCCCTTATCATCAATCTTGCAGATTCTCTAAACTGATATTAATTATATGAATTTTATTCATATTTAATGTCCATGTGTATGCAGGGTGCGGATAAGCCAATTGTATTGATATTTATCTGTTCATTAAATAGCATGTTGGTCAAAACAAAATGGCGTCGCACAAAATGGCGACAAACAAAACTTGTGGCGCTTTACTTATCGTAAGGCTGGGAATAATTTCGTTGTGTTTAAATAACGGCCACCTTGTGACAGTATACCGTTAAATGTTGATATTTTTTAATATCTATTAATAACTTGCAATGACAGATCGCCGTTGTCGGTCAGGGAGCATGCCTATTAATAAGAACATAAATGTTCCTAAAAATAGGAACATTTTGCAACATGGGAGCCGCCATTTTGTGATATTTCCCAGGATCTTTTGCTATCCTAACGTTAAAGCCTAACACAATGTTACATATTTCAAATTTGAAATACGTCTGAGAAAAATATCTTTGCGAGGGAAAACTTAAAACTCAATAAGAAAAATACCTTCACAACTGTAATGGCGAAAACTTTTCCACTCCCATTTGATATGTTTACCACGCTCTTTCGAAATATTAGAAATAATAGACAATAGTGTAAGGCTTTTAGGCGCGAAACAGCCATTTTGAAAATTCAAATGTTTTTCAACATAATTAATTTGAATATTTTAATACATAGAGTAGAAACTTTGACATTTTATTGCAACATCTGATCAATATGGCTGCATGACTTCAATATTCTCGTGTGTTATACATGTTCCTATATTAATAGGCATGTTGTGGACTGGTTGTGAGTCCTGTCATTGCAATGTTTTGTCTTTATCTTGTTTTCCAGGAATAACAAATCCCCGATTATACTATATGCCATAACAGTGATTTGCCTCTTTGGATGCATCACCTTTCAACTCTGTCATATTTTGATATTATCGGTACATTTTGGCATGTTTAATAAATGAAAACCCATGCAAAAGTATAGATTCCGTTAATCATATCGTACCTTTCATGTTCTTGTATAGTTTAGTAAATAATGTCTTTTTAGGCTATTTGAACAATACATTGACTGCAAGACAACGAAAATACCCCCCCCTGCTCCCCAGTAAAAATCGTGAGAAAAATAAAGGAATTAAATATTAAAGAAATATATTATATATATATATATATATATATATATATATATATATATATATATATATATATATATATATATATATATATATATATATATATATATATATATATATATATATATATATATATGTATATATATATATATATATATATATATATAAATATATATATATATATATATATATATATATATATATATATGTGTATATATATATATATGTATATATATATAGATAGATATATATATATATATATATATATATATATATATATATATATATATATATATATATATATATATATATATATATATATATATATATATATATATATATATATATATATATATATATATATATATATATATATATATATATATATATATATATATATATATAGATATATATATATATTAGATATAGATATATAGTTACCTAAATATATTCTGTTTTACTTTCCTGAAATATCCATTGGTTTTTAAACGACAAAATCTTGTCAAAAAAGTATAAAACATAAAATATGAATATTATCAAATCATCTTCACACTACGTTTCGGGTATAGACAGTACAATTTAATATTGATGTTTTTAATCCATGCTGATGACTGTTCAGTGTTTATAAATTAAGTTTGCTTTTTATATATTTTATCAATTGCATGACAATATTGTCCTCATGACGAACAACTGTAGAAAAATTCGTGAAGACCAGCGCTGACCCCGCGGGTTCAAAAGAAAGGGATATGTTAGCTTTTTACCTTAATGGGATACAAAATAAATAAATATACAAATATACCCAGAGCTTTCGTATAAATGGTTTTCTTCCTTTTATTAACAATTGCACCTATTTCTTGATTTCAGTCACCATGGCAACGTTCTTTATCTTTAATGGTTGCATCTTCTCTCTTCTTGCACCTTATACCCGAAAGATAGTGGATTGTTTCTAGAGGATCGATTCTTCTCCCTTACACCCATCCACGGCTGACCCCGGGTCCATTTTATACACTTTTATCCCCTCGAGTTAAATGCACAACAAAGCTATTAAATGCTCTCCTTTTTCAATAAACCTCGTTACTCGGTGTGACAGCTGGAAGATTTGAAGCTAATTTAGGAGCGATTTGCAATATACCCAGGAGGCCCACCTTTTGCCAACTCTTGAACCAACAAAAACAAGGAGAATATCTTGATCTTCGCAAAAAGGTAGGATAAATCGTTTTGAGAGAAAAAGATACATGTTCAACGTCTGTGCTCGCTTTTCTTATCGACTCTTGCCGACAGCAACTGCGCAATATCTGCACACTAACTCTTGTGTCATTTCGCCACTTACACCTCTAGGTCAAACTAGAGGAAACTGCATAGCTGTGCCTAAGGAGAAGCGTTAAGCGCTCGCTCGATCTATCCTTAAGAGCCAGGTGCTAGCCAATCCGTAATATTTTTCAAAGAATCAGTGAATCTTAATTTGAAGAGTATCGTCTTACTGCTCTTAGCAACCTTTCTCATACAATCGATGAAGGTTAATGAATTTTTTGGTTTCGAAAGATAAAATGGCGAAACGACTGTAATGCACAGGCTATATATGTATTTGCTTCTATTTGGTAACTTGTTAGAAAACTAATGAAGCGCTTAGATTGTCAAGGTAGAACTTGGCAGCGAAGTATGTTGATTAACTGTTAGTAAGAGTTTGTACACTTCGTTAATCTGTTAATATTATTCCGTTCCGCTTAATAGAATCTACATTATTACTCGCGTTGTAAGTTAATGTGATTATCTTTTGACATTAAAGCATTTTTCACGTTTCATTGAACGAAATCAAAAGTTAATTTGTGTTATATTGGCAGTATCTCAGGTCACATTGATACAAATTAAAAAGTCGTGATTTATTATAATCATTTTTTGTGTGTGTAAATGATAACAATAACATTCCCTGCGCTGTTTATTTCAGTGATACACAGGGTAATATTTCTTATTAGATACGCATATAAACACTATGCCAAAACATTTATCTTTTTGATAAACTTTCCGTGTTAGATTGTTTAAAATGCATAAAAAAGAACAAACAAAAAAAGAATATTTTTATTTTATTTTTATTAAGAAATTCACCTGTTGTAAAAATGGACTAAACCAAATACTCAAGTTGTTGCATTACGGAGATTTGATGAACGGGTCATGATAATGCAAATACACCACAGCCATACCATCCACACACATAATGTGTCACAAATTACGGCTCTTGGCGTAGCAAATTCAAGTGGTGGTGGGAGGGTGGTTTGCTTAATCTGATAAAGTCATTCTTTTCAAAAAAAGTAGATCTATTGCCCACCCCACCCTTCCCTTACTCTCCCACATATCGTTTCAATCCAGAAGATTTAATGGACATTTACATATGCATATACTTAATTTTTCCTTTTCTAAATTTGCACACATGAACTGATGAAGGAGAAGGTGACTATGAGGGAACTCATGTCATTTTCAGAGGCGGCGGAAGGTTAAAGATATTGGGCCGACCATCAGACCATGTTTACGCGAAGCGTCCCCAAACGACTTAAGGGCCCTGGTATATGTCCAGGGGCAAAGCCCTCGGAAGTTATGCGTTTTTAGCATTGTGTAAGGACTTTGTTTTTGCATTTCTGACTGGGTTAGCAACAATATTGCCATGGAGATAATTCCTTTAGGCTTTAGGTAGCCTTATTACTTTGAAATTATAAGTATCGCAATCATTTAGCCTACTCTCGGTAAAATTACACGACAACATACTTCTAACAGCAAGTTATAATTAAGTATCAATTTCCTAATTCTATTAATTACTGACTTATTGGACGATCTACCAACGGGGGTATTCGTTTTACGCGTGCGCAACGGCAATAGTATACACCATGAAATCATTGTTGGACATCAACATTAATTATTACATTAATTATTTATTTGGCACTTACCAGCCCACCATGGTCAGATGGTGGACTATGAGAACTTGCCAAACAACGCAAGTGTGTGTGTCTAACCTATAACGAACTTAGTACTGCGCACCGAGGCTATTTGAATAGTTTTTTTCGTGAAATATTAAACGCGAACTCGAAAAGTGTTCCTTAGTTATTAGAACATTATCAGTGAAATACTGAATAGACCTAACCAGGGCCGTAATTCCTAACTGAAAATAGGGGATTGGAGGGAGAGGGAGGGGGTATTGTATAATCTTGGTCGGACCATTGTCGGACAAATTTTTTCCCATAACTTATTCATCCCGTATCATCACATATACACCATAATATTAAATCGGCTTAGGAATCTACGATTGTAAAGTAAAGATGGTTTGTGAAACTACGTCATTATAGGAATTTGGGGGATAATTGACTTAAAATAAAGAAAATATATGCATTGTACCGAGAGGAATTATTTTATTTATCTCGAAAAGCTTAGAAAAGACTGAGCTTATTGTTCGTAGCGCGGCCCCTACCTGTCTGCCTCTTTATCTTTCTATTGTGACGTAAAATTCGTTAAAAAATATTTTCACAACGCTTAATAGAAAGTGGTTCACCCGTTCCCAAGTGAGTTTTTGTATTTGTTTAACAAACAACAAACAGTATCTCTCCAATAACCAGCAGCGAATCTTTATATTCATGAGTTATCGGAGACCTTTTCAGTTTGCTGCTTTGTGCAAAAAATGTATATTACAATAAACTGAATGCAGGCAGTACAATCAAGCCGTCATTTTGGTGCCTCCTAAAAGGCCCAGAACCTCACAGTAACCGTATTCGTTACCGCTGCCGTCAGCCAACATCGGATCTTTGGTAACTTTATCTGTCTAAACAACTTCTTCTGCATAAGATAAGTGCCTGCCTGAATTCTTAATCCTTTTCAATTGTTTAACTTACTATTCTAAAGCAGGCAGGCTTTCTAATTCACACAGGAATTCAACACTGATTATTATGGATATTTCCTGGTTAACTTCAGCTTCTTCACAAACACCTGGTCACCTGCCGCTTGGCAAATTACATCACTGCTTAATTGGACCAATCATCGTTCAGAATAAAGCACGCGTCAGTGGTTGATCTTAGAGGTCTCTTGGTTTTAAGTTTTGAGAGATAGAAATTCAGCGCATTGGAAGAATCAAATAGATTATAATTAACTCTGTGTGCGTTCAGCTGTCTGGGCCTGTCATTTCATCAAAAGCCATGCAGACACTTCAAAATACAGCACTGACAAGCTTTTGTAAAAGAATCTGGAAAAAAGAAATCGGGAGAAATTATAGTGATTTGCTTTTGCGTTTTCCGCCGTTGTTTTTGACTCTTGATGTACCAAGCGCGCAAATCAGCTGAACAAACAAGCGCTTTCATAGAATTGGAGGGAAATTACTTATGAAAATCAGAAATTGGTCGTTAAGCACAGATGAATAATCACGTCAGATGAATTTTCATCTAAAAGATTTTGGCGGTAATCCGTAAAATAATGAAAGAGGAGACATATCAAATACTGCACCTTCAGGGCAAAGGTATTTCCATTTTATGAGGAAGAGGAGGAGGTATTCGGGAAATTAAAAAGAATAATTGTAACTGCTTAAAATGCTTACAGTTCTGTTGGACCAAATTGCCGCGTGTGTTCGGTCATTTGTGTGATACACGTGTGAGATATTGTATTAATTATGTTAACTAAATTAAGGGGGTGGTCAGTTACATATTTCATTAAAGAACTCTTATTTTTAACCTCGGGGTTTATTTAGTTATATCTTCTAAATATATAGGGTAGGTAAAATCGCATGCCAGTCAAAGGCAAGTGCTGAAAAGCTAAAAACACATGCGATCTTCATTAAAATTAATTTGTGTTGTATTGGCCGTATATCATGTCAAATTGATACAAAATTAAACCCTATATGATTTTTTTGTTGTAAATAATAGAAATGGTTTAGGAATGGAATGTCAATTTATGCGAAGTTAATTTTACGATAAAAGGTATATTTATATTAGTTTTTTATATATAAAAACAATATTGTTATTATAGATATACAAACCTTTCTCATTGGAAAAACAACATTGCTAAAGCTTAGATGGAGACATACATTTTTACAGAGATGTTTTGGATGGGGTTCAGGTCATAGGGGCACCGAGGGCCCAAATTTTAAAACAGATTTCAAAATTTGCTTTCGAAAGAATAAGAAAGTAAGCAATATTCAGACTTAAATGCATTCAACATGTTATTCTTGTTGAGACGAATGTACTAATGCTTGAATGCAAATTACTTTATTTTAAAGAGAGGGGCTCGTCTTAGTTTGTACATTGCGGGATGCAGAGCTTTGACATCACTTCTGGTTCTGCAATGCACAAGATTCCTGTCTGTGTGTACATATGCATACATATCGTAGTGTGTGTCAAGATTCAATTGCAGTGCGCATATCGTTATATAAACTTGTTTTGTTTTTTTTCAACGTGTTTATAAGAAAAAACAGTGAAAGTGAAAGATTAGTAAGATAATACTACAAAGCAGTCACCAGACAAAAATCACAATGAGCGGGAAAAAAGAAAAAAAAAATCGAGCAAAAAATGTTCTGGCGTGGATTTAAACCTACAACTGTCGGTTCGAAAAAATTCCCAACTCCATCGCCTTAACCAACTGTGGGATGTCAAGCGTTATTCTATCTTGGGGTTTTATTTCATGTATACCGTAAAGTAAGTGCCAACAAATCCCCTCAGAAACCCGTGCATTCCCTGAACCCCAGTGCATCCCCTCAGAACCCCAGTGCATCCCCTCAGAACCCTGTGCATTCCCTCAGAACCCTGTGTATTCCCTCAGAACCCCGTGCATCCCCTCAGAACCCCGTACATCCCCTTAGAACCCCGTGCATCCCCTCAGAACCCCCGTGCATTCCCTCAGAACCCCCGTGCATCCCCTCAGAACCCCAGTGCATCCCCTCAGAACCCTGTGCATCCCCTCAGAGCCCCGTGCATCCCCTCAGAACCCCAGTGCATCCCCTCAGAACCCTGTGCATCCCCTGTGCATCCCATCAGAACCCTGTGCATCCCCTCAGAGCCCCGTGCATCCCCTCAGAACCCCAGTGCATCCCCTCAGAACCCTGTGCATCCCCTCAGAGCCCCGTGCATCCCATCAGAACCCCGTGCATTCCCTCAGAACCCCAGTGCATCCCCTCAGAACCCTGTGCATCCCCTCAGAGCCCCCGTGCATCCCCTCAGAGCCCCGTGCATCCTCTCAGAACCCCGTGCATCTATTCAGAACCCCGTGCATCCCCTCAGAACCCCGTGCATCCCCTCAGAACCACCGTGCATCCCTTCAGAACCCCGTGCACCCCCTCAGAACCCCGTGCATCCCATCATGTCCCCGTGCATCCCCTCAGAACCACCGTGCATTCCCTCAGAACCCCGTGCATCCCCTCAGAACCCCGTGCATCCCCTCAGAACCCCGTGCATTCCCTTCAGAACCCCGTGCATTCCCTCAGAACCACCGTGCATTCCCTCAGAACCCCGTGCATCCCCTCAGAACCACCGTGCATTCCTTCAGAACCCCGTGCATTCCCTCAGAACCCCGTGCATCCCTTCAGAATCCCGTGCATCCCCTCAGAACCCCCGTGCATCCCCTCAGAACCACCGTGCATTCCTTCAGAACCCCGTGCATCCCCTCAGAACCCCGTGCATCCCATCAGAATCCCAGTGCATCCCTCAGAACCTCCATGCATCCCCTCAGAAGCACCAAAGTTTATTTTGTATTTTCACCCTTTATAACAGGAAATCGCTCGGTTTAAGAAATTCATAACAACAGCGCGGATAAATCCGGCCATGCTTTCACTGACGTCACAATCAGCTGCTTCCCACAGCGAGGCTTGAACTAAACACAACAGGTGAAATATTAAAGGAAAGGTATCGTCCAATGAATAAATTCAGAAGATAATGCCGCCGAGCTTTAAAGGTCACTTCCGGTTTTTCAATTTTCTTAATTGATCGGAGATATCTGCGATGTTTTCGATCACACATCCGCAGGACAAAACACAGGGGCCTACATTTGTTATCGATAACATCACAGATCTCTTGTAATCAATAAGGAAATTTGAAAAACGGAAGTAACGTTACTAGCGTGGCGGCGTTCACTTATGCATGTATTTTATGAGACAATACTTTTCCTTTAATTACATCGACACTACGTATGTTATGAATGTGTGCGTGATCGGTGATTGGTCAATAGAATACCAATAAAAAAATAGTGTTTGAAATTAAATTGAATTTCTTGAGGCGAGCGATTTTTTTTTTTCTGCTAAAAGATGGACATCTTTTACCATGGACTCTTCCAGATGCTTGTTTGATCAGACCGAGCCCCCCCCCCCCCCTCCCCCTCCCTCTCCCTCCCCCACATCCCCTGTTATCTTATCTGAGGATACAACTCTGACATTTTAAACCATGAAAGTTACCCAACAATTGCTCTAGAGTTATACTATGAATTTGCATGTATTTTCACATATATAATGTATATAAGTACCTAAGGAAAGAGAGGAAAATTAAAGAGAGATTCTGCTCGCCCAAGAAGTATAAGGGGGCCAGGGAAGGTGAACCGTGTGTCCGGTGCCATGATTAAATTAGTGAGTGTGGGTGGCCGTGGGTTTGGTTGTGGCAGAGTTTGGAAGGGGTGGCACTGGAACAATCATAAAAACTCGGGGTCCATGTCAGATGTATTCAACATTCTTCTTCTTCTTGTTTTTCGAGAGTTAAAAAACATTTTCCTGACGGGGTGGGGACTATAGGGTGTGTGGCATTTCATGGTCCCCTACCAGCAAGTGAGGCGCGTATGTGTCATTGCTATAATTCACTGGGACGTGCAATGAAGAACGCAGACAACTTTTCACTTCTTTGTTTGTTGCTGTTTTTCGTCACTAATGACGATTTTTCCGTGTTTTATTATGTATAATTATAGCAACTAGCTCCCGCAGTCGGAAAGTTTGCGGAAAAAATTTGATTATGTTTTAAATTGATGTTAAAGTTCGGTCTTCGGTCTAAAAGTTTATGAAGATTTTCCATTTTCGAAATGTATCCCCTTTACCTGTTTACCCATTGGTAAAAGGTCGACCGGACGCCACTGAAGTCTAGCACACACGTGACCAACGTTAGAATTGCCCTATCAGACCTATAAGGTCTCGCGCCAGGAATACTAGGACCATTGTGCAGTCTGTCACACACGTAACCGACTTAAATGGCTTTGAAATGAAAAGGGGCTCTTTGGAGGGCAAGAATGGAAGTTTGGTGGCCAATTGCCCCCAGCTATTATAGTTAGTATGTTCAAAAAGGCTACTTAATCGCTGACTCACTGAGGACACCATCGGCCAGATCAGTTATTGTTCTGTTGCGGACACCGTTGTAATAAAAAACAAGGCCGGTTTAAAACAACCTAATTACCTTTCCTATTTTCGGAAACCGCATTGTGTGATAAACTTTAAATAGTAGGCTGCTTGTTTACCATAGACCCACCTCCAAGATAACGATGGCAGATAGAAGCCTATTTTTCTAAATTTGACACAGCTATGTTTACTTTTCTTTCCAAAGTACACCCGATTACTGATATTAATAGATATTCTTTATTTTAAGAAGATAAAAATGATTATACTTAGAACAAGCCCAGTAGTTTGTTTTCGATAACCATGGTATAGTAATTGATAGGACCACATAAACTGATAAAAGGAGAAAAACTTCTTCAGACGTTTTCAGTAATATTTTTGGATACTCGACTGTCAGATTGCGTCCCGATTTTGATTTGAAGCTCTACTCTGCCGAAATTCTTCAAGGTGCAAACATGAAAAGGAGTGTTTATCTCACGATTTGTATTGTTTTTCTTAGCATTTTATTTCCGTATTTGTTGAATACTCCCGTGCCAGAAACAATAGCGGAACCATGGAAATACCGGTCTCTCGTAGCATCAAGCAAGATAACAAATTTAATGGTAGGTATTTTTGCAATGTGGGACTGCACTCTTCACTTCTTTGATTAATTTCTGAATAAACTGATAAAAGGACAAAGGAATACAATATTTTAATTGTATACATGGTATATATGTGAGTCAAAATAGATACAAACATATAAGTATAGGAGGTGGGATATATATGTTCCTATTAATAGGCATGTTCCTGGACTGTCTGTATTGTGTAATTGTATAGACACATGTATATCGTTTTTTTCGTTTTTTGAAAAGTTAGGAAAATGCAAATTTTTGTGGGGCAAATTTGACCCCTGCGCTTGAAGTCAATTAACGCCCATGCATATGCGCACATTCTTCTTGCACATTTGACAGTAATTAAGGGCTCTTTTTATTTTAAAAGAGGCACTTGTCATTTGTCAGAAACACTGTGTTTAACGTCATCACCAACGTTTTCATGACAGCCATATTATCAGATTATTTTCGCTAATGTTTATTTTTCAGATTGCAACGCAACGATTGTTCTACCCACATGATTTTGTCGAAATCACAACTTTGAGAGCACTAACTAGCTTTATTTCTTGGTTAACTGCAAAGAAAAGTGAGCCCGGCTCAAAATTCCAAGCAACCTTTACGACCTTTGACGGCATAGGTGTTCGCCTCTATGAACCAGTCGTTCCATCGAATAAATCGTTACCTGCAATCATCTATCTTCACGGCGGAGGAATGTGTCTTGGACATCCAGGTACATTTTTTTTTAATTATACGTTTTGCCATTAACAAAATATTACCATCTGACTATTGCAAATATTTCATATTTTAGGAGGCAATTTAATTAAGAAACAACTGATGAGAAATTCTTGTTCCATGCAAATGAACCGGCTCCAATACAGGCTTATCAAGTTTTGAATGTGTTTTCTTACGCCTTTTGTTCTTAAGCAAGACACTTTACCTGTCCACTAAGCTCTCTTACCAGCACTGTTGGTGAGTTAACTTGCGATTGTTGACTGGCGTATATCCAGGGGAGGCATATGATCTCATAAGCACCGGCCTGATGAGCCCTCATGGCTCGAATATGGATTTAAATTTAATTTAACTTTTTTATGTTACTACATAACTACATAAGTATAGAAAAAAGGCATATTTAGTCATGTGATCAACTTTATACACGTGCTGGTGTTAAATAATTTCTGGTTATTCTCAGCTTTGCCAAGACTTTAAAATTTCGCTGAGCATTTAAGCCAAATTTACATTACGAACAGGCACTTTGTAGCATGGAAATTAGCAAGAGAAAAAGGTGGCACCAACTTGATTTACCCAACAGAAAAGGGAGGGGGGGCGGGGAGAGGGGGGGTGGTGGTGGGATATTCTTCAACAGGGGCTAAAATTTGAGCAAAATTTATGTTGCTTTTTACAATATTATCATCCCTCCAAAGAGACCTCCTTCCTGGTCTAGTGGTTGAACCTTCGGTTTGGCAAGCTAACGTCACGGGTTCGATTCCCGATGGGTCTCCATGCAACCAGTGCATCACAACTAGTTATTAAAAGCCGTGGACATTGACATGTGTTCTCGTCCGGGTCCTATTAAGCGTTTCGTGATTAATCGAGTACGCAGCTGACGACCCCGTCATTATAATTGTGTAGCATTGTGTGTGTGTGTGGGGGGGGGGGGGTTATGGGTGGGTGGGTGTATGTGTGTCTGTATGAATGTGTATGTGTGCCTGTGTGAGTGTGTGTGTGTGTAATCATCACTCCCCGACATATCATCTTCCCGGTTGCATGTTTTTCTTCCTATAATGGGAGGTATTATTAAAGGAAACTTTGGTAAAATTGACGAAAATGCTCGAAATTGAGGAAATTTTCTCGAAATGTGAAGATTTCCAAATGAGCGATAATGATTGATTTTATGCTTGCAACCAAGAATTTGGCGGTTCTTGCTTCCTGAGAGGTGACCCTTCCTACGTTCTTTATCGCAGTACCGCGCTGGCGGCGGGCTATCCATGCAGGAAAGAATCACTGCCTCCCTTTTCATTTAGCAGTTTGGGGGAGTCTTTACATTTTTACGTCATGACTGTGTTGGCTTGTCGTACATGTCAAATTATTCCTTTCATGCCAAATATATTTATAATGCTAATCCAAAAATAGTATTAATCCTATCCTCTCTCACACACCCCTCACCCCTCTCCTTTTCCCCTCCCACTCCCTCCCACCCTACTCACCGCCTCTTTCTCATTTAGTGTTTATTCCCATTTTACAGATTTCTTTGATGGCCTGACCAGGTATTTTGCAGATGAACTCCACGCCGTTGTGGTGTCTGTCGAGTAAGTTGTGAAAGTGTTTTGTTTTAGATCAATTTACATGTGTGTCTAATTGTGGGTTACCAAGACTTTTCCAGCAGGCGAAATTTTTTCCTGAACGTTAGTGTAATTACACGGATTTTCTGCCATTTGATTGGCTCAAATTTTGAACAATGTTAAAGTCATCACGTCCGCCACTGAAGTTTACTGAACGTCACTATGAAATTGTGAATTGTATTTTTGAGTCTTACAACAGTGAGTCTTACCATTTGACTTTTGAGACTTCACTGGAATAAAAAAGCTACCAGCGCCGTTTTTCACCATATTTTTTTAATTGTTCTCTATCATAAGACATGCGCTGTTTAAACACGGGAATGTTCAAATTAAGGCGATAAAATTGAAAAATTCTTTCTTTAAGAAAATGATTATTTTCTTAAAAATGCTTTCACTCTTCAAGAAACTCTCGGTCGAAGGTAGAGGCGTCCTTTTGCTGAAATAACACCGGTCGAAATTTTGATACTCGTGTAGTATGTAGTATTTATAAGAAATAATTATGAATAAATTGAACATTTGTATCAAAGGTTTTCAGTACCACCGCGTGCACGACCCTGATTACTAAATATAATTGTTTAGGACATAAGAAGGGGTCACTCATGCTGGGGAGGTGGGGGAAGGGAGGTCCTATACAGTTCTGTAGGTCGGGCTATATATATATGGTGAAAAGTGGAAGCAAAACGATCTCGTGGTGTGATAACAGTGTGATAATTTAGAACAATAAACAGAATGAAAATGAAATCTGACAATCCTAATAACTTGTTGTTTTATTCTCTTCCAGTTATCACCTGGCCCCACAAAACCCATTTCCCGCACCCTTCGACAGTAGTCTTCGGGCATCCAAATGGTTTGTAGCCAACGCAGCTCAATTTGGCGTGGATCCTGAACGCATAGCGATCGCCGGCGACAGTGCGGGCGGTTATCTGGCCGCATTGGTGACTCAATTTATCGCCGACGACGATACTTTGCCCGATCTCAAACAGCAAGTTCTGATTTATCCCGTCATGCAAGCAGTGGAGTTTAACAATCCAAGTATGCAGAAATATGAGGCTGATTTTGGGCTGGATGGGATAATGCCGCGCGCACAAGTTGCCAAGTACGTTATGTATCACGTGCTTGGTGCGCATGATGAGGAATTTTTCCATCATTTTAGCAGAAACACGCATACCTCACCAGCTTATAAAAACCATTATGACTATTATGAAAAACTTGGACATTGGAATATTCCAGAGGAATTCAAACATCCTTCGTATTACCAGGGACCTACAAATGCGTCTCACGGGGACGAACGAGTTTGGGACAGAGTCAAAGATGTCATTCTGGATCGAAGATTTTCACCATTGAATCGAAACATCAGTGATTTTAACGGTGTGGCCCCAGCTTATGTATTAACTTGTGGATTTGATAGTTTGAGGGACGAAGCCATATATTATATTCAAACACTAAGGAGGGCCGGTGTGGAGGTGGAATGGAAGCATTATGAGGATGCGTTTCATGGGATCATGTGGCTAAGTCCATCAATTGAATTTGAGCTTGGTGTACAGATGAAGAAAGACGTTGTGAAGTATTTGAAAGATAGGCTTTGATATTTTTTTACTTCCTAATGACGAAAGAGTGATGGCGTGGTTCAACGATCGATGAATGTCTTTCCACAGAAAATTAGTTGGCACACCATACTATCTCAAGGAGATCCACTAAGGGTACCACTTGAACTAGTGCAGGACTATAAACATGTCATGAACCGGTGTGACATGTCACGAAGCGGTGTGACATGTTGACTTGCATTGCTCTGGTAAGACGCACGGGGCAGCATGGTGGCGATATGCAATTAAGAGTTTTGCGTCACCACGGGATAAACGTTGATGCAGCCTTAAGCGAGCTGATATTAAGAGCTACTGAGGTCCTTCTCAGTGTAGATGGACACTATTAAGCCTGGGTACATGATTCACATTGATTTTGTTTCATTCCGTGCAACAACACCATTGAATAAGAATATGAAATAATCACATCACGGTATGCCATTTTATGTTTTAGTTTGCCTTCATGATTGACGCGGTTGTCATTGCCACAGTTGTTTATTTCCTGTAAGGAAAGAAGCTTAAGTATGTGTGCATGAAGCACGAGGTGTAGGAAACGGGAGGGGACGGTAATACTTACCCGGCCTAAATCCTCTCAGTTGCATGCTTTCTTCCCAGGAAAAACTGGGAGAGTAATTAAATGAAAATAAAAAGAAAATGATTAGATTAAAGGAAAACTTTGTAAAATTTCCATAAAAGCTGAAAAATTGAATAAGTTTCCGAAAATTGTGTGAGATTTTGCGATGAGCAGCAACGTTTTGTGGAAACTTACGGTGTATTTTCTATGGGCACTTTCTACGGGGCTGATAAGAAGCCATTACAAAAAAATATATTTAAGGAGCAAGGAGCAGACACACGTTCAACACAGAATTGGTAGCTCATTTCATTTTAGAATCAGAATTTGCTGTGATCAGCTTCAAGTCTTCGCAGAACAACATAGGGTGGCGCTATATTTGTAAAATTACAGTGCATCGTATAAGTTCGACAAAATATGTCAGTATGTTCCGATATTTTGTCTCGTCATTATGTAAAAACAACATTCATCATGTAAATACAGCATATGTGTGCATGTGTATGTGTGTGAGTATGTGTATGTATATGTATATATATATATATATGTGTGTGTATATATCATAATCTATAATAAATTATATATACATACTTCATGCTTTCGTCATCATCTGTATTAAAAAAAAAACTAGTCTCCCCTTAAAACCACCTTGCAGTATTTCTCGAGATGAACTTCTTCATCCGCCCTCAGTTTTAACCCAACCGCCTCCTAATATTCCTACAGCTGAATGACTTGATGCACCCCAAGTGTTTACCCAACCTCCTCCCAATATTCAACCACCTTGCAGTATTTCTCGAGATAAACTTCTTCATCCGCCCCCAAGTGTTAACCCAACTTCCTCCCAATATTCCTACAGCTGAATGACTTGATGCACCCTCAGTTTCATCTAACCCCTCCCAATATTCCTAAAGCTGAATTACTTGATGCACCCTCAGTTTTATCTAACTCCTCCCAATATTCCTACAGCTGAATTACTTGATGCACCCTCAGTTTTATCTAACTCCTTCCAATATTCCTACAGCTGAATTACTTGATGCACCCTTAGTTTTATCTAACCTCCTCCCAATATTCCTACAGCTGAATTACTTGATGCACCCTCGATTTATCCAACCCCCTCCCAATCTTGCTACAGCTGAATTACTTGATGCACCCTCAGGTTTATCCAACCCCCTCCCAATATTGCTACAGCTGAATTACTTGATGCACCCTCAGTTTTATCTAACTCCTCCCAATATTCCTACTGCTAAATTACTTGATGCACCCTCAGTTTTATCTAACCCCCTCCCAATATTCCCACTGCTGAATTACTTGACGCCCTCTCAGTTTTATCTAACCCCCTCCCAATATTCCCACTGCTGAATTACTTGATGCACCCTCAGTTTTATCTAACTCCTCCCAATATTCCTACAGCTGAATTACTTGATGCACCCTCAGTTTTATCTAACCCCCTCCCAATATTCCCACTGCTGAATTACTTGATGCACCCTCAGTTTTATCTAACCCCCTCCCAATATTCCCACTGCTGAATTACTTGATGCACCCTCAGTTTTATCTAACCTCCCAATATTCCTACAGCTGAATTACTTGATGCACCCTTGATTTATCCAACCCCCTCCCAATCTTGCTACAGCTGAATTACTTGATGCACCCTCAGGTTTATCCAACCCCCTCCCAATATTGCTACAGCTGAATTACTTGATGCACCCTCAGTTTTATCTAACCACCTCCCAATATTCCTACTGCTAAATTACTTGATGCACCCTCAGTTTTATCTAACCTCCCAATATTCCTACAGCTGAATTACTTGACGCCCTCTCAGTTTGATCTAACCTCCTCCCAATATTCCTACAGCTGAATTACTTGATGCCCCCTCAGTTTTATCTAACCTTCTCCCAATATTCCTCGAACTGAACTATTTTATCTACCCCTCCCCCTCCTCCCACCCTCGTCACCACCACCACTACCATCACCAAGAGAGTTGCTCTGAAACCAATAAACAAAATTCATTAGCGGAGAGGGGTGTTTTCTGGTGTTTTCCTTCTATCTAAGAGTTTCACAGCACTAAACTGTTCCATTTTACTGTTTGACAGATTGTGGATTGTGATCGTTTGATTCACCAGTTACTTCATAAACAAGTGCAGGATCTGTTCATTCCAGAATTTCCCCTCTCCCACCTGTTGTCACCGCCTCTGATTTAGGGATTTAGTGTCTGCCGATGACATTTTTGCCATTCATTGGCCCACCAGTGAAAATTCCTTTGAACTGTTGAAAAATAAATAAATAAATAGTTGACCACTTTACAAAATTTCTCAATGTACGTGATCTCCAAGCGAAAGTAATTATATGGTGACTATTTCATTTTCAATTTGTTTGTTTATAACATGGCTTATATCATGGCTTATATCCTGGTTTATATCATGGCCTTTATCATGGCTTATAACATGGCTTATATATAACATGGCTTATATCATGGCTTATATCCTGGCTTATAACATGTCTTATATCCTAAAAAGAGTCAGTCCTTTCTGGATTAAATTCTGAAAGAATTAGTTCAGTGGTCAATTAAAGTCATCGTATATGCAAAATGCAGGAATTTAAACAGTGGCGGCGCTACGGGGTGGGGAGGCATGGTGGAATTTCCCCACGAGATCTCCCCACCCCCACCCCTTCCCACTTTCCCCTTCCCAGAAAACTTTGTAAAGTGACATATTTTGTCAATTTATAGGCTTTTGCCCCCATGAGACAAAATTGCCCTCTCTTGCCCCATAAACCCTGGCGCCGCTACTGTTTAAACATGTTAAATAAGAAATCTCTTCCCAGTAGAAATGCGATGTTCATATCTTCACGTCACATCCAGTCAAATACGTTTTGCACGTATATTGATAATATTTGACATCTATTTCTAAAATAATTGGGGTTTTCTATTTACATTCTTAAAAAGTATATAATACTCTTCATTTAAGCTATTGCAATGTAGTATGGGGTAATGCTCACCCTTCTCATCTAAATCAATCATTCATACTTCAAAAAAGGCTGTTCGTATTATCACCCAATCAAGTTTTGAGCACATACATCCCCTCTTTTTAACAGATTATGTTTTCTTAATATTTTTGATATCCACAGACACCAATGTGCTGTATTTATTTTTTAATTTGTTAATCAACAATTACCAGATATTTTCAAGGATTACTTTTCTTTCACTCATAATATACATTACCACAATACCAGGTTCTCCCATCTGCCCATCATTTATTTTCTCTTCCCATAAATTCTGACCTTTTTAAACGCTCCATTGTATCTAATGGTATTAATTTCTGGAATCAAATATGCGATTCTATAAAAATAAAAATAAAAATAATAAAAAGAACTGTACAATTATTTTCTGATAAGTTAAAAAACAAATATCTACCTTCATGTACTTCCATCTCCACTTAGTTTATGATTATATTTGACGTCTTATCTATTTGTACCCAACCCCTCTATTACTTTCCCCCTAGGCTTCTTTATGTTACCGGGTGGGGGAGGGGGTGCAAAACATTTCCTTTGTGATTAGATATTCAATTTAAGTTACGGTGGGCTTCTTGTAAAAGCTCTGGCCTCTAAGTTCTTCCACCATTTTCTCATAAATTGTTATGTGTTTTCATTATAAATATTGTAATATATGCATGAAAATAGAAAATAAATCAAATCAAATCTAATTTGTGTAACTGTATGCATAGTGTACTGCTCACTTGCACGGCGGTTGTTGATTAGTTGTTGATTAGGTATTTGTGTATTGCAATTAACTTTAAAAAAGCAGAGATACCATTTAAGAAATCATTCTGTCAGGAGATATTCAAGTTTAAAGTTCTGTCTCATGTAAAATGCCTGAACTCAGAATTGTGACGTCACATCCTCACATTCTTCAAAATCTGTATAGATTCTACTGTATTTCATCTGATATTGTTTGGCTTATAACAATTGTATATATCAGGAAAGCAGTACAAAATAATCTTAGCAAGGTAATTAGGCCTATAATTGCCACCTGAATAGAAGGTTTAAGTGTCCTTGTTCCGTAAGCCAGTACTTTCCACTGTAATGTAGATATACATAAACAGATATTAAAACACGAGTCCTGTTTATAAGGAAGTATCTATATTTGAATAAACGATCGCTTACACAGTTATATTTCCGAACACTTTCCGACTTTTCACGAATTAAGAAAGAAAAAAAAATCATAATTTTACATTCAGAGAGCAGTCCGCCGGTTAGAAAAAGAGAGAGAGAGAGAGAGGCTAGTCCGCCGGAAGTGAGGGCGTTATTTCAATACTGGAATACATATTTCTTGCACGTAACGTGATAACGGTACTAATATTGTTAAAATGATATTCAAATCAAACCAGAGCACATTTTAACATTATAGCTAGGTGACCATTTGGCCGCTCAGTGAAGAACTTTTAACGTCCAGTTAACTTCGAAGACACTGACTGACTAAGTGACCTTGATTTTATCTGGCATACAAGGTGTCTTCTACTGGTAACACCCTGTAAATTGTCATCATATATATCCACGGATATCAAACATTTAAACTTCTATCATTTAAAATTTTACATGCTATACTTTACAAAATATTTCATCACTCTGTATCCAGTGGCGTGTCTAAGGGGGATATTGGGGGGGGGGGGTGTTAACCCCCTAAAAATTGCTGCAGCCCTCCAAATTTTGTCAAAGCCATCAATATAATTAAGAGAAATATAAAATAAATTATAGAAAATAGAGTTACTAATAGGTATTTTTTATTCTTATCAACGGAATTATCGTTAATTTTAGATCAAAAATCTTCCATTTTTACTAAGAGACTCAATTTTGAACCAAACAACTTCAACTTTGCACCAAAAATCAATTTAGAACCAAAAATGTCAAGTTTCGAATTTTACACCAATAATCTTTATATTTTGCATTTCAAGATCCGTCCTTTAGTCACGTTCCTGTTTTCATGGAGTGCCGCATACGAAGAGTAAGGTAACACACCGTGACCGGCCTTTGTAAAGTTTCACATCCATTTTGTCTGTATGGCTGAGCCTAACGGGAGTTATATAACATTACACCCGGCGGTATACCTTTGGAAAGGATAATTTAGATAGTGCCCAACCTGCCAGTCAGTCAGTGGCATACAGAGCACGTCCCTTGGAATAAAGGGCGGATATTTAAATGAGACCAGAATCTTGAACTTTGGACCACAAATCTCAAATTGTGGGTAAAAATCTTCAATTTTCGACCGAATATCTTTAATTTTTTGGACCACAAATATTCAATTTTTGGACCACAATTTACAGTTAAGAGCCAAAACTCTTTCCGTTTGGACCAAAATATACAATTTAAGGATCAAAAACTTTCAATTTTCGGACCAAGTTAGAGCGGATGAACGTCTTCTGACTGTCACCCAATGACGAAACAAGCGACTGACTTGTTCGATCAAGGAAGTTCCTTGGTCTGTTGGTTCGATTGCAAACTTTAATGCGCATTTTTTGAAACCATTTCGAGATTTTGTCGGGGTCTTTGATCTAACGTCTATGAAAACATGCACGCATACGGGACATCTATCATGATTAAAATATGACGGCATACATTTTATTCCCAAATGATTACTAACTGGCCTATGTATAAGTGCATGCATTGGAACATTGTATTTCGACCAATCAAAAACACGAATTACAACCTTTTTACCTTCAAGTTAGCGGCGATAACATGCCTACAGGTGTCGGGAATTATCATTTTATTGTAGTTTTTATACCTTATCAGTCTACACGTGGCACAGAGGCCAGCGCCACCTAGAGCCAATGCGGGCAACCCCCTACCGCCCCCTTCCCTCTCTTTCTCCACCCCTTCCTCCACCCCAATTTCGGTGGTATACTGGAAGAAGCGCATATCGTAATTACACCATCTGATTATGCTTTGCCATGCTGTGATAAACAGATAAAAGTTGCTTCGTCACATTCTTTCCTAATTTATTTGTTATAAGATAAAGTTAATCCTCATTTAATTTGACCCAACACTAAATAGAAATTATCACGTATATATGTTTCAAACTGTCAGTCTTCGATTATTCTTCATGGTTTAGAAGATGAAAAATAAAACCAATCGCTAGTAAAAATGAAACACCCGAGGTGATTTGTGTGCCGCTTCCTACTGCGTCACATGCGGGGTCATCCGGTGAAGAGCTACACTGAGTGTGTACAGAATAACTGGGGAAGAGAATACAAAGCAATAGAGTGCGATTAATTCTTTTGGAGGTCGCTATAACACTATTATATATCAAAGAAATAATTTTAAAGGATTAGTTTAGTGGTCAAGCAAGTCTATCTAATATGAAAGAGGACTTCAAAAGAAACAACATGGTGAAGAAAGCATTCAAAAATCTTATTCCATTAATATATATATTTAAGTTTATTGTTTGGTATTATTTGTATAGAACCGACTGAAATCAGACTAGTTGTGATGTCATAGCCTCAGATTCCTCAGTCTTTATGTATTTTATCATATTTTGTCTGCAATTTTAAGGCTTATAAACCATGAGATATGTCAAAAAATAGTAAAACTGAATCTAGGAAGCTTATTTATAATAGACCACCTAAAGAAAGGTTGAAGAAAAACAATTTACATAGTGAACAAATTAATAAACTTTCTTTAAAATACATAAAGACTTTAAGGAATCTGAGATTGTGACGTCACAATTAGTCTGATTTGAGTCGTTTCTACATAAATGATGCCAAGCTTTAAACTTGAATATCTCCTTAACGAAAGAAGATTTTTGAATGCTTTCTTCACCATGTTGTTTCTTTTGAAGTCCTCTTTCATATAAAATAGACATGCGTGACCACTGAACTAATCCTTTAATTCCCTTACAAACCGACGTGACGGAATGGGTCGTAGCTGGAGGCACACCATCTTACTTACTACCAGCAAAGGCTACACTAGATCCCCTCCCCACCCCCCACCCATCTTGGATGAATTGGAAGCATAAATACTCCTTTGTTTGTATTCTTACCCGTGGCAAAGCAAAACTGCAAAAGCTTCAAACGGAGATAATGTGTCGCCAAAATTAACAACTTTATACCCTCACCATGCCACCATTCACATGCGGATTTGCGGGGCGAGGGGGGGAGGGGACATATGCTATGCCCTCTGTTGTTCTGCAGCTTGTTGTCCAATTTTGCAGGGCAAGTGGTCACCGAGAAAAGCAGTTATATCTTATGTTGGGCACCGCGCTGCATGGCAAGTTTTGAAAACCACTCCGATTTGTGTTACGATCAGCTGTGTGTGCCTCCTCGTTTCAATATACCAACACAAAAAAAGGATTTTTAGTACACCCCACCGGTCATGTCTAGGAAACATCAGAACATCAAAGCTAAGGTCCGTTTATTTTTAAATAAGTTACAAAGGATTGGTGGAAAATATTCCCCTCGCCCTGAGGAAAGTCGGATTATGAATGGGAGTACGTAGGTATGAGTCTATGCGTATTAGCTGATTAGTGGGTGCATACGACTATTAGCTTGAGACTTACTCTGGGTCATCTTCGCATGAATGTGTGATCTGTTTGTCATCTAGCATTTGCCATAACCACGGCAACGATATGCTATTGTCACAAGTCTCCCTGAAAAATAAAACAATATGGTAGACAATAAATATGCAGCAAGTCGGTACGTTTCTGAGGAGGGGAATGTAAGGGCTATTGATACTTCATACTTTGGGGTCATCACATGAAAACCCACGTTTGATCTCACAGAGAAAGAGAGAGTTGAACACACAATTACAATAACGGGGTCGTCGCCTGCGTATTCGCTTATGATAGTACAAATGCTATCACGAAACGCTTAATACGACCCAGACGAGAACACAAGTACGACGTACGGACAGACATAACATCGACAACCAAGTCAATGTCCACGGCCTTTGATAACCAGTTGTGGTGCACTGGCGTGTCTACCCACCCCAGGATTGAACCCAGGGCCTCGTGGTCTGTAGACAGGTATTATAACCGCTACACCACAGTAGGTAGATTGATCTCACAACCTGAGAACACCCTTAAATATCAAGGGGTGGTGCGTATGGTCTGGACATAAGGGACAATTGTTTTCATCAAGTCCAAAAGAGACTTACTCTTCAACCTATTTTTACATATAATTATGGGTGATGAGATAAAATGTGTATACTAACAAGACCTCTTCACCAAATGCATGAAGCAGAATCACGTCCATGTGTGTAACTTCAGGGGTTCTTAGATTGGGAACTTCCACTCGGCCGAAAAAGCTGAAAAAAGAGTGATAGACATGATTTTGAATGACGTCATAATATGCAGGTTCCTCGTCAAATCAAGTACCGTGCGGTTAAAGATGCGAAAACCAATCCATTCTAGCGTGCTTGAGATAGTGTTATCTTGATAATTTATTGCATTATTTTTTTCGGTTTTAAGTAACTTTGCGACTATGTTCTGATATTAGCAAACCCTTTTCAACCAATCAAGTACCGGCGAAAAAGGGTAGCCTAAAGGGGAGTTTCCTTCAACCCGCAGTTGTATACTCTTGTTTGTACGAGTCCGAAAAACTGATGCGTAAATTTGAAAAGGGATGAGCGTTCAAAATATAGCCTTTGCAGTCTGTGTAATCAACTTAAGATTATCAAAGGGATCCATGTGTCCAAGATACCCCAGGCGCGCATTGGTTTTTGGTGCCACGAACCTGCGAGCTCTGAAGTTGGTCATTCGACCAGTTCGCCACCTGGTGCCACCAAATAGGTAACATAGGAGGAAGTTAAATCGCGAATTTTGCTCTTTAAAGGAACTGATGCTATAATATCATATAACTATCAAACACCGAAATTATTTTGTAAATCTTAATCACTGAAAAAGAATTCGAAATCGCTCCCATTTGCAGTCAGTCCGGTAGCATGCCTATTAATGGGAACATAAATGTTTCTATAAATGGGAAGATTTTGCTACATGGAAGCCGCCATTTTTGTGATATTTCCTATTATCATTTAGCTATCCCAACGTTAAAGCCTTATGCAATGATACGAAATTCAAATTTAAAATACGACTGGGAAAAATATCTTTGCTTAGGATAATTTAAAACTCATGCAAATACCTTCATTACTGTTATGGCTAAAACTTGTCCACTTCCATTTGATATGTTCACCACGCCGTTTTCGAAATATCAGAAATAAAAGACAAGAGCTAGGCTTTTTGGCGCGAAGCAGTCATTTTGAAAATTCAGTTGTTTTAAACACAATGATATTTAATATTTCAAGTACATAAAATAGAAACTATGACATTTTATCGCAATATCTGAACAATATGGCTCCATGACTTCAATATTCTCATGTGTTATAAATGTCCCTACTAATAGGCATGCTGCCGGACTAATACCGTCATCAGGTCATAACTTTCTTCCTCAAACCAACAAACAACCAATCAACAAACAGTCCTCCATCCAAATCCACACATATGACGCGGAAGAGAACATGGATTGTTCGATTACCGAACATACTTTTCCGGCGTCCAACTTTCAAACACAATCGCTCCCAAAGAGACAGGGACAAATCCAAAGGAAAAAATAAACCAACTCAGACCCAACAGATCTTCCTCAAGATAACCTCCTGCCTTCTTATGGCGTGCAACATAAACAATCACAATAACATTCACAACATTATACAATGAAACATAACGAGCCTTAAGGCCAATTCTGAAGAAATTTACCTTCTAATCACCACCTTCAACCCGGTCATCTTCTGCCAACAAGAAACCCTCTTGAAAACCACTGACCATTGACCATTATTCCGGCAACAACTTCGCTTGCTATTACGAACATCAAGTGGACGCCGACAGGGCCTGTAGGGCGTCTCCATTATCGTTAGATACGATATCCAACACAGCCCTGTTCATGTGCACACCGACCTTCAGGCCATCTGTATGTCTATCTCCCTCCACAAAACCTTCACATTTTACAATATCTATCTCCCTCCCAACGCCTACATTCAGCCAACCAGCATTAACAACCTCATCTCTTAGCTTTCCTCCCCCTTCATCCTTTTATACCACCACCCTGATTTTAGCTGGAAGATCACTGCTGATTTTTGTGGTAGTGACCATTATTCTCTTGTTATACACTCCAACCTTCAAACACCCACTGACCACACCCGCAATTGAAACCTGGAGAAGACTGACCGGCCCCTTTTCGAAACCCTCTGTGACTCACACCTCTCCCAGACTGCCAGATCTCCTCGAGGATGAAGATCCCATGTCAAACTTCAGTAATATCCTTATCAACATCGCCAAATGCTCTATTTCCAAAACCTTCAAACTCTCTAATCACCCCCTCCTTCCCAACCCCTGGTTCTCTGATGACTGCAAAACTGCTATCAAGAACAGAAAAAGGGCCTTCAGGAACTTCAAAACTAAGCCGACCACCCACAACCTCAACTTTTTTTGCATCAGCCGTGCCAAAGCCAGGCGCACTATCAAGGACAATAGATTTAAACCATCACTTTGAACAACTTCATTTCTTCTCTTACCACCAACACCCCCACTAAGAAGATTTGGAGAATAGTTAAAAGTTTCCACAGCAGGGTGAGCAGGTCTCCCATCTCTCCTGGAATGGTAACCTTCTCACCTCGAAAAAGGATATCGTTAACCACCTCGCCGCCTCTTTTAGCAACATCTTGTCCTCGGTCAACTACCCTAATGCTTTCAAAACCAAAAAAGCTTGCGATAAAGCCTGGAGTATCACCTTTCCCTCCGACAACTCCGAGACTACAACACCCCTCTCACCCTTTCTGAATTAAACCAAGCCATACACGACGCTGACTGCACCTCCAAGGGCCCAGATAACATCCCCTACCAGTACCTGAAACACCTCCCTAACAAGGCCACCACTACCCCACTCACCATTCTCAACCACATGTGGTCCTCACACTCCTTTCCCTCTATCTAAAGGACAGCTATTGTCACCCCGTACCTAAACCGGGGAAGGACAGTACCGACCCCTCCAGCTACCGCCCATTGCCCTCACCTGCTGTCTCTGTCAAACTATGGAAAGGATCATTAACCAGAGACTAAACTGGTTCCTTGAGACCAACAGATTCCTCTCCCCTTACCAAAGCGGCTTCAGGAAACGTCGCAATCCCTAGACCAGTTAGTTACGTTCGTCACCGCTATCCAGGAATCCTTTGCACAAAAAGGAACACCTCATTGCCATCTTTTTTGACTTCGAGAAAGCTTTCGACACTACCTGAAAATACAGCATTATCCGCAAGCTTGACACCATCGGTCTCAGAGGCCACCTCCCTATCTTTATTCAGAACTTCATCTCACCCAGGCAGTTCCTATTGATATTGGCCACACCCTCTCCAAACCCTACCCCCAATACGAGGGCGTCTCCCAGGGCAGCATCCTTTCCCCAACTTTCTTCAACCTGAGCATTAATGACACCGCGGACAACCTTGGCCCCAACGTCAAACGTACCTTCTACGTGGACGACTTCATCATCATTGCTCCTTCCCTAGCTTTCCTCTTGTCGAAAATAGACTCCAACTCAGCCTCAACCAGCTGCAAGTCTGGTGCAAGAATAACGGTTTTAAATTATTCAAAGACAAGACAGTCTGCATGCATTTCTGTCATTTCAACAGCCTCCACCCCAACCTGAACCTCGTGCTCAATGGCAATCTCATCCCTAAAGTTGAACACACGAAATTCCTGGGTTAACTCTAGATCCAAAGCTCTCCTACAAGCAACACACCACCAACCTAAAACAGAAATACAACAGTTCCCTCAACCTTTTCCTCTTCCTCTCCAACACCACTTGGGGTGCGAACCGCTACGCTCTCCTCAAAATCTTCAGGCTCACCATTCGTGCCAAGCTTGACTACGGCAATATTGTCCACTGTGTCGCTCACTTCAATACCATCCAAAATGAAGCCCTCGGGCTTTGTCTGGGTGCCTACAGGACCTCCCCAATCACCAGCCTTCATGTTGAGGCCAACAAACCCCCTCTTTCTACTTAGGTGTAGAAAGGTTAGCCTCTCCAACACCCATAACCCTGTTTACAACCTCATTAGTTACCCAATTTCTCCATCCTCTTTGATAAGACTAAAACCATATCCCCTCTCTTTAGCTTACGCATTAAATCAGACCTCCTCCATCTCGGCATCAACCCCGCCACCCTTGGCACCTTCTCCTTGCCCACTTTTCCTCCTTGGGCCACCCCCTCCTTTCTATCTACCTGGGCCTCTCCACTCATCACAAAACCAAAACCCACCCTAACCTCTTCATCAATCTCCACAACCATATCAAAGACCAACTCTCAATCTACACCTCCATCTATACTGACTGACTGATGGCTCCTAGGAAGGCGACAAGACAGCTGCTGCTGCCGTCATTTAAGACATCACCCTCAGTAGCAGACTTCCCGACTACTCGTCCATCTTTTCAGCCGAGGTAAAAGCCATCCTCCTCGCCCTTAACTTTGTTGAGTACTCTCCACTCAGGCACTTTGCCATCTTCTCCGACTCCAAGGCTGTTCTTACTTTTTTACTCAATCTTAAATGGTTTAACTTCACATCCCACCTCCTCCTCCTGAAACTCCTTTCGCCCACCCTCTGCAGGAAAAGTATTCTTTTCTTCTGGATACCCAGCCATTTTGGCATCCCTGACAATTACATGGCTAATGCAGCCGCTAAGCTTGCCCTCAACTTCCCCCTACCCCATTTCCCAAAACACTTTCTGACATCAAACCGCTTATCGCTTCCCTTGTTCGTGACCGCTGGCAAACCTCATGGGATACCCATATTGATAACAAATTCCACATCATCCAGCCCACCATTCTGATCAAACCCACCATTTACAACCTCTCTCGTGTCGACAACGTTCATATTACCCGTCTTAGAATAGGTTGGCTCCCCCAACTCCTCTGCAACAGTTGTCATTGCACCCTCACAGTCCATCACGTTCTCCTTGCTTGCCCCTGTACAACCTTCCCAAAGCTTCCCTCGCTCCCCACAACTCAATTGCCGAGTTCTTCCAGAAAAACCCTCCGGGTAAAATGATCTCCTTCCTTCATCATGCTTTCCTCTACAACCATATTTAGTCTTCCTCTTCCACCCCTTTCCCTCCCCCACACCCCCTCTATATACTTTTTTTTCCTTCACCCATGCACCTCCTCTCTCGATCCCAGCTTTCTGACTTTTAGTTCTTGTATTCCTCTCATTCACCCCCTGTTTTCTTTCCTTCCTACCTCTAAAATGATCTAACCTTTCAAGCAAAATTTGACCCTCGTTGTCGTGGTACCGTTAAGCCCTCATTAAACAAACACAATTCTTCCTCAGAAGAAGGTTACGGGTTTGCAGGCCTGTAGCCATGGCTTTTTTCAGGAGGGGGAGGGGTACCAGCACTTTATGGAGGGGGGACTTGGGCAGGTTCTCTGTATGCCCTTTAGCCCTTGTTTTGTATTTTCACGCCCGATTTTACGCAAGAGGAGTGGGCACAGACCTTCGGAAGTGGGTACGGCTTCACCATTCCCCATGCTAACCCCGGGCTTCACCTAAAGGTGTGGATATGATCGAGTCAAGTTACTCGATATCGTGAAGAATGGAGGTCAGCCAGCACTGACAAAAAGAGTAGTCAGTGATGATGAGGTGTATTGTAGTTTTTGTGGATGGATTCTACCTAATCAAAGAACCCTGAAATGGTACAAATTATAATAGGTTGCTCAACTTGATACCGTAGTGTAATGTGATGCCGTGGTCAAACTTTGACCAATTCAATTAACTGACATAAGATCATCATTAGAGTTCCACAAAATTATCAACTCGGCTGACTCGCGTTTGACCAACACTGTCTTGCTTAACAGCTTAGAGTCGACCTGGGATGCTTTAGGGGGCCGTGATATCTGGTGCCATTAACTAGCTAAAGAACGGCCAAGAGATGCTAAAGTAGAGGGGCGGAAGGGGCCCTTGGACAGTTGGAGGTTCGGAGCAAGAGGTCCTTGTATCGTGCCAATGGCATAGTGGCCAGTCCAACTCTCGTCTTGCTAACCGTCTTGATGAGAAGTGGTCATTCAAAGCTTCTTACCTTGAATTACGAAACGTGTTCCTTGTATCTGTCCCACTCAACACTGCAGTTACTAACCCGCGTGCTTGTCTTGAGAACTGCGGACGGGAAAATTTACTTGATTAGTGAACTTATGATTATATAAAAAAAAAAAATTACAATGCAGTTTAATTTTTTTTTCAAAGATAAAAATATAAGTGTACCTTTCTTCAGCTTTTTGAAAATCTCTAACAATAAATGAAATCATGTGTAAGTTATTTTAGATGACATCTCCACAATAGCGGATTATAACAGGGTCAAAAGGAGCCTTTGCCCCCGATCCGAAAAATAAATATAGCGATCGGGGTCCCATGACAAACCTATCGCATTATCATTGGTCGGGGACTCCCAAATATCGCTTTTTTCAGGTTTTGCTCGGGTCTACCAATCCTTGCCACGCTATTTTATCCCAACTTATTTAAATTATAGTTATCAAGAACCTTTTTGCTCTCTTTAAGCAGCGGCGTGGCCAGGGTAAAATTAGGGTGTGTTTTGGGTGTGTGTGTTTGCAAAGGGGAGGGGGTACTATATGTGGGGGTAACAAATAAAGGGGGTCAATTTTGCATATCTTTAGTAGGCAATTACGGCAGATCAGGATTTAAAGAAAAGGGTTAACATTACAATGCATGTTTACATGGCATTATTTAATCTTTAAGCAAGAACTAAATCATAAAATAAGAATCTGAAGAACACTTGTTAGAAAAGTGGGTGTAACTACCCAAATTAACCCCTCCCTCACGTGGCCACGCCATTGTCTGTAAGTAAAATATATTACCTCTGCCGACGCCCTATTCCAGAAAACACTTGTCGATTGACCATAGCATGTGTCAGACGTCCATTCCGGACAGGCTGTGTAGTTAAAGCCGAAATCCCCGCCACCTTTACACCAGTTAAGGCTATTCACGAGGCTGCCGGTGAACGTATCCTCCATCGTGTAGAATTTGTCCGTTAGACGTGTTAGTTCATGAACAAGGCCGTATGTACCTGACCAGAAAGCTGTCTGTTCGAGAAAGAAGAGAGCTTTGATCAGCTGACACACATTCTGTTTATCCAGTTTACAGCGTTTAAAACAATAATTTGAAGAAATATGGTCTTTGGTCTTGGGCATGTTGTTCCGTTGAAACTGAAATTTTGTCTATTCCATGGTATTTTCATTAAAGAAAATCTTCAATTTTTAAAAATCTCTTTCAATTTTCGTAAAAGTTGCTTCATTTTCGGGAAATTTCCTTCAATTTTTAGGCAATTTCTTTCATTTTCGAGAACTTTTCTTCAATTTTAAAAAGTTTCTATCAATTTTGGGAAAATTTCCTCCATTTTTTGTATTTTTTTTTCCTTTCGTAAAATTTACTTAAATTTTCATGCAATTTTCTTCATTTTTGGGAAAATTTATTCAATTTTCATGAATGTTTTTTTAATTTTCTCGAAAATTCCTTCAATTTATTTGAAAATTTCTTTCTTCATTTTTTGAATGAAGAAAAAATTTCTTTCATTTTTGTAAAGTTTTCTTTAAATTTCGGGGAATGTTGCCAAATTTTACCAAAATTACTAATATTTTTAACGCACACCACCACCCGCCGTGGTAAGATAGATCTTTCTATGCCGCTGTGATACTTTTAAACTGATCATATTATGTATGGATTTGTATTCAACATTAAAGGAGCCAAATTCGATCTAAAAATATCAACTGTTCGATAATGTGACGTCACCAGCAAGAATTTTCTTGAATTCACTATACACAAATTAGGAAACAATTTCCGTTGGTATATAATCACGCACAATACCTTGCAAAACTATTTATTCCTCGGTTCGATGGTTTCATATACATATAAATGCAATAATATGAGGCGTGAAAAGTCAAAATAAGTAAAAATGATTTCGCGAAGGAAATTAATCTGATAATGTACGTATAGAAACAATAGATCATAAAAACTTAAAATGACCATTTTCTACTAACTTCAAAAAAGTTTTTATTTTTACAATGATTCATAATGAACCCTCTTTAAATTGCAAATGTTTATTCATCAAATATTTCAAAAGGTTTTTAAAAGATTAAAGAAAGAAATAGTAAGTTACATTAATCTAAGTTTCGAAACGCAAATGATTTAGGAAGAAAAACGGTGTCCGCCCACTGGTCTGAGGCCCAGTAGTCTGGAATAAAGGCCTACTAGTTTCAAAGTTCCGGTAATCTGAATGTTCAATGGTTGGAAGGTTCAATAGTCCGAAGGTTTAAGAGTCCGATGGTTTAACAGTCCGATGGTTCAATAGTCCGATGGTTCAATAGTCCGATGGTTCAATAGTCCGATGGTTAGGGTTAGAGTTAGCCTTCGCATGGGACTATCGTACCTTCGGACTATTGGGCCTTTTCTTTCGGACTATGGAAATTTTGGACTATTCGGCCTTCGGACAAGTGGACTGGTACCAGAAAAACAACAATGCACGATTTAGATTTGTTCGTTTGGTATTTCAAAAGGTTCGTTTCACTGAAACTTTACAAAACCAATTTATTGCCGATACCTCTGCCATAGTCATAGGTTGACTGCAGCCCAAATTCCTTATATCTTAGGGGCCGATGGAACCAAACTTTGAAAAATATTTAAAAGGCGTAGCTAGGGCCCAACGGGCCTGGGGCGAATGGGGCCCTGCGATGGGGCCATGCAGACTTCTATGGTATATAAGTATAATTATGGTATATTTTTCTTACGGGCCCCCTTTATAGGGCCGGGCCAAATAAGAGTGGGCGGCTGCCCTCTTGCCCCATTTAGTTACACCACTGCATTCCGCTATAAAATTAAGCTTCTATATTCTCACCTGATGAGCAAGAAAAAATATCTTTTTTGTGTTTAACATTAGACTGCTTGTGGCATAGACCTTTTCAAATCTGAGTCGGCAATTTTCGGAAAACTAATTTGAAATATTGTCACATGGCCGAGATTCACGTGTCCATAATGGACCAATCGTATACTGGAGGAATCTTATTGACCAATACAATACTGGAGGAATCTTGGCCGTCTGCAGAATCCACGGACGGTATGGGACCAAGCGTATGAAAATATGTTTTCAAGCGCACGTGTCATACGTGCGTTATACATGAAGAAAATACGCGCGCGTTTTGCTGCTTACATCTTTTTCCCTCAAACCTGCACCTGAATGGTTCAGAAACAAAGAAAAGGATTCCTCAGCAAGAAATCACGCTCGGCTAAACTCGGTTTGCAAAGGTCTATACCCCCACGATACTACTGACTGCATCTACTCTAGGCAGTTAGGGCAGACTCGTGACATACGGCCCTTTGCTTGGCGATCAACCAGAGATTTTCCTCTCAACACCCGAACACCATGATAAGGGAAAGACTACACCATGACGCCACAATCCGTGATGGCTAATTCGATCGGAAATGTGCCAGACCTCCATGATCTGATGATGTACCTTTGTTCAAGGTATTGCGATGAGCTATACCCATTGCCATCATTGAGAGTAACATAGCTTGTGGTAAAATCTAGACATGCAGATGGGATTCGATCGATCCACGACTGATCGTATCGCCGTAAGGGGGATAACCACCAGACAACGAACTGATGGATGTGCTTATGAATATGCAGCGAATTATTGCCACGAATTTTAGTTTTTAACTTTATACTGACATCCAGCTAAGTTTTCCATATAATTATACAAAAAAATAAACTCAAATTTACCAACTTTTTAGTTATCCTGCATATGAATATATACAATACGATTCAATGTTTCTGATTGGTCGACATTTACACAAATACTTACAAGCTAATCAACAACCGCCGCGGAAGTGACGTTATGTGTATGAGATTTATTACTGATATGTCAAGCAATTTCCTCAGGACAAGATTCCCTCTGCACCATATTTAACTTTAATTCTGGTTAGCTGTAATCGGTGCAATCTTGAAGAGCAAATATTACAAGCCAATCAATAGCCACCACAGAAGTGACGTCACTAGTGTGTATCAGATATACTTGCTGACATGTCAAGCAATTTTCTTGGGACGTGATCTGATCCCTTTATATCATAATTACCTTTCCTTCTGGGAGATTTATCGGTGCAATCTTGAAGAACTGGTCGTAGTCTTCCGGCGTCATGTCACACTGACTAGAGGATGTTACGCCAGTAGAGAACGCATCCCACACCTCGCTGCAGGTAGAGCTGGCAAGACAACATTGAAATATTACTTCAGTGGTCCCTCAAGTTCATTTTATATGAAGAGAGACTTCAAAAGAAACAAAGTAGTGAAGAAAACTTTCAAAAATCGTATTCCGTAAAGAAAATTGGAAATTTTGATGTTTCGTCTCATTTGTATAGAAACGACTGAATTTGAACGTTTTGTGACGTCACCTCCTCACATTTCTCAAAGATTGTTTTATCTTTCCATTGCAGATATTTTGTTACTTAAAAAGTATGCACTGGATATGACAAGTAGGCGACGTTGTAAAGAATAATCTTATAAGGTAGTAATAATCTGATATTTTACCACCTGAAAGTTGGAAGAAAATATTCAATTAATAAAAGAGCTTTAAACCTGAATATCACAAACTTTTGAATAAGATATAGTGTTTGCACCATTTTGTTTCTTTTAAAGCTTTTCATCTGTTCATACAAAATAAACTTGGTTCACCACCTTTCAAAACAATAAGCCAGTTCATGGTAACGATAATATGTATTGCGCAATGCAGGTCAAGAGGTCAATTGAGACTGTCTTGCCGTAAGCATCACTGACACTCATTGAATAACACCGTAACTTCCCGATTTTTTCGTTTGATTTTTTAAGTGGATTTGGTGCCTTACATGTATGTATTTGTGCTTTCGAAATGGATGTTCCTTCCATTAGGGACATCGTGTGGGATGTCATGTGGGACAACTGGGTTGGATGTCATGTGGGGAAAGGTTGGGATGCTATTTGGGACATCCATTAGGGTGAAATTCCATGTGGGACATAAACATGAACATAGGGTGGGGATGACATTTGAGACATACGGGTGGTAGCCATGTAGGATATAAGGATATGCCATGTGGGTCATAGGGAGGGATGTCATGTAGCACATAGTGAGGGACGCCATGTGTAACAAAGGGTGCGATATTATGTGAGACATAGATATGGATGCCATATGGAGCATCTAGGAGAAGAGATGTCATGTTAGAGATAGGAAGGAACGAAATTTGGGACATAGGGAGGGATTACATGTGGGACATAGGGAGGGACGCTATGTGTGACATAAGGAGGGATGACACGTGGGACATTAAGTGGGATGCAACATGTATATCACAATATTAAATTAAAGTAGAACGATAAATACCACCACGGCTCGCATACTGATTCAAATTGACACATATCACAAGTCCAATTATAAAAGCATCCCACTATCTATCCAACCCATGTCCCATCTGACATCCCACCCTATATCTCACATATCATCCCACCCCTGCCCCACATGGAATCCATCTCTACGTCCCACATGGTATCGCTACCTATGTGCCACATGTCATTCCTCCTTATGCCCCACATGGAATTCTTCCCTTTGTCCCACATGACATCTCTCACCATGTCTCACCCTTCTATCCTATATGCCACATGGCATCCATCTCTATGTCCCACAAGGCGTCTCATCCTAAAGATGTACCAAATGACATCCGACTCACATGTCCCATATGCCATCACACCCTATGTACCACACGGTATCCTTCCCTGTGCCCCACGTAATATCCATCCCCATATCCCACATAACACCCATCTCTGTCTCACATGATATCCCTACCCATGTGCCACATGTCATTCCCCCTATGCCCTACATGGAATCCGTCCCTCTGTCCCACATGGCATCCTTCATGTCCCACCCTCCAAAGTTCCACATGACATTCATCTCTATGTCCCACGTGGCATCTCATCCTAAAGATGTACCAAATGGCATCCCACCGTATGTACCACACGGCATCCTTCTCTGTGCCCACATGACATCCATCAATGACATCCATCTCTATGTCCCACATGGCATATCTACCCATGTGCCACATGTCATTCCTCAATATGTCCACATGGAATCCCTTCCTCTGTCCCACATGGCATCCCTCTCCAAGTCCCGCATTCATATGTTCCACATTCCATCCATCCCTATGTCCCGCATGGCATCCATCTATAGGTCCATGGCATGTCACAAAGCCATCTTGTGGTAAAATTAACACAGAGAAAGCTTTGGTTTACATATGATCAGACCGTACCGAGCTGATTGTTATTATCACTTGACCTGACACCACGATCAGTTCCGGGCATGCGCGTTCGTTACCATGAACTGGTTTATAGTACGCTTACCTTGTTATCTCGATATACGATTAAATAGATTTAAAACACGAATAACCACATTTGCTTACCCGTAAAATTAGGATATTATCTTTATCAGTTTATTAACACATGGCGACTGCATTCATGAATCGCCCCTATCATAATGTGACCTATGGACAGGCCTACAGCATTTAACAGTTTAAAGGCCTTTTCATGATGAATTATGCAAAATGTATTGAACATTTGTGACATCACAAAAATAAAAGCTATAAATTTCCTTATGATAGCTTAGTCTATTGTATTTCATCCTTCACCAATGTTAGCCCAATTGAATTAGTCACCATGAACATAACCAGGGGCGTAACTTAAGGGTGTGAAACTCCTCTAGAAAAATTCCGTCGGGCAATCTTAAAATTTGACAAGTTCGTCGGGTAAAAAAGTGGCCTAGTATTGAAACAAAATTGTCGGAAAATTATTATGGTAATATCTTTATGTTTTTTGTTTCATCGAAAAATACAAAACACTTTTAAAAATGTTTTAGATAAAATCAAAGCTTTTTCTCTCTCAACTCCCCCTCGCCCACCCCTCCCCTCCGTTGGCCGCATACCGATCTTAGTCTGGCATAAATGTAGAATGACGGGTGAACTTGTATCGTGGTATCAAAGTATATCAGTCATGCCCGACTAAGCTATAGCGAGTCATATCTCTCGACCGCCGACTCGGCACATGATGCTGACAACATCATAGTTGGGCACTAAGTCGGGCAGAGATAGAAAATATCAGGTGTACAGTGTTAATCGGAGATACATCTCAATCATGCTACATCAGAAACATGTCCTCCTGGCATGATGCTGACAACTCGGCACATGATGCTGACAACATCATAGTTGGGCACTAAGTCGGGCAGAGATAAAAAATGTCAGGTGTACAATTTAAATCGGAGATACATCTCAATCATGCTATATCAGAAACATGTGCTCCTAGCATGATGCTGACAACTCGGCACATGATGCTGACAACATCATAGTTGGGCACTAAGTCGGGCAGAGATAGAAAATGTCAGGTGTACAATTTAAATCGGAGATACATCTCAATCATGCTACATCAGAAACATGTGCTGCTAGCATGATGCTGACAACATCACACTTGGGCTCTTAGTTGGGCAGAGATTTAAAGTGTTGGATGTCTGTATGTTCCCAATCATGACTGAATCGTTTAGATATCAGAATCATCTCCACTCGACTTGGCATGATGCTGGTTGGGCAACTGCATGAGACGTATATCTGTATATAGGACAGCATGAAAGATGCCGACCCACCAACGCCCACACACGCCCAAAGTCAAGAGCCATTTTGCAGTTTTGGGGCATCAAAAAATAGAAATCTTCCAGGGGATTCGACCCTTGACCCTATCAGAAGCTGCATCCACGAACCAACAATATTGTGGACCAATTTTTAGGAGAAACTTCCCTTCGGCCTGACAGTGCTAATGGTAACCCAAATGCTTATCTCAGTAGTTTTTAACATTAGAATTTGATTTTTTTCTCGTCTTTTCATCAATTACATTTCGGTCGCTTGTGTTGTTTTTAAGCTACTTTGGGACAATATATTTTTTTAAATAAACTTCAGACCAAGACTTCACCCTTGAGCCCCACAATTTTCCTCGAATTTTCTCAATTTTCAGGGGAAATTTCGAAATTGATCAGTTTGTGTTGATTTTCAATTTTGTAAAATCATGTTTCGAATATTTAAACAATACAAAATATTGCTTCCGGAGATTCGCCTCTGGACCCCTTATAAGGCTTCGCCCATGCATGAGTCCACAATTTTAACCAAATTTTATCCATTTTCACGGAAATTTTTTTCTCTGCCCATTTCGAAATGGTAACCTGTTAACAATCTGACAATAGAAATTTCGTCACTTACATTTTGGAAATGTAACATTACCATTATAGTCAAGAAATCTTCAAATCTTTCGGAGCTCTGCCTCTGGAACCCAAGCTTCCAAGCGGGGGCCAGGGGCCAAGGCCCCAAAACAAAATTACTGGGGGGCAAGTACCATTTTGTCCCCCCCCCCTCTAATAATGAAAATTATAACAAACTGATTTGGACAAGTCCAGTCAGATTCCATGGCATAATTTGGAAGAAATGTCATGAATGTGCTTTAAATTTTGTGCAATTTCCTTCATTTTCGGGAAATTTTCTTCAATTTTTGAGGAGTTTCTATCAATTTTCGGGAAATTTCTTGTCACTTTTTTTTTTGTAAGCTTTTCTTCATTTTTGTGATGTTTACTTCAATTTTTTGAGCAATTTCCTTCATTTTCTAGAATTTTCTTTAATTTGTTCGCAATTTCCTTCATTTTCGGGAAATTTCATTTAAATTCTTGAAATTTGCGTGAAATTTTCATCAATTTTTGTGCAATTTTCCTAATTTTCGTGAAATTGGCAGCAAGTTTTGTGCAGTTTTTTTCATTTTTCTTCATTTTTCGCAATTATCCTTCATTTTTGTGAAATTTGTGCAATGTCCTTCATTTTCATGAAATTTGTTTCAATTTTTGTTCAATTTCCTTCATTTTTCTTCAATTCTTGGAAACTTTACTTCTTTTTCAGGATTTTTTTTTCATTTTTGGGAAATGAAATTTGACCAATATTTTCAATTATTAAACGCACACCCCCCTCCCCCTCTCCCTCTCCGTCCCACGTCCCCTTCTTACATATAGTTTTTGGACCGTGATGAGAGACTCATACATTTTGGTACTGAGATTTAGGCAAACGATCAAATCTGGCTCCAATATTTAATACTTTCCTACGCCGCTGCTTCCAACTGCCCAAGGCTTCGCCATGAACCCACAATTTTCCCCGATCTATTTTGATTTGTCGAGAAATCCTGAATAGATTTAAAGCAATACAAAATTGTCTTCTTTTCATCACTTTCATTTGAGAAATTCGTGTTGATTTTAAATCAATCAACAAATCAATCAACAAATCTTGAGAGCTTCCAGGGCTTCGTCCGTGATCCCCAAAATTTTCCCGAATTCATTCAATTTACAAGGACAATTTCCCCTCAACTCTGCCTGTTTAGAAATAGTAGCCTAAATAATTATCTGAGTAAATTTTAACTGTGAAAATTGTCTTATTTTCATCAATCAAATTATCGAACATGTTGATTTTGAGCCATCTTGGAGCATCAAAAACAAGAAATCTTCGAGGCCTCCCTGGACCCCAACCAAGGATTCGCCCTACATGCCTCGCCAGGGGGGCTCGTAAGCGGACATACGATGTTACGCAGTATCACGTTTGACACTTCAGTTCGACCGCATTCAAATGTAAAAAATCTGTTTGTTTGAATGATTTTTTCTTTCTTTTTGGAATCAGTGGTCTTTTCAACTGACGTAGCTGCATCGAACATAGCCATCGGTCATATTAACAATCGATTATCGATTACGCATCAAAGGCAAAAAATTGGTTAAGTCCAACCATCGATTATTTTACCTTCAACGCGCTTCATATCCTTTTGCGAGTTATTTACCGATCAACGTAATTAACTTACCTTTCTTAAGCACAGATACAAAAAATATGTTAAAAAAATATCCAAATATTTGTTTTAAATTCGTCAAATGTTAGTATAATTCTTATTTTACCACAAATCTCACTCGATATATTCAAATATTAATATGTTCGTAGCATAGGTGTAGGAACCCCACGTTTCTGAAAAAATGACAAAAATGACCATTTTAAAAATGAAAAGTGCCCCTCAATTACTGTCAAAGGTGCAAGAACTGGCAGAATGGGCGCACACTTTTTAAAAGAATATTATAAAAGTGTTTCTTTCAAAATAAAATGGCCCTTCATTATCTATTTTATTGATTTTCTGAAAAAGGCTACCGTTAATTTTAAAAAGCAGCGGCAAAAAGTTTTGAATATCTATTTATTATCCGTCTCCAAAATTTCAGGATATCCAGTAACATTTTGAACATTTTAGAGCGGAAATGAAAAACCCTATACGTTTAGTGTGAGCTAATCAATTGTGTAGGCTCATGCGATGACGTAATACATAAAAGTACACAATTTCTGGGTATTTCAAAGTACCCAATTTTTGGGGTTGCTCCCGGACTGATAATTGGAAACTGGCGACTTTTGTTTTAAACTTTTTGTCTAATGGGAATGTTTTCCTATCTAAAAATGAAGTGCCTCTTTTACGTTACCGTATTATCAAAAGACAGGGGCGAATTATGCATATGACTTGGGAAGTGCCCCCTATAAGGTCGCCCCACACTTTTCGAAAGCTTCCTACACCCCTGGTTAACAGGATGTTTTGAAAAATATACCCAAAGCATTAGTGCATTTCAATGATGTTTAACAGTTTAAAACATGATGCTCCTTGGCCAAGCGTATTTCTCTACCATATTTCCCTACCAGTATTCCGTATCAGATTACACGGTGTCAGTCATATACAGATTTCCTAATATACAGGCACTGCAGCATGCCTATCAATAGGAATATTTAGTGCACGCGATAATTTTAAAGTAATGCAATCATATTGCTCAGATGTTGCAAAGAAATGGCATATGTACTTGAAATATTAAAAATCATTGTGTTTAAAACAACTGAATTTTTAAAATGGCTGTATCCAAAGAGCTCCTACACAGCTCTTTGCTGTATCGCGCCAAAAAGCCTAACATTTGTTCTCTATTATTCATAATATTTCGAAAACGGCGTGGTGAATGGGAGTGGAAAAGTTTTAGCCATGACAGTAATTAATGTTTTTCATGAGTTTTAAGTTTTCCCTAGCAAAAATATTTTTTCCCAGACGTATTTCAAATTTGAAATTTGTAACATTGCATAAGGCTTTAACGTTAAGATAGCAAAGGATTAAGGAAAATATCACAAAGCGCCACTTTGAAAGTGGTGTAGCAAAATGTTCCCATTTGTAGGAACATTTAATGTTCCATTGATAGTCATGCTGCCGGACTGATAGATAGTTCCTAAAAACCAAGCAAAAATGGACAAATTCCCATCACAGCAGTAAAACACAATGCAATGTTGGAGGTTGATGGACATGCAGTAATGTTTATATATTGTGTAAAAATGAGTTTCGAAATCTAAGCAGATCCGTTCAGTTTTTGAATTTTAAAGATAATGCATTTGGGTTTTTAGTTCTGGCTGGTCAAGCTTGACCACGGAGGTAGCTCATATCGTGTGACACATTTTTTTAAATTTCTAGCCTACACTACCTGACAACGTTTGTGAAACAAATTTGTGTGTAATTCTTTATATTTCTTTCACAACTCTTAGTCAGTGCAAGAAAATTATTCCATAAGCCTAAAATTTGAAAATTTAAAATTACCTTTTAACCCCCACCCCCTTCTTCTCCTCCCCTAATCCCGTGACCTCTGTTTAGGTGGTGTCTCCCTGGTTAACCATGGATATACTATTAGTCGCAAATAGTATCTCCATGGTTAAACGCACACAGCTTACCAAACATAAGCGAGATTTGTCCACCAAAAGTTGGGAGTGGGTGGGCGGATGGCAGGGGATTCTGGTCGGGGGTTAAAATCTTAAAATCATACACAATGATATGGAAAAATGGTGGTGGTGGTGGTGGTGGGGCGGGGTGGGTGAGGATTCCCTCCTGTCATCACCCCCAAATACTGTCTCTGGCCACCTGTTTATGGCCAGACAGGACTTGAGAGTTTGAAACATACAGTCCAAAAAGCTGTCATGTACTGAAGCATACCATCTATCGCCTCGCCTCAATTTTAATGGTGTTATGACAACAAGAATTATAGGTCAAATGTTATAACGCAACAGGGTTGACGGCAGGGCTGCTTGTTGATAACACGCGTGGGTCAAAAGGTCAATCATCCATCAAGTGAAATGGTCCGAGTACACGTACAACTTTTTAAGGAGATAAAAATGATACATGGTAGAACTGAGAAACTTATGACTGTAAGATATTTCAGAATTACCCCAACTTGAATGCAAGCATGTCATCACGGTGTTCCATACAATATCACACCATACAATATCACAACCATTGGTGTAGGAAGGGTCACCATCCAAAAATGAAGGGGAGGGGGTGAGTGGGGAGGGAGGATGAGGGGGTTTCTCGAACTTTGCTCCCAAACGCATTTCCCATGTTTTTATTACATGCAATGTGAGAACAATCCGACGTATACATGTGGAAATAGTTGAAGCAAAACTGAACAATTTTTTTTTTTAAACATTGAAAATTTTGATGGCGAAAACACCAATTTAAAAACTGAAGGTACCTACATATCAGGGGCGTAAACGGATAAATAACGCTTTGAAGAATATGAATATAAGCAGATATGTATATCGCCAGGATTGTCCATACGGGAGGTGGGGGGGGGGGAGGGGGAAGGGGTGCGTTTCCACATAAATTATAGGGAGTTATGTGAGGTCTGTGTACTTTGGCGACCGGTGAGGGTGCAAACACACCCGTCGCGCCCCTCTCTACGGGCCAATGGAGGGCAATTCCTGCCTGTTACCCTTAAGGAGCATCGGCTCATGATGGCAGTCGTCCGTCCAAAGCATTTAAAATGACCAAAATGGTTTACTTACGGTGGATCAGTGCATGTTAAACAGTCATTGTCATAACATCTTCCTAGCATGATATCCTTCAGGTTATTTGTAGTTCCATCGCCGAAATCCTGCGCGTCCCGCTTATGTCGTGCACTATTCGATCTCACCATATGACCAGCAGTCAGTCTCAGTGAGACGACTAGGCAAAAAAGATATTGCATTTTAACAACCATTATGATGCAATTATTAATTCTTTATGAAAATCTGACCTCGATTTTTGTTGCCCGTTTTTCTTGAATATACAACAAGTGAAAAGAACAATTCTCAAATATCATACTTTTGCAGGTTGAATTTTCTGCGGTTGCGCTTCAGCCTATAACCTACGATGAATATTCAACCTACATTAGTACATTTCAAGGGTTAACAAGGGTTATGAGCAAGGATGTTTTATGGAGGTTAGTCCCGGCCCCCTTCCACCCACTTTTTAACGTTTTCGGAAATTTCAACACAAAGTTTTTTGACAAATATTATTTCATTCATTCAAAATAACCTAAAAATGTCATATTTTTGTAATCCATATAGGCTAGATTTGGCTTGCTATTTCAATTCAAATTTCCCCACCTCATGATTTGGAGCTATGCTCGGCATCGTTGATTGGTAACCCCATTTTAGTCTCAGCCATATAGTGACGTAGCCATGGGGAAATGCAAACAAACATTGGCCAGTCGCCGACGTACCGCCAGCAAGCCAAAGGACATTTTCAGGCGTACCGCCGCTGGTCCGATAGCGGTTTGCTATATGCAAGGTTTTATTGGACAAGAAAAGTTGTGCAACTAACTAACCGGTAGAAGTTCTTTCCAACATTTTTCCTTATGAGCATAAGGATAAGAGAAGAGGTTTTTTTTTTCCCTGCCTGGTTTGTTCAAATTTGCCCATTGATTTTGCATTCTCCACAGTTGTGGGAGTGCATGTGAGTTGTGGGAGTGCATGTGAGTTGTGGGAGTGCATGTGAGTTGTGGGAGTGCATGTGAGTTGTGGGAGTGCATGTGAGTTGTGGGAGTGCATGTGAGTTGTGGGAGTGCATGTGAGTTGTGGGAGTGCATGTGAGTTGTGGGAGTGCATGTGAGTTGTGGGAGTGCATGTGAGTTGTGGAGTGCATGTGAGTTGTGGGAGTGCATGTGAGTTGTGGGAGTGCATGTGAGTTGTGGGAGTGCATGTGAGTTGTGGGAGTGCATGTGAGTTGTGGGAGTGCATGTGAGTTGTGGGAGTGCATGTGAGTTGTGGGAGTGCATGTGAGTTGTGGGAGTGCATGTGAGTTGTGGGAGGAGTGCATGTGGGAGTTGTGGGAGTGCATGTGAGTTGTGGGAGTGCATGTGAGTTGTGGGAGTGCATGTGAGTTGTGGGAGTGCATGTGAGTTGTGGGAGTGCATGTGAGTTGTGGGAGTGCATGTGAGTTGTGGGAGTGCATGTGAGTTGTGGGAGTGCATGTGAGTTGTGGGAGTGCATGTGAGTTGTGGGAGTGCATGTGAGTTGTGGGAGTGCATGTGAGTTGTGGGAGTGCATGTGAGTTGTGGGAGTGCGTGTGAGTTGTGGGAGTGCATGTGAGTTGTGGGAGTGCATGTGAGTTGTGGGAGTGCGTGTGAGTTGTGGGAGTGCATGTGAGTTGTGGGAGTGCATGTGAGTTGTGGGAGTGCATGTGAGTTGTGGGAGTGCATGTGAGTTGTGGGAGTGCATGTGAGTTGTGGGAGTGCATGTGAGTTGTGGGAGTGCATGTGAGTTGTGGGAGTGCGTGTGAGTTGTGGGAGTGCGTGTGAGTTGTGGGAGTGCGTGTGAGTTGTGGGAGTGCGTGTGAGTTGTGGGAGTGGAGTGTGAGTTGTGGGAGTGCGTGTGAGTTGTGGGAGTGCGTGTGAGTTGTGGGAGTGCGTGTGGGAGTTGTGGGAGTGCGTGTGAGTTGTGGGAGTGCGTGTGAGTTGTGGGAGTGCGTGTGAGTTGTGGGAGTGCGTGTGAGTTGTGGGAGTGCGTGTGAGTGTGAGTTGTGGGAGTGCGTGTGAGTTGTGGGAGTGCGTGTGAGTTGTGGGAGTGCGTGTGAGTTGTGGGAGTGCGTGTGAGTTGTGGGAGTGCGTGTGAGTTGTGGGAGTGCGTGTGAGTTGTGGGAGTGCGTGTGAGTTGTGGGAGTGCGTGTGAGTTGTGGGAGTGCGTGTGAGTTGTGGGAGTGCGTGTGAGTTGTGGGAGTGCATGTGAGTTGTGGGAGTGCATGTGAGTTGTGGGAGTGCATGTGAGTTGTGGGAGTGCATGTGAGTTGTGGGAGTGCATGTGAGTTGTGGGAGTGCATGTGAGTTGTGGGAGTGCATGTGAGTTGTGGGAGTGCATGTGAGTTGTGGGAGTGCATGTGAGTTGTGGGAGTGCATGTGAGTTGTGGGAGTGCATGTGAGTTGTGGGAGTGCGTGTGAGTTGTGGGAGTGCGTGTGAGTTGTGGGAGTGCAGTGTGAGTTGTGGGAGTGCATGTGAGTTGTGGGAGTGCATGTGAGTTGTGGGAGTGCGTGAGTTGTGGGAGTGCGTGAGTGTGGGAGTGCATGTGAGTTGTGGGAGAGCATGTGAGTTGTGGGAGTGCATGTGAGTTGTGGGAGTGCATATGAGTTGTGGGAGTGCTTGTGAGTTGTGGGAGTGCATGTGACTTGTGGGAGTGCATGTGAGTTATGAGAGTGCATGTGAGTTGTGGGAGGGATCGTGAGTTGTGGGAGTGCATGTGAGTTGTGGGAGTGCATGTGAGTTGTGGGAGTGCATGTGAGTTGTGGGAGTGCATGTGAGTTGTGGGAGTGCCTGTGAGTTGTGGGAGTGCATGTGAGTTGTGGGAGTGCATGTGAGTTGTGGGAGTGCGTGTGAGTTGTGGGAGTGCATGTGAGTTGTGAGAGTGCATGTGAGTTGTGGGAGTGCATGTGAGTTGTGGGAGTGCATGTGAGTTGTGGGAGTGCATGTGAGTTGTGGGAGTGCATGTGAGTTGTGGGAGTGCATGTGAGTTGTGGGAGTGCATGTGAGTTGTGGGAGTGCATGTGAGTTGTGGGAGTACTGCATGTGAGTTGTGGGAATGCATGTAAGTTGTGGGAGTGCATGTGAGTTGTGGGAGTGCATATGAGTTGTGGGATGGCATATGACTTGTCGCATGTCATGTGAGTTGTGGGAGGGCAGGTGAATTGTGGGAGGGCAGGTGAATTGTGGAAGGGCAGGTGAGTTGTGGGAGGGCTCGTGAGTTGTGGGAGGGCTCGTGAGTTGTGGGAGGGCTCGTGAGTTGTGGGAGGGCTCGTGAGTTGTGGGAGGGCTCGTGAGTTGTGGGAGGGCTCGTGAGTTGTGGGAGGTTAAGTGAGTTGTGGGAAGGAAGGTGAGTTGTGGGAGGGTAGGCGAGTTGTGAGAGGGAAGGTGAGTTGTGGGAGGGAAGGTGAGTTGTGAGAGGGAATGTGAGTTGTGGGAGGGAAGGTGAGTTGTGGGAGGGAAGGTGAGTTGTGGGAGGGAAAGTGAGTTGTGAGAGGGAAGGTGAGTTGTGAGAGAAAAGGTGAGTTGTGGGAAGGAAGGTGAGTTGTGGAAAGGAAGGTGAGTTGTGAGAGGGAAAGTGAGTTGTGAGAGGGAAGGTGAGTTGTGGGAGGGAAGGTGAGATGTGAAAGGGAATGTGAGTTGTGGGAGGGAAGGTGAGTTGTGGGAGAGAAGGTGAGTTATGGGAGGGAAGGTGAGTTGTGAAAGAGAAGGTGAGTAGTGAGAGGGAAGGTGAGTTGTGGGAGGTAAGGTGAGTTGTGGGAGGGAGGGGGAGAGAAGGTGAGTTGTGGGAGGGAAGGTGAGTTGAGAGAGGGAATGTGAATTGTGAGAGGTAAGGTGAGTCGTGGGAGGAAAGGTGGGTTGTGGGAGGACAGGTGACTTGTGAGAGGGTAGGTGAGTTGTGGGAGGGCAGGTGAGTTGTGGGAGGGCTCGTGAGTTGCGAAAGGGAAGTTGAGTTGTGAGAGGGATGGTGAGTTGCGGGAGGGCAGGTGAGTTGCGGGAGGGCAGGTGAGTTGTGGAAGGAGAGGTGAGTTGTGGGAGGGCAGGTGAGTTGTGAGAGGGCAAGGTGAGTTGTGAGAGGGAAGGTGAGTTGTGGGAGGGCAGGTGAGTTGTGGGAGAGAAGGTGAGTTGTGGGAAGGAAGGTGAGTTGTGGAAAGGAAGGTGAGTTGTGAAAAGGCAGATGAGTTGTGAAAGATAACCTGCTCCCCCATCCCATACACTTATGGCAGCTAAGACACACAGTTAATTAAAGACATATGTTTATTGGAATTCAGAATTAAAGTTTCAGTAAAAATTGTTAAGGAGTACATGCGAATAATAGTGCAAAATGTTCTGTCCGTGACCACACATCCAGCTTTAGTAAAACTATGGACAGTGTGGTTACAAATATTGTAACCACGATTTCAAGTTTTATATCATCAATTTTTCATCATTACAATTCTAACAAACGTGAATCAACTGTATTACGCCATCAGATCAGTCCACGGTAAAGTATGCATTGCAAACGGCTGAATGTAGCCTATGCATAGCTTTGATTAGATTCACTTGATGATACAAATGTTACATGCATAATCTTCAATAAATGTGACTTGGATTTTAGTGAAAAGATGCTAATTTTATTTCACATGGCTCAGTATCAAGAGATGTAGGATAGGGGAGGGGTGCAAACTGCCCCCCTGAGGGCATGGATGTCACCTTCCCATTTCAACGATTCAACCATTTATTTTTCTTTCGGTACGAGTGGAATTACACAGTCAGTGTTGATAATTGCTGAATAACTTTGTAATATAAACAGTGGTGACACTACGGGCAATAATAATTAACAAACTTTATCATGATACTGTGCACAATAAAAATTAAAAAACAAGCAGAAAGGCGGTAATTTTAGCAGAAAATGATTTTAAAGTAAAATAAACTGTGTTGCACTCTTTTATCTTTCATGAAATCTATAAGGAGTATCATGCTTTCAAGCGGAAAAGTTTATTTCCAAATCATTTCCCCCCTACCTAGCAACTAAAATTGTAAACTTACATCAATTCTATTTTGGCCTTAAGTTATATCAATTACTCACTACTGATAGACCTTACTCCATCATAAAAATCTTTTATTTGAATCTTACTCATTGTATTTGGTATTCTTTTTATTTTTCACAACATCATGATGAATCTTTAAAAAAGAAGGGAAAAAACCTTTTATTGAATAACCACCAGAGTAGAGTTCAATGGCTTATAAAGTTCTTCAATCAATTATAAAGCTCCTTAATGGATTATCAAGCTCTTCAATGGATCATCAAGCTCTCCACTGGATCATCAAGCTCTGCAATAGATTATCACGCCCTTCAATGAATCAGCAAGCTCTTCAATAGATCATCAAGCTCTCCACTGGATCATCAAGCTCTGCAATGGATCATCAAGCTCTGCAATGGATTATCAAGCTCTTTAATGGATCATCAAGCTCTGCAATGGATCATCAAGCTCTTCAATGGATCATCAAGTTCTTTAATGGCTTATCAAGCTTTTAATGGCTTATCAAACTCTTCAATGAAATATCAAGCTGTTTCAGGGATTATCATGCTCTTTCATGGAACATCACTCTTCAATGGATTTTCAAGCTCTTCAATGGATTATCAAGCTCTTAAATGGATTATCAAGCTCTTCAATGGATTATTAAGCTGTTTCATGGATCATCGCACTCTTCATTGGATTATCAAGCTCTTAAATGGATTATCAAGCTCTTCAATGGATTATTAAGCTGTTTCATGGATCATCGCACTCTTCATTGGATTACCAAGCTCTTAAATGGATTATCAAGCTCTTCAATGGCTTATCAAACTCTTCAATGAAATATCAAGCTGTTTCAGGGATCATCATGCTCTTTCATGGAATATCACTCTTCAATGGATTTTCAAGCTCTTCAATGGATTATCAAGCTCTTAAATGGATTATCAAGCTCTTCAATGGATTATTAAGCTGTTTCATGGATCATCGCACTCTTCATTGGATTACCAAGCTCTTAAATGGATTATCAAGCTCTTCAATGGATTATTAAGCTGTTTCATGGATCATCGCACTCTTCATTGGATTACCAAGCTCTTAAATGGATTATCAAGCTCTTCAATGGATTATCAAGCTGTTTCATGGATCATCGCACTCTTCAATGGATTACCAAGCTCTTAAATGGATTATCAATCTCCATGGATTATCAAACTCTTCCATAGATCAACAAGCTCTACAATGGATTATCAAACACTTTAATAAATGGATTATCAAGCACTTAAATTAATGAATTGTCATGGTCTTCAATGGATTATCAAGCTCTTTCATGGATCATTAATGGATCATGGAGCAACCAACACAGTACTAGATAAGCATTAAATGACACAGTTAACTTATTCGACAGGATTTTTAAAATTTCTGCCTGTTTGAGTGAACTTTTGATAGTATTAACACCAATGTACTATGACTATACTAATGTATGACTTATGTTTGTTTGTTTGATGAGGTCTTAACGACACCACGAATGACTTATGTACTATGACTATACTAAAGTATGACTGATGTACTATGACTATGCAAAAGTATGACTTGTGAATGTTTATCAAAAAAGACTAAAAGTATGTGCTACAGATTTACCTCGCTTAGTGCAGCGGGGATATTTACGAGAGTTATACTTACCTTCCATGCTATAGATCAGCAATATGGTTCCTAACCTGATTCTAACGCACTTCTAACCAAACTAAAATTGTAGTTACCAACCCAGCCCTGACCTCCGGTATACCCCTAACATCCCTCACTTAACATTCCACCAAGACCTGAACGAGAGGTGAGGCAGGCAGGATGCATCGAAGGTAAGTATAACTCTCGTAAATATCCCCGCTACACTAAGTGGGGTAAATTTACTTCAAGCTATACTTACCTTACATGCTATAAATATGCAATCAGATTGCAACCGAGGATCGGAAGGAAGGGAGTTTAGGTCAAAGCCCACAACAGGCTGGTCCTAATATTCGAACTAATTTACCTACTTAAAGGACTAGTTTCCTTATCCTCTTAAGGATGAAAAACCTCTGAATAGGAATTACTAAAGTATAGTAAATTATTCCTAGGTATAACGAAAGGAACAGGAAACCACCTGTTAGTAATAACTGCAGTTAGGCAAAACGTCGCATGAACATGGGTGAGTCGCCGAACATGTAAACGGAAAGAACAGCCCTTGCAACTCCGCCTTAATAGTCTGTAATGTGCTTCAGATATGCGAAGATGAACGTGGCTGGTGTTTTCCAGACAGCAGCAAGAAGTATTTCGTAAAGGGGATGCCCCACCAAATAGCGCAATTGATGTAGCTATGCCTCTTACTTGATGTGCCTTGACCACTTGTTCCATGAACAACGCCGATTGATTATACGTGATTGCCTAAACAATCCACCGCGAAATAGTTTCGCGTAAACGGCGCAATGCCGATTTTGTGAAGACACGAATAAAGCTTTTACGTCGCCGCGTAGCGGTTGGGTACGTTTAATGTATTTCTTAATGCTTCGGATGTGATACCAGGCCGTCCTCTGATCTGTTAGAAAAAGAAGCGAGCAACAGAAGGAATAACGTTTCCGGGAGAAACTCTCGGCCAGAAAGGCCAGGTCGGGCACAAGCCGCACACCACCAGACTTGAAGCAAATATGGCCCTCTTTGAGGGAATGCGTGCAAACGGCGCCCCTAAGCCTAACAGAGGCTGTGGAGAGCAGAAAAAAAAAAAACATTTTAAGCATCAGTTTCTTGAGGGGACACGTAGATGGTGAATCGAACGGAGCCCTTGCCAGTGTCTCTAGAACCACTTGCATGTCCCACAGAGGAGCAAGGTTCCAAACTGATGGTCTTTGTAAGAACATTCCTTTCACTAATCTTTCCAGTGGTCGAACGTCTGTGACGGTCAACCCATCTGGAAAACCCCGGTGGATAGCTGCTATAGCTGTCCGAAAAACCCTAAATGTACTGATGGACTTATTCAGATTCAACTGATACAATAAGAAATCCGCTACGTCACCAAGAGACACCAAATGTGGATAAACCGATCTATTCTGACACCAGTCTTAGAACATTCCAAGTCTGGCAGAATACAGTCCCAAAGTGGAGGGTCTCTGACTTTGGGCTGCCACCTGGGCAGCTTCTTCAGAAAAGCCCTGCGACACCAAGGATTCGCAGATAGAGGCCCCACAGTCAAATGGGGTGCTTTTAGATTATGGTGCAGTCTCCCTGGAGCCCAGGATCGAGACTTGAGTCGTCTCTGATCAAAAGCTTGTACGAGAAGCCTGCGATTACATTGAGCAGCTGTGGGGACCACAGTTGGCCGGGCCATATGGGCACTACCAGAAGTAACATATGACACTGATTGTACTTCACCTTGTTTAGTACTCTCTGTAATAATGTGAACGAAGGAAAGGCGTAACCCACAGGTGGGTCCACGTGATCGTGAATGCGTCGACTCTCCAAACTTTAGGGTCGGGAGTCAGTGCGCAAAAAGTTGGTAGCTTGTGGTTGTCCATGGATGTAAACAGGTCTACATCCAGGAGACCAAAAGTCATCTAGATCGCACTGGCCACCTGCGGCAGGAGAGGCCACTTGTGGGTGCTCCCTGAAGGCGAGACAACAGATCCGCGATCATGTTCCCCTTGCCCAGCAGGTGGACAGCCTAAAGACTGACCTTGTTTGTCATGCACCAAGAAAGAAGGACTTGGCGAGGGTCCAGAGTCTCCTGAACCTCGTGCCTCCCTGTCTGTTGATATAGGCCACTACGGTGGTGTTCTTGGTGCATATTAGAACAGTTCTGTTCCGTACTTGTGGTAAAAAGTGAACAAGTGCCTGTCACACTGCCTCTAATTCCAGCATATTGATGTGCTGATTGCACCAAGTGCCCCTCCAAAATCTAGCGACTTGGGACCACGCTAAATGCGCTATCAACCAGCCTTGCTTTAGTAGAAAGGCCAAGAGAACCCTCGTTTTCCGAGTGAAAACCCTGCGGGCAGTCGATAGACTGAAGGGTAACGCCCTGAACGTGTACGTGACTCTCGAATTAGAATGCCAGGAAATGCCTGTGTTCCTCGTGCATCGGCATGTGTAGATATGCGTCTGCAAGGTCGAGGGAGGTAGCCCAAAGGCCCTTCCTCAACTGAGGTGAGGATGGAGTGCAACGTCTCCATCTTGAATATCAATGGACGAATGAGTTTGTTGAGTGGACTTAGGTTGATGATTGGAGGCCACTTCTTCCCCTTCTTGGGGGCCAGGAAAAACGTGGACATTACAAGGTCCCAGAACATCTTGGAAGTGACCTGCAAACAGGCCCAGGCCTTTAGTCAGCAACCGCCGAAGGGAAGCCTGTGTGGCATATGAGAGGCCAAGGAGGGGGAGAACATTCTCGCGCCTCTCCATAACCACCTTTGTAGAAGCTCAGGCAAGTTAATCGACTGTCGTGTCATTCAAATCTGACAACCACGCTAGCAGTGGTGTGGTCTCTGAAATGACATCGATCGGCAGATGTTTCTGCAGAACTGAGTCCAACCCCTCTATCACCCATACGGCGAGAGCTTGATATTTGTAGCCCGTCATATGGCCCAGTCCTCAGCCTTGAGGGGCTCTTCCCTATGCTGGACCGCATTGTTAATAAATTGATGTGTACAGGGATTTGACTCGCAGCACAACCTGCAAGCATAGCATGTGTTATAAATGTCTCCCAGCCATAGCTTGATGAATCGCTCACAAGCAATGCATCATGGGACAATAAGTGCATCTAGCATCAGACGACCTGTCTTCGGTGTCCATGATTTCAGTGACAGTTCTGCGAACATTAACGTGATACGCAAGACACTCCCTTTAATAGTTCTCACGGCCGTGAAACTACGTAGCAATCGGCTACTTGAGAAGAAATTAAGTTCTGTGAAGCTTCACTTCTTATAGAACTTGATTTATTTTCTCACGTACCACATAGCTGTACAGCTAAGTGGCTACACCTCTGGGTTTACCGCACGTTGTGTGTTACATTGATTAATTGCTATGGAGTTGTATGGACCCGTTCTATTGAGCCCTATGGACCTGTTCTATAAAGCCTTATGGACCCGTAAAACCTTGCTATGGCGCCGTATGGACCCGTACAGGGCTGTTCAATGGAGCCGTAAAGCTTAGCTATGGAACCACGAGGACCTGTATGGAACCGTTCAAAATGAGTTTACTTGTAACAACTTAAAATGCTGCTTTCCGTGGCCCAGTCCTTGCGTAGAAACGTGGCCTAAAGCGATATAGAAAGAAGTCACTACCCATGACCCACTATTTAAGACTCACTGACTCAGACTGAAAGCTGTAACGCACTGGTATTATAAGTGGTTTATCTATGGCTATGTCATCAAAACGCAACTTAAATAATTTAACTTACACTAAACACACACCACTACATGTGACCCACTGACTCAGATGAGAGTCGTGATGCACTGGTATTATATGTGGTTTAACTGTGTTTATGTCATAAAGACACAACTAACAAACAACTTACACCAAAACTCCTCTCGGGGGGATGTACAGACGACCCTTATAAAGGTGAGACGGCACCGCAGCAGTCAGCGTACATTGTAAGAGACATGCCACAGCCATTTTGTACACCAAAAAAATGATTCAGAGAGAATGTGAAAACTTTTGAAACCCGAGAAAATGCAAGAAAGTAAAAACTTTGAATGTACAAGAGGGACATGGAAAACAAAAGCTACTCTATTGGTATCTGTGGAGAGAAAATGAAAAGGTAAATTCTCTCAAAAGGGGTGCACCCCTAATCACGCACTTAATTGAAAAACTTTGTCTTAAAATAGTGCTAGACTTAAGACCTCACGCTAAGTATGGTAATGTAAAATAAAATACAGGCCTTCTTGTAACTCTTTGGAGCTAGTTGCAGCCGACTCCGTAGCCATCATGTAGTGACGTTGACCTCTTGGGCATGCGCTAACAGCAAATCGAGATGTTGGCCTAATGCATAGGGGACCCTGTGTTGAAGATATTCTAACATGTAATACATATGCACAGTATAACATTAGGATACCCTCATGGTGGCCTACGGTGAAAAATATCTTCTACTTGAAATTTTTCCCGGCCTAAGGCCACCTCATCTTACCTAAGATGACTGGAAAAGCTTGTAGAAGAATCAAACAAGTGCGAAACCTTCATGGTTGAAGCTGCTAGATTGAAATGGCTAGAAAAAGTGGTGAAACTTCAGGAAGAAATTCTCAACCAGCCTCAGCGATGTTGTGTCTAGCAACGCGCTGAGAAAAAGTGAGGGGTGTTGGAGGTATACTGGAGGTCAGGGCTTGGTTGGTAACTATGTTTTTAGTTTGGTTAGAATGCATTAGAATCAGGTTAGGGACCAGAAGTAAATACAAAGTAAATATTGACAATGGCACATCCAGCAGGACTTTCTGGGGGCAAAATACGTCTAAGAATTTCATCATGTGATTCTAAATAAGACACAGCATTCGATTTGACAATTCCAGTGTGTGGTCCAGAGTCTCCTAAAATCCCCAGGTGAGATCCAAGAGCAAAGTATATTTAAATGTGAAAAGATTTTTAATATGTATTTTTTTTGCCAATTTTGTGAGGGTGGGCATTGCCCCCATTCATCTGTCAGTGGATAACAATTTTTTTAAATTTTCTTTTCAATAGGAATTCAAAAGTCAAGAGATAGACAGATGGTCATACAAAGTAGCTGGTGATTTCCTTTTGCTATTCTGAAATCCTGCACTCCTGGTTTGGTGATACTAGTGCACATAAATGACCGCAAACAACTGACACTAATAAAAAATAATCCATCTATATCCAACTTGTCACTTAAAATAATTCAATTGTACCCAGCAACAGGCTGACAAAGTAAATTCACATTATTTACACACATGTATATGTTAATATCCTCTGCTTGAAATGACCTCTTCCAAGTATGTCCACACAAAATTCTATAAAAGACCTTTTCTTTGCCATGTGAAAACCTGGTATCGAGTTCAGCAGACTTTTTAATCAGATTTTTCCGTTTTGCATCATCAAATCTATTGACCTGAAGATCTGTTTCCCGATTGAATGGTATTCTTTCTGATGGTTCTTCTGTTTCCTCCTACATAACAAAAAGACAAACATTAATTATTTCAAATCTCAAGAAATGTAAATAAATTTTCTTTAGAATACATTAACAATACTTAAGAAAGTGAGGATGAGGACACCAACCTTCCAAAGTGGACTTTAAACACACTGTCATTTCTTCAAAAATGAGACTTTCAGAACTTTAATCTTGAATATTTTTTGGAATGAGATATGGAAGAACATTTCTTCACCAATGTGTTTCTATTCAAGTTTTCTTTCATATCAGATAAACTTGCTTGACCACTGATCTAATCATTTAATCAAAAACCACTCAAACTTTTGAACCATTTTTGGTGGAAGATTTTCCTGTTTGCATGATTTGTAGTGCATATGCTGTTTGCATGGTTTGTAGAGCATTTGCTGTGTGCATGGTTTGCAGTGCACTTGCTGTTTGCATGGTTTGTAGTGCATTTGCTGTTTCCATATTTTGGAGTGCATTTGCTGTTTGCATGGTTTGTAGTGCATTTGCTGTTTGCATGTTTTGGAGTGCATTTGCTGTTTGCATGGTTTGTAGTGCATTTGCTGTTTGCATGGTTTGTAGTGCATTTGCTGTTTGCATGGTTTGTAGTGCACTTGCTGTTTGCATGGTTTATAGTGCATTTGTTGTTTACATGGTTTGTAGTGCTCTTGCTGTTTGCATGATTTGTAGTGCATTTGCTGTTTGCATGGTTTGTAGTGCATTTGCTGTTTCCATATTTTGGAGTGCATTTGCTGTTTGCATGGTTTGTAGTGCATTTGCTGTTTGCATGGTTTGTAGTGCATTTGCTGTTTGCATGGTTTGTAGTGCATTTGCTGTTTGCATGGTTTGTAGTGCATTTGCTGTTTGCATGGTTTGTAGTGCATTTGCTGTTTGCATGGTTTGTAGTGCATTTTAAACCATTTACGCTCATCTTGTTGCTACCTGTCAATATCTTTAAAACCCATTTAAACCAATAGAGAAAGTGCCGCATGTCATTTGACCTTCAAACAGAAAACAATGAAGATGCAAACTTATGATTTTTTCTTACCAGTTTCCTCTTCTTGGAATGCATGTCCACCAACGACTCTCCTCGCTGGCTGGAATTATAACTTGATACTTGATTTGCAATTCTTTTATCTCTTTCTGATATTTCAGGCTTTTTTGAAGGCTTACTCATCTCCCGGGCAAGTTTTTCTTGTTTTTCCTGCAATAAGATAAAAAAAAAAAAAACTTTAAAAAACTTTTAAAAATTATTAGCTTATCACTCTCTTAGGCATCCACTTTGAGAGAATCCCAGTTTTTGATATTTATTTTTGGAAAAAGTTACCTATTTTTCTCAATGATCAATCATTCAGCATCCGTACTTCCGTTTCTTTCTACATTCTACCAAAATTCGAACAATTACTTCTGATAGTTTTCAGTATTTTTATGCCTGATGTGGTTGACCTGATACAGAACGATACAAATCCCTGAAATGATTTGGCTTGAAAACCAGACATTTCAAACAATACAAATCCCCTCGCCACTAATACCATACTTTCCACCCTCTGTCACAACTGCTAACCCACCCTCGGTTCCACATGATGTCCCATCCTACATCCCTTTCTACAGGAAATCATACATGAAAGTCAGATACCATTCCATCACACATGACCCATATGCCATCACACCTGCTATTAAGATGACATCCCACCATATGCCTTATCCCATATACCATGCCACCCTGTCCCACATGCCATCCCTCCCTGTCCTATATACCATGCCACCTTGTCCTACATGCCATCCCTTCCTGCACCATGTGCCATCTGCCACCTACCCTGTCCCACATGCCATCCCTGCATGTACCACGTGCCATTCCACCCTGTCTTACAGGTCGTTCAATCCTATCCCACATGCCATTCCACCCTGTCATAAAAAAAAATAAGTATTTCCTTATCACTTCGGCCACTTCCTTCCGCTTATCGCTCTGTTGTTTTTGGCTTCGTTTTACATTTCAAAATTAATTTTGGATATTTAATTTTAAATCTAGACTTGATTTTAAGAATAATTTTGGATATTCAATTTTAAATCTTAACTTTGCGGAGCGTCTTTAGATCATGCATGGAGAGGTTGGAAATGCTTTTAAACTATTTTTTGGGGTAATCTACAATTTTTTGTAAATTTATCGTATTTAATAATCAGTGTCCATTTTTACCGCATATTGTTCTGGACAACATCAACAATTTAAACTGTTTCAACAACATGGGAACTCAAAGCTGTTTTGGGCAACCCGTTTCAATGGTAAATACATAACTGTCAGACTCAATTTTATTACAGAGAAGTGTATTGTCGTTTTCTAATTGCAATATTTCGAGTTATTAAGTAGATTAAAACATTGAATATACTGTCAGAATCATGTCATGGACATGAAATTCACTCACATCCCTAAATTTGTTATTTACACAAAACCGGCCGTAAATGCCTTTGGTGGCGAAAAAGAGGGAATCGCGGGGGACAAAAATGTAGAATCCGTACTATTATCTCATCTCACCAGCCCACTCATACTTACGGTAATTGTGCAAATATTCATGAACAATCTTATCAAAAATCCGCCTGGGTGTAAGAAGCAACTAGATATAAACGTCTGGAATTCTCAATCATTGTGCAATAAAACTGTGACAATCTATGACTAAATCCTTGATTCTGATGTGGATATCCTAATTATTTGTGAATCTTGGTTTGGCAAAGAAAATCCTGTGGTGATTGGGGAGTGCACACCATCTGGATATTCCCTTTTGAACTTCCCCAGTGTCGGTGATCAAGACAGTGGCATTGCTTTAATTTACAAATCTCATTTGAAGCTGAGCAATTCACCATTTGCAATTAATGCTGATATGTACACAACTTTTGAACTTGCATGTGTGGCTGACATTGACAAGACATTTCATCTTGTTGCTATATATCACCCCCCACCTTCTCATAGGAATGGCTTTACTGTAGCCAAATTCCATGAAGAATTTGAAGAGTTTTTGTGTGACTTAAAAATATGCCTGGAAAGCCTTTGATTATGGGTGATTTAAACATTCACGTTGATGATCCAAGTAAACCTGAAGTTTCCCAATATTTAGAACTGCTTTCTGAACATAATCTCCACCAGTTTGTTGACAGGCCTACTCAGAGGTCGGGTCATATTCTTGATCATGTGATCTGTTGAGTGGATGATGACTTGTTGGTAGAATGCAATGTATCTCCCACCTTATATGTTTCTGATCATCACATAATTAAATGCTCAATAAATAAGCTGAAACTTGCACCAGAAAGAAAAGCTGTCTAATTAAAAAAAAAAATGATCTCGACTGGGTGTTTTTCAAGACTGACTTTAACCAAGAGCTTAGCGGCCTCAATATGCTGAAAGATCCGAATGCTCAAGCTACCAAGTATAATACAAGGATATGCAGAGTTCGTGACAAACACTGTCCGGAGCAGACACGATTAGGTTCAACGAACAATTAAATGTCCTTAATGGTTCAATGATGATCTCCAGTAGGCCCGAACAGAACGCCGCAAATATGAGCATAAGTGGAGAAAAACCCTCAGTGATATTGATCGCTTGAAATATCTTGAGCAAAATATAATTGTAAATAAACTTATTGTTAAATCCCAAACAGAACATTTCAAAGGTGTTTTAGAAAATGTTGATGCAAAGACAATGCACTGTACAGTTAACTCAGTTCTAAATAGTTCCACCAAGGCTTTACCAATCTGCCGCTCAAATGAAACTCAGTATTAATTTTGCCAATTTTTTTTACTGAGAAAGTGGCAAAAAATAAGGTTTGAACTTGACATTAAATGTGTTAATATAAATATATCTTCTCTTGATGCCGGTAAACAATGTAATGATGATGTATTTCTGCTTCATTCTGACAATGATTTGATGATTGATGATTTACATATGCACAGTACTGATATAAATGCAAATTTTCACCCTGTAGATGAAGCTGAGATTCGACATATAATTTCTAAGGTCCAAAACATGACAAGTTCTCTTGACTCTTGAAGGAATGTGTTGACATAGTAGCTTCTATAATCATGTCTCTTGCAAAAAATCCATTTAGTTCTGGTTGTTTTCCATCCATTCTTAGGAACGCAATTATTTCTCCTCTTATCAAAAAGTCCACCCTCAATCCGACCGTTTTAAAAAATTATCGACCCATCTCCAATCTTCCCACCCTTGGCAAGATCCTTGAATATCCAGCAGTCTTGATTTAATAAACATCTTCATTCAAAACATTTTACTGAAGATTTTCAATCTTCATACAAACCGGCACATAGTACTGAAACTGCGTTATTGCGTGTTAAGAACTATATATTAAATGAGTTAGATTCAGGTAGAGTTGTTTTACTTGTACTTCTAGACATGTCTGCAGCCTTTGATATCATTGACCACACTATTCTTATAAATAGGCCTCAGTGTGAGTATGGTATCGGAGGTTGTGTTTCAAACTGTTTTAAATCTTATCTTAGTGATCACAAGAGTTCAGTTTGTATCTCTGGTAGTTATTCTACTGCCCATCCTCTGAAATATGGTGTTCCCCAAGGATTTGTTGCAGATCCTCCGATCTTCAATACCTATTCGCAGCCTATCACCCGCATTTTCAAACTCTTCAATGTTGCTCACCATATACATGCTGATGACACTCAGCTATATGTTAGCTTTAATCCTAAAAAGCCAGGTGATAGGGAAGCTGCCCAAGCTCGTTTGTCACATTGCATTGCGGCGGTTAAAGGCTGGACGCTTCATAACAAATTTGGATTTAATGACACCAAAACTGAATTTTTGATATTATCATCCAAAAAACAAATGCATTCCATCCAGTCCATTGATTTGAAGATCGGTGGGTCTGTGATTGTTCCTTCATCATCCGTTAAAAATTCAGGTATCATGTTTGAAACTTGTATGAATATAAATTCCCAGATCTCTACAATATGTCGTACTGTTAATATTCATTTGCATAATATTTCTAGAACATTGATCAAAATACTTGTGCTCATGCAGTGCAATCTCTCGTCTTTTCTCTGCCGGATTATGGCAACTCCCTGCTTGGTGGCATATCACGTGAAAATCTTCAACGCTTGTAAAGACTTCAAAATCAAGCAGCGTGCATGATTTTTTTTTTGTTGATAGACGTGCAAGCACTTTCCCCTTCTTGCGTGTTCTTCATTGATTGCCCATCCAGCAGAGATTCGATTTCAAGATCATACTGCATGTGTACAAGTGCATTAAAAAAATGTGCCTTCATACCTTCAAGATTTGCTGCCTATTTATGAGCCTGGAAGCGTTGGTCTAAGATCCAACAAGGATGTCATTCGCCTTGTGGTGCCAAGAACTAATCGTGTCAGTGAGGACTGTGCCTTTTCTGTCCTGGGACCACGTTTGTGGAATAATCTACCTATTGCAATCTGTCAGGCTCAAACTGTTTATACTTTTAAGAAGGGCCTTAAGACTCATCTTTTTCCTACTTATTAAGTTTTATGCTGTCTATAATATTTAATTTCTTGTTTTATTTATCTAGTTTTTGATTTTACCAATTCTTTTATGCTTGTATATTGTCCTGCAATTCTTTTATATTTGGATATTGTGTATTAAGAGTCTATGTATTATCAATTGTATCATAAAGCGTTTCGATCCATGGAAGAGGCACTATATAATTAAGTAAAATATTAATAATAATAATAATAAATGCCATGACACACCACCTTGTTTTACATGCCAGGCCACCCTGTTCTATATGCCATGACATTCTGTCCCACATTCCATGGTACCCTGTCCCACATGCCACCCTGCCCATACATGCCATCACACCATGTCCCACATTTTATCCCATCCTGTCCCTTTGCCATCCCACCTTCATCCTAATTCCTACATCTACCAATCATTCTATAATCTTCCACCCAACATTCTTTCCTCTAACTCCCATCTCCTCACTTCTATCAACCTAGCATGCCCCAGTCACCTACCATCCCCCATTCACCTGCCATCACGTTCATCTACCATCATCCATTCACCAACCATCATCCATTCACCAACCATCATCCATTCACCAACCATCATCCATTCACCAGCCATCATCCATTCACCTACTACCCCAACCCACCTGTTGCCATCCACTCATCTACCAAACACACTCTTAACACACTCATTATTCCAACTTTCCCTATAACCTTCACTTACTCCATTGCACAAATCCCTCTCCCCCTCCCTCCCCCATTCTTAACTTAAATCTGACACTACCAATAGAACCCTGCTCAACTGTTTTCCCCTTATAAACCAGATAGGACTAATCTATCTTACAAATCAGAATGAAAATTCAGTACAAATTACTTTGCACATTATCATAAGTCTATGTTTCTACTCTACTAAAGCAAAGACTTATTGTTCTTTTTCTATTCATTCCCAAAACATTTCATTAATAATTTTCTTGAGTTGTCAGCTCTATTATTCTGCTTTTTTTTTATGCCAGAACAAATCCATTAATTGCTAATCAAGTCTGGAATGCATTCATTCTTAATATTTGCCTTCAATTCAGTCTTTACTGCATCTATTATCATGCTGAAATTATAATCATAGTTATCTACCTAGCCTCCCTGGATATTACTCTTTCAAGCCGACTTTCTTTTTCTTATTTAAATTTAAATATGTGGCCTCAAAAAAAAAAAAATACTTGTTTAGAATAAAATAGTGATTTTAAATGTATATGCAATAAAATGTTTTAAGCATCTTAATTTCAAAGAATTACCCCCATAAATCTACACAAAGAGTGTAGAATCAAACGATACCGGCATTGTAGCTATGTGTACGAAATAAAGCAAATATGTTAGGAAATGGAAAAAAAGAACCTACTTTATATGCTTGTGAAGTACATGTACAAATTCTTTTTTGCATAATGTCCTAAATTACCTCCACCCTGTCCACTGATACCTCCATCCTGTCCCCCGATACCTCCACCCTGTCCCCCAATACCTCCACCCTGTCCCCCGATACCTCCACCCTTTCCCCCGATACCTCCACCCTGTCCCCCGATACCTCCACCCTGTCCCCCAATACCTCCACCTTGTCTCCCGATACCTCCACCCTGTCCCCCGATACCTCCACCCTGTCTCCCGATACCTCCATCCTGTCCCCCATACCTCCACCCTGTCCCTTGATACCTCCACCCTGTCCACGAAACCTCCACCCTGTCCCCCGATACCTCCACCCTGCCATCTTATAAATGCCCCTTTGGTTACTGCCACACTGCCTCTTCGGTCACTTGTACACTACCAATTTGGTCCTTAGCACACTGACCCTTTGGCCACTGGCACACTGCCCCTTTGGTCATTGAAACACTGCTCCTTTGGTCAATGGCACACTGCACCCTTTGGTACTTGGCACACTGCCCCCTTTGGTCCTTGGAACACTGCCCCTTTGGTCATTGGCACACTGCCCCTTTGATTACTGGCACACTGTCCATTTGGTCACTGAACCACTGCTCCTTTGGTCACTGGTACACTGCCCCTTTGGTCACTAAAACATTGCCTCTTTGGTCACTGGAACACTACCCCTTTGTCACTGGCACACTGTCCCTTTGGTCCTTGGCACACTGCCCCTTTGATCACTGGCACACTGCCCATTTGGTCCTTGGCACACTGCCCATTTGGTCACTGGCACACTGCCCATTTGGTTACTGGCACACTGCTCCTTTGGTCCTTGGCACACTGCCCCTTTGGTCCTTGGCACACTGCCCCTTTGGTCACTGGCACACTGCCCCTTTGGTCACTGGCACACTGCCCTTTTTGGCACACCCTAGGGGATTGTCAAATATCTAACATATTCATATTAATACTGTAACTAGAAAGTGAGTGGATCATTTCCTCCACCACTGTATACACCTTTTGTTCACCTTATGCCACAATATGTTTATTTCATGGACTTAACTGTTCAACACTTACTCTCGCTTTCCTTTCTGTGTCTGCTGGTGTATCTGTCCAAACTGACCGGTCATCATTCTCTGGACGATTTGTCTTTCTGAAAGATCGAGGTGTAATTCCAAATGCTTTGGAGTACTCTGGTAAATCCGTCATCCAGGCTTCTCTTGAGGGGGCACTTGATACATTCTGTAAAGCAAACCAAACTTTTGATTTACTCTCGTTTTTATACCTTCAGCTAACTTTCATAAGATTTGAGGTGTATACCATTTTCACAGTAGGAGTCCCTGGAGGAATAATAAGCCCCCTAAGATTTTGATTTGTATTATTTCTCTTTATCAATGGGAGAGGTGGGTCATAAAATACCCCCTAAGATTTGTATGTGTATTCTTTTCTCTTTATCAATTTGAAAGGTGAGTCATAACATACCCCTAAGCTTTAGCTTTAATAGCTTTGTAAATCTATTGTTATTTAAATGTCTATCCTATTTCTTGAAGTGGTATAGCAATTTCTAACTGAGTTTTACATTCTTCACCATACCCTCTTCCCCCACCCCCTCAATCAAACTCTAGCAGGAATAGACTTTCCTATCACTTTCTCTGAGATTAAGGAAAATAAAAAGAATTACTTAACAGATTTTGAGGTGTCTGCACCATCATACATTAACTATAGATCAAATTTTGATCGGCCATAAATCAAAAACTGAAGACGCTATTATCAAAATTCAAAGACAAATTTGCACAGATTTCGTACAACTTGACTACTATAGAAATTGCTATCAAACATCCAGAAACCTTCGATAAAGTACTCACCTTCCCAGTCAGCTTATCTTTCATCGCTCTTGCTCGTTCTTCAAACTCTTCCGCCGCCGACTTCGCGTACACATTTTCACTTGCAGAAGGTGGCATTGGACCAATAACATCTTCTTCATCTTCGCTTATATCCTCCCATTTCCCCTTCTTTTGTTTCACTAGCAATTCTGGTGGGAGAGGTGGACCAAACGAATCCTCGTCGTCACTTTCTTCAGAAATCCTTTCTTGTTTCTTTTTAAGCCCAGGTGGAAGAGCTGGCCCATAACTACCCTCATCCTCTTCTGAATCTTCTTCCTCAGGTCTCATTCCTGGAGGCAGAGAAGGCCCATACTCATCCTCATCTACTTTTGGACCCTTCACACCTGGACTGTCAAAATCTGTTAGACAAAAGATGACAATACAATAATCATTTACAGATATTGCATAGCGCAATACTGAACAATGTGCAAACTTGATTGAACTTGACACACGATTTTAAATGTGCATGCTTTCATGCCCAAATTTTTATCTTGGTCACTACATGTACATGATTTGGGCATGAAGATTTGTGCTGTCGTATACCCTGCCCACACCACCCCACCCATGCAGGTTTCAATTCCAATTTACAATAAAAGGAAAAATAAACAAGTTTAAAAAAACTAGAATTGTTTTTTGCCTCTAAATAATGAATGAAAATAAAGTGTCAGTTGAAAACTGACTCCGCACAGCTTATAGGTGCAAGTGGTGTTAAATTTAAATGATTTTCTTATAGGAGACAATATGGTAGCCTCCATGGGGGTCCTCGTGAAGTTACCACATAACTTTGTGTGTAAAGTCAATGGAGAACCACATATTGGAAACCAGATTTTTTGCAAATGTTCTCCAAAATCCACTTTTAAACTCGCTCCAACTGTAATTCCTTAATATGTTACTGACAATATAATTATTCTTAATATTTATCATGAATACCAACACAAAAAATCCATTTGAATAATACAATAGTGAGCAACATGTTCAATTATAAGGTTTTGTAACGAACGCGCAGGTATTTTTTTTTTTGTATCTGCGCCTGTTTTTTCCCCTTCCCTTTTTCAAGTTGTACGCGTGGGTATGCAACATTAGTTGCAATGCTATTGTCCTATGCACAAGACACTGCATATCTTCCAAAAATTAATGACCATTTTTACCCTTTTTCACAAAGATTTCAGGAAATCTACAAAAACGTAAGTTGAAAAAAGGTTTTCAGCTTTATTACTGTATTGTTACATTTAGGTAAACGTTAAGAGCATCAGTGTAAATTTTCATGCTCATTTGCAACCACGGTACTGTAGGAGAGGTTATAAATTAGATGGTGTCTAGGCCTGCTATGGATTTACATGAATGTTGTGTTATTCGTAGGGCAGCCCTGCGAATTGCCCTGTAGTACGGAGTTATTCGCAGGGCCGTGATGAAATTTGGTACTCCGTGACCTCATTTTTTGATGACGTTCACTTTCAGGCATAGCCTATTTCTCTAAAAAAGGGAGATTTTTTCAGACTGCTGGGTATTAAGCAATTTATACTCCTTGTGGTTCCTTTGAAGATCCCTTTGAATTAGTTCAAATTTCCGTTCCCCCTTTAGAAATTGTTTTGGATCCCTTTAAAAAACCGTTTAGCTTGATTCCTTTGAAGTAGTCTTATTTTCCAATAAGAAACATTTGAAAATCGCTTTGAGAAGCACATCAGGTCCCTTTGAGTCACATTAAAAAACCCTTTAGGTCCTTTTAGAAAATCCCAAAGGGATCCCTTTAGTAGTTTCTAAAAGAATTTTTCAGTTGGGGAGCTAGTCATGGACTTAAATGACTTCTCGTGGCCTTGCAGGGCCACAGAGAACCTGAGGAATGTGTGGACTTTGGGCCTCAAATATCTGAAAAAATATAGCAAAAACAAATGGTCATCAAGTGTTTATGGGCCTAAAATTCTTTTAGACCTATGTATGTATTTTGGGGGCCTAAAATTCTGAAAAGCAAAACCAAAAATGGTCATCAAGCTTCGCATACGAGTCCTAAATTCCTCCTGTGTGGCCCCCTAAGCTCGAGTAAGTTCCCCACACCTCGGTAGGCCTGCACAAAACTTACTGACGAAATGATAAAATTGTCATGTTTTTTGCTCAAAATTTTTCCATTTTTCTACTCAAGCTCAATATTTCCTGTTCATTTTTTTTTTTTCAATTTTCAGCTGTGATTTAAAACTTTCTGATCATTGTCCGATTTTCTTGTCAAAATTTATGATTTGAAATTGTTATCTGCAACTTGCAAGTCTGCCCTACGAATATAGTAGTGCTCCCTGTAGTATCATTGGACTGATGCCAGCCGTGTTAGCATGGCTGCTGTTAGTGATGGCTGGCCATCTGAGGGTACTACAAAAACCTATACCCTGCTGTACTGTTTTAAGCGTTGTCTTAAAACATAGGAAAATCTCAGTTTTAAGATCTATATAAAAATGAAGCCATTTTACCTTCTTTTTTTCGCCCACAATGCTTAATCATGATGTTTGAAGCCCATCCATGTCTTTAAAAACTGTTTTTACGGTGATTTTATTTACTTTTATTGAAGTATTTTGGACTAATTTTCTTCCCCTAAAAATCGTCTGACAAGCTCTGCAAAGTACGGTCAACATTCAAAACACTGCTATTGGGACTAAATCATTTTAGTGGGGGCAATATGTTTTAGATTATTTGAACATTTCTTGATGTTTTATTCCTTTGTTTTTGCACACATTTTGTTTTACTAAAACGACTTAATAAAATTATATGAACCAAAAAACGTTGTCAGCGAAAAATCGACCTGCAATTCAGTGGATCATCCTAAAACTTATTTGCAGACGTTTAAATTGTTGATCACAAATGTGCGGTGACTAAGAAAGATGGGAACCAAAACATGAATCGGAGAACTTTATACAATCGTGGTGCTGAATAGGAAAAGCTTTAGGAAACATTTTTTGGAAGTGTATAATTTACTGTAGTAGGCCTAGAGCCTAATTACTAACTGTGGGCATCTTTGATTTTTTTTTTTTTTTGTGGTGGTGGTGGTGTTAGTTTGGGCTTTTTATGGGGTGACTAACGCTTCTTAGCCCGTAATCTTGTTATGTTATGTTCATTGGTATAAGAATATCCAAAAAGTAAGTTATTTTTCAATCACCAATTTTCTACGTGTGAATTGTAAAAAATATAGGAATTTTATACAATTTATAACAACCCTCGTATGGCAATCCCAATGTCAACCGTACTGAGTGAGGGATGTGTATAATATAAACAATGAATACTACTAGTAGGCCTGACACAATTATCCGCAGGGCTGCCCTGCGAATAACAAGAACTGTATTTGCAGAGTTGCTCTGCGAATAAGCCCGATCTAATATGAAACGAGAAAGTAGAAACCGGTCCGAATCTTATCTGTTGCCATCGTACCAGTTTCTGCCGCTCAGATCTTCCTAGTCACAACTGCGGAGGTAGCTTCAGAGTTGTTTAGAGTTGGTATGAAATCCATGCATTATTCATTGTATTGTGAAATAAGAATGTTATTTGTGATGTAAAAAAAAAAAACTTACTTTCGCGTAATGGGATAATCTGAAATATACAATGTACGTACATTTTACGAGCTTCATAAAGGAAACAAATTTGTAATGTCTTTTACTATAATTAAAAACAGTCTATTTACCAGGCGGTAAAGGTGGTCCATAAAGATTGTCATCACTCATTTTGCTAATGCACCGAGGTGAAATTTTTAGAATATTTAATTGCTTTTGGACGATACTGTAGACTGTATAACTTGTAAGTAAACAATCAACATTTTCCAGTGACGCAGCAGACCATTAATTTGATGTACAACCAAACAGAAAAGAGAAATATGATTACAATGAATCCGCTAATCAGAACTAATCCTAATCGGCAGAAATCATTCAAGAGGACATTGAACAAAAAAGAAAAAACAGTGTTGTAGGGAGGAATGTGTTGTACCCTCTACCCGTCGCCACCGACCACCATGGTATACCTCAAAACCTCCCTATGATTTTATATTAGGTTTAAATTGGGAAATTTCACTGTGGAAACGGCACCCCCATCATCAATAGAAAATCATTTTGGTTACGTGCATGTAACCGAACGTAACCGAACGTAGTGGCATACAAACCGTGGACGGGGTGTTCCTCCTGATAATTTTATTGGGGTGGGCCAAATTCTGCTTTACTTCTCAACTGGCTGGAAAAATTGATCATCCGATGATATTCACCTTCATTAGAACAATCAGTACCGCCGAGAAGGGGGCAAGGCTGGTAGCCTATTTCCCCTCTTTTTTTGCCTTTCAGAATTTTCCGATATGGAGGTCCAGATTTTTAGTTTGTCCCCCTCCCTTCTCCCGATCCTGGGAATAATATGGATTTGAGAAAGGCCAGAGATTATTTGATTATTTTTCTTAACTGGGACCGTCAAATCATTTTAACAATGGTAATAGATGCAAGTTCCCGATAAGCTGATACAATTTTATCATTTTGTTTTTAATTTGCAATCACACTTTTAAATAGGGCTTTTTATTAGATTGTGAAAACCACCCCGAAAGAGTTACTTTGGGCCGTCCTAGGTCTATGTAAAGAGAGGAGAATCTCTTTGTACAGACGATGAAGAGAAAGTTTGGTTGGGGTTTTCTAATATTTATCGAATTTCTATGATTTTAAGCTAGAAAATGATGACAATTCCTATAAACGTTTCTGACTGTTCAATGACCTCTTTTACATAGTCACATTGATCCTAAGGTGATCCTCTATAGGGTGGGCCAAAGTGGAGATTTAGAGGCTTTTTGGTAGAATTTCCTGCAGCTTAAATTATCAGTTTTCTACCTGGGTAACAGGAAACCTCACCCCCCCCCCCACCATATTAGAATAGAAGTGACCTCTCCTACAACCCTTGTTCTTTATCATAATCACATACATTTGTCATCTCAATGACAAATTTCATTTCAATAAATAAATGTTTTATGGTTTTGATTCTTCAATTCCACAGAATTATAGATGTCATTAAGACAGTCTGGATTTAATTAAATGAAGTGTTCAATTTTCTTGAGACTCACGAAATATTTGCCCTCACTTTTCGGCCGCCAGCACCTTAATCAAACAAGAGCTGTCTGAATGACAGCGTGCTTGACTATTTAAAGCTGCAGCAGGAGTGCGATACTTGAAGGAAGTAAGCAGTTACTTTTCCCATAGCTTCCAGTAAGAGAAGTCCAGTTTATTTCTTTGTTTTCATATTTGGTTCTGATGCTATCAGCATCAGGAACCTATGCAGTGGTGTTGGTGTGTTTATGTGGGTATGGGTGTGTGTGCAGGTATGATGCTTTGCTTATAAACACAATATCTCATTTATTCACTTATGAATAATGCTTATTTATTAAAAGATGACATACATTTAATAAGCACTGCAATTACTGTAGAAAAGTATGAAATGTCAATAGTTTGATGAATTCCAATTAAAAGTCATCTATCCCCCTCCAAAACCATCCATGCGTTCCTCCCTGATAACCTTCTTCTTCCTCCCTCCCCGATGCCAAACATCCATCCCTCCCTCCTCCAATGCCACCCACCCCTTTATCCTTCCCCAATGCATCCACCCATCCCTCACCGATGCCATCCATCCCTCCCTCCCTGGTGCTATCCATCCCTACCCCAATGCCATCCATCCCTACCTCCCAGATGCCATCCATCCTCCTTCCCAATGCCATTTATTCGTCCCTCCTGATGTCATCAGCCCTTCCTGATGCTATCCATCCCTCCCTGATGCCATCCATTCCCCCTCCCTCGCAGATATCATCCTTCCCTCCCTCCCTGATGCCATCCATCCCTCCCTCCCTCCCCTGATGCCATCCCTCCCTCCCTCCCTCCCTGATGCCATCCATCCCTCCCTTTTCCCTAATGCCATCCCTCCCTCCCTCCCTCCCTGATGCCATCCGTCCCTCCCAATGCTATCCATCCTTCCCACCCTGCTGGCATATAATGCCATCCATCCTCCCTCCCTGATGACATTTATCCCTCCCTCCCCAATGCCATCTATCTCTCCCCTTCCCACTGCCATCCCTCCCTGATACCATCTATCTTTTCCCTGTTGTTGCCATCCATCCATCCCCTCGCTATTACCATTCATCCCTCTCTCCCTGATGCCATCTCTCCCTCCCTGATGCCATCTATTCCTCCCTCCCTGATGCCATCTATTCCTCCCTCCCTGATGCCATACATCCCTCCCTCCCCAATGCCATCACTCCCATATGTAATCACAATCTTACATGTCATTCTTTAAGATCCTTATATCTAAGTTCTAAATTCTAAGTGCCGTTTCTAATAGTGCAATGAACACTTCTAAAATCAGTCAAAAAATAACCTAATTAATATGCACATTATACCTCACCATAGACAATGCTCTTCACATATATAATCATTTGTGTAACCAAAATCTCACTCCCGCTTTAATTTAAGACATATCATAGATACAAAATTGTTATTGTATGCAAATAAGCTAATTAGTATGGACTAACGTTACCCCCTAATCATGCTTATTTGAAAAATACCCATGTCTTCTACACTATGCCAAGTTACATGAATGTACACCATTCATAATTGAAGTTCTTTGCTCATGTTAAACATTTTATATGAAAGTCTATTGTGATGCAAATAACCTAATTAATATGCACACTTCACCTCAACATTAAGTGTAGACAATGTTCTTCACATATATGATCATTTGTACAAACAAAATCCTAACATCCACTTTAATTTTAAAAACATAGATACAAATATTTTCATTGTTATGCAAATAAGCTAATTAGTACGCGCACACAACCCCTAATCATTCATGCTCACTTGAAAAGTACCTCTACGCCAAGTTACATGAATGTACACCATCATAACTTAAATTATGGAAACTTTAACCAAAAACTTTTAACCTGAAAAATACTTTCATTATTATGAAAATTAGTATGCACACACAACCCCTAATCATGCTCATTTGAAAGTACTTATGTCCTCTACCCCTATGCCAAGTCACATGAATGTACACCATTCATAAGTTATGAAAACTTTAACCAAAAACTTTAACCAAAACTTCAACTGGACAATCATTTGTATTGTTATGCAAATAAGCTAATTGGTATAAACACACAACCCCCAAATCATGCTCATTTAACCAGTACATATGTTCTCTACCCCTATGCCAAGTCACATAAATGTACCATTCATAACTTAAGTTATGAAAACTTTAACCAAAACTCTAATCAGACGCCGACGCCGATGCTGGGGGTAGTAGAATAGCTTTACTATTCTTTGAATAGTCTAGTTAAAAAATCTCTAAAACAATAGTTCAAATATTTTAAAACTTTTCAATTCTTTTCAAGCCTAATCATTTATTTTGGTTACCATCTATGACACTGCAAATTTCAATTCAGACATTATGCACATTCCATATATTTATTCCACTTTTAAATAATGTACATTTTCAAATGACAACAAGTTTTTTATAGACCTTGCTCCCCAAAAAAAAAAAAAGTTTAACCAACACCAAGGCAGATGCAGACGCAGATGCCAAGGTGAGTAAAATAGCTCCTACTATTCTGCCAATAGTCGAGCTAAAAAGGATAAAATAGGTGATTTATGCATGTTAACTTTATTTCAGTCTGTTTTACTACAAAAATACAAGGAAATCACAGAGATAAATTGTCAGCAAATCTACGTTTTCTACACTTTTCAAATTATGATACAAGACAATGGCGGAACTTAAAATTTACACTAAAACACAAATATTGATGCAATGGAAAATAATACAATACAGAAATTGATTAACTACATTCAGGGCAGTTGCTACAATTATGACAAAAATTTAAAATTACATTTCATGAATGCGTATCTAGGAGGTGGGGGGAATTTGCATCTGCCCCAGAAAGAAATGATGCTGATTCAAAGTTTATGCATGTGTAGAGGAAATATAAGTTAACTAAATTTTAAATGAATTAAAAACCACGAAAGCAGGAAACTTTTTAAAAAATGGACCATCCTCGCTACAAACTTTCAGTCTTTTCCCCCGAAAGAACCTCCATTTTAGCGGGTATGACTTTTAGACTATGTTGGAAGCAATTAAGAAACCCACCACAGATAGTTCAGTGATGTTACGCATCAGTAATTACACTCCCAATCATCTATATGCATACAATGGAACTGATTGTGAAGGGCCAGGTATTGTTACTGCAGGGCCAAGTCATGCGTGTAATATGGGGCTTAGGATTCATTTGGACTTTTAAAAGGATGTTTTCATCAGTAAATTAAAAACAATGGTGAGTTTGGATGCATTAGACTGAAAATTTATAGCAAGTTATTCATCAGGTTTACAGTGTTTTGAAAACTTTTGTGATGTACTACATGGCGACCATCTTCTTTTGTAAATCCAAAGTGTTTAAATGTCTATCATAACTCTTGGAAGTCGTTTAGAAAATTCAGACCCAACATTTTTGAGTCTTTATCATAGCCTCAATCAAATTCTAGCGGAAATCAAGTTTTCGGTGACTGATATTTAGCAAAGATTACACTCTTAGGTGATACACTAGCTGATACATGCATGCACATACCTAAAAGAATATTCCCATGTTTTGAAAGGAATATTCCCATGTTTTTAAAGGACTATTCTCATGTTTTTTAACGGAATATTCCTATGTTTTTAACAGAATATTCCCATGTTTTTTAAAGAAATATCCCCATGTTTTTTGCAAGGAATATTCTTATGTTTTTTAAAGGAATATTCCCATGTTTTTTCATAAATTTCATAAGAAAAAATATTAGAAACAATTTAGTACAAAAATCATGTTGATATGGTATTCGTACCAGGAGATATTCAAATTATAACGTTTACAAACTTATGCCAATAAATGAATAGGAAAAGGCCCAGTATGACATCACAGCAACACATTCTCCCACAAAGTTGATGCATTTCATTAAAATCTATCATCCTTTTTTTAATAGTAAACCTGCTAGAAAATAAATTGTTGAAAGTTAGGTATTTCTATACATTACCAAATATACCCTACTTCAATCACTTTTGGAAAATCGTTTCTAATCATACACATGAATCACTTTCCGTTTAGTATGCACTGCAACCGCCAATTTTTCGCCAGAGCAAGGGCAACCTAATATGACATCATTATTTGCTTGTCCTGGCACAGCTACGATCTAATTACATTGCCAACACGCAAGAGTGTAATATGAACAACGTTGGGCATATTTTTAATGCCCCTATGATAGCAAATAATAATGCAGAAACAACCAATTGATGTTTAAAGAAATACCTAAACATTTACAATGGAATTGTCTTTATGACATCATCAAATATGAATTCATCATACTAAACAAACACTTTAAAATGCAATTGGGAAATATTTAAAAATCCATATCTCCTGAATGGAATATGATATCAATCAGATTATTGTACCAAACTGGCTCTAAACGTATGCTTTCAAAAAAAAAAAACCATGGGAATATTCCTTTAATGAAAGCATGTGCCTGACATGAAGGGACATCACCTGCCAATGATTTACAGATCAAATCATTTTATTCTATCGTCAATTCACATTTTATGAATTATAGTACTACCGCTTAATATAATGATATGTACATTTTTTTTAAATAATAACTTTTCAGCTGTATTGGATGTTCTATACTATCAAATTTCTTACTACAATACTAAAATAGTACTGAAACCTTATAAGTATAAGATACAAAAATATCTCTTTCAATATTTGAAAAATAAAAATTGGTTTAATATGTTGCTACAGCACTTAAAACATAACTTTTATAACAAATGTTTCATTGCTTCATCGTGTCACTATAATAATGAACAGATAAAACCCTCCATTTCACATTGTAGCAATATCACAAACTGGCAGTAAATATGATACATTCAAACTGTAATTGCATAATGTAAGGATTGTGACCTTATACGTCATTACCATAGACCTTCCAAGATAGAACAATTATGTTGGGCTAAAGTTGGCAAATGGCTGCAATTCACATTGCCCCTACAGTGGGAAAATATTGGCTGAAGGTCGGGTGCTCAAAGGTGCACTGTCGCCCCAACATTGTTTTAACCTTAATCCAACATTTGGTACAATGTTAAACCATCATATAAAAACAACAATAGCTCAATGTTGGTCCAATATTAGCATACCAACCCAACATGGTACCAACATATGACAACCTTTGACCAACGTTGGGCCAATGGTGTGCTACAGTACCTGGGTTGTAATTTTTCATAAGATGTACAAACAATATTACGCAAAAATTGAAAAGCTATAACATTACGAATTTTTGGCCCTTAGACCCCTCAAACCCGACACCCCCAATTTTCTCAAAATCAGGGGTAGTCCACACTAATTAACTCGAGAGACTCTTCACAATTCATTGACTAGCATCCTGGTATTGTTACACCATACACAACACAGGGGTAATGTATACCTTCTTAACTGACAACATCTTCATAGTCTATTCACAGTTTACTTGTTAGCAACCAGCTACTATTACACTGTATACAATAGGTCAATCATCTGGGGCTCAAGACACATAAGTGCTGTTCAGTGATGCAAATCAGATTAGTCCTTGGTGGAGCCTAAATAAAAATATACATTATATGCTTGGCAGAACTTTGTGCAAAACCCATGAATGATTAATGGACCATTCTTCGTAAGGATGGTTATTTCATCATGAATTGCCCTTTCTTGAAAAATTGTAAGAATCTGCAACCTGGCTACTCCTTTTCTGACGTTTCTGTAACATTAGAACATCAGCAATTTGTTTAAAGGGGCGCTCAATCTGAAACGAGAGAATGTCTTATTTTGCTCATTCATAGGAATTTTGAAACAACAGGTCTTATTTTTAGTACTTACGTCGTTTAAAATTTCTTCAAGCATTCATTATAATTTTTCACAGTTGATTTGAACATTCATATCAAACCTTATAAGTACCACATGCTTCAAGTTGTCTTCACATTTAAACACCACTCTTCACAAAAGTTTCATACATGAAAAATCCTCAAATTTTGATCAGAGATTAATCATAAATGAGATATTTTGGAGACTGCTTTACTAAGAATTTTCAGCTCTTTTAAATTGGAAATGTAACAACAAACAAAAGTATTCAACTGTACATCAAAGACCTTCAAAGACATTTTGCAGAATGATAGAAATGTCATAAAAGGATTAAATTGTCAAAAAAGGATAAAAATGTGGCATTTAAGTACATTATTTTGGCACGTATTATTACATTTCACACAATAGAAAATATCAAAATGTTAGCACCAACAGTGTTGCATGAAGCAACAATATAACATGAACAGCTGTTAAAACATAAACTTGATCATGATCATCTTTGTTATCAAGAGTCGTACGTTTATTGATAAGTGTGAAGGATTAGTTCAGTGGTCAAGCATGTTTATCTTATATGAAAGAGGACCTCGAAAGAAACAAAATGGTGAAGAAAAGCATTCAAAAATCTTATTCCGTTAAGGAGATATTTAAGTTTAAAGTTTGGTATCATTTGTGTAGAAACAACTGAAATCAGACTAAGTTGTGATGTCATAGCCTCAGATTCCTCAAAGTCTTTACGTATTCTATCATATTTTGTCCTGCGATTTTGTGGCTTAAAAACCCTGGGATATGTCAAAAAAGTAGTAAAACTGAATCTAGGAAGGGTATTTATAATATACCACCTAAAGAAGGTTTGAGGATAAATAATCTACAGTGAAAAAATTAAATAAACTTTCTTTAAAAAACAAAGATTTTGAGGAATCTGAGTCTGTGACATCACAACTAGTCTGATTTCAGTCGTTTCTACAGAAATTATACCAAACTTTAAATTTGAATATCCCCTTAACGGAATAAGATTTTTGAATGCTTTCTTCACCATTTTGTTTCTTTTGAAGTCCTCTTTCATATAAATGGTCATGCTTGACTACTGAACTAATCCTTTAAGATTTACTGATTGCTACAGTTACGGATAGGTAGAGGCAATCTTACTTAACCCCTAAATGCCAGAACCTACAATTTAGAATCTGTATTTTGGGGAAACTGTTTAGATAATGCTCTCTTTTTTTCTCCACATTTTCCTTTCCTTTGCTATCGTTACAATTATATGTTAACTAAAAAGAAATACTTTGATTTTCACAATGGCCCACATAATTTTACACTGGAATATGCAAGTTGATACAAATTGCACCTCCAAATCGACAAAAATCATGACAATCCCGCATTTAAGGGTTAAAAATCTATTAAAAAACATGAAGAAAGCAAAAAAACTACATTTAAAAAAAAAAATTGTGCAAATACAGAAAAATATACACATTTGTGTGGTAATCTTGTAATGCATGAATGGAGAAGTCTCTATTTTGTGCGGCAAATCCATTGTTTTTCACCCTCTGCCATTTTTTTTGGAAAAAGGGAAGATAATTCTAAGGATGAGAATGTTATCTTTACCATACCCCAACCACCCTCAAGCTGGAGAAGGCATTTTGAACATTTTCAAGGTCTTCAACTAAGGAAATATAAAGAAAAACAAAAGCATTTGGGGATGTTTTCCTGTTCATACATCATTTTTCATTTTTCAATATTTGAAAACAATTTCAAACTTTGATTACTCATAATCTAAAAACTACACATGCTATTTTCCATATTCAAAGATTGTTAAACTCAGACTCTAATGCTCTTTTCGACCAGCGGTTTGTACCTGTCCATAAACCTTTTAACATTAAACACGCTAACTTAGATAACTTCCTTGTCATCCAAGTGCTAAATTTCCTTAAACTCAATAGAGGTAAACGGCCTCTAATCTCTCAAGTATTTGCAATTATACTTCTAAAAATAAAATGAATCTGTGTAATTCCAGAAAATCCACTGATGTTTCAAGAAATAAATCAATCATATCGTAATTTGCTAATAGAACTGGGATAAGTACCACAGACACACCCCTTTTTTAAGGTATCATAGACACACCCCTTTTCTAAGGTTACTGGTATAACATGGCAAAAACCTGAAAATAAGAACTTTTATTAGGGACAGCAATACTCTCTTGCAAAAGTGTGTTTATTTCCTCATGAATACTACCTAAATATCCATGCTGGATACTCATCATTGAATTTCTAAACTTGCGGCCATTAAAACTTTAAATTCTCAAGATACCTTTCATATGAAAATAACCATGCTGAATAATCACTAGGTGACTCAAGCATCTACTTGCACTTCTAAAGTTATATGCATTTAGACTTCAAATTCCCATGTAGTTTCAGTAAAGCACTTTTTGCATTTGGAAAACTCCGATCAGCACTGCGGAAGTTGAGCTGCAGCAAAATTCGTTCCACAATTTCTGTGCTCTTGTTGAACAAGAAGTTCTTTGCAGTTGGTTGAGATGCATTTTTGTCAAGTTTTAGATATCTGCTGGCAAGCTGTATGAAAATTAAAAATTAAATGATGAAGGACAAATAAAAGTAAATTATGAGATATTGTGCAAAAAGTAGATTTATCATTAAAAAATGTACTAATGATGATGTGGACCTTTCATAAATGACAAATACAAGTAAACTATGAGATATTGTGCAAAAAGTATATTTATCATTAAAAACTGTATTGATGATTTATGATATAGACATGGAAAAAAATATAAGGACCAAATAGGGGCTGGGCAAACTGTCCCTCTGAGACATGGGGCACTGCATGATCCCCTCACCTCTATCAACCTGCCATAACCCATGCCCCTGCCATGCCCCATTCCCCTGTCATGCCCCATTCCCCTGTCATGCACCATTTCCCTGTCATGCCCCATTCCCCTGTCATGCCCCATTCCCCTACCATGCCCCACAATCCTGCCATGCCCCACTACCCTGCCATGTCCCACTACCCTGCCATGCCCCCATTCCTCTGCCATTCTCAATTCCCTGCTATGCCCATTCCCCTGCAATGCCCCATTCCCCTGCCATGCCCCATCCCCTAAAATGCCCCAATCCCCTACCACACCCCATTTCCTAATAAAATGCCTCATTTCCCTAAAATGTCCCATTTCCCTGCCATGCCCCATTCCCCTGCCATGCCCCATTCTCCTGCCAAGCCCCATTCCACTACCATGCTCAATTTCCCTCCCATGCCCCATTCCCCTGCCATGCCCCATTCCCCTGCCATGCCCCATTCTCCTTTCATGCCCCATCCCCCTAAAATGCCCCATTCCCTACCACACCATTTCCCTACCACACTCCATTTCCCTAACATGCCCTATTTCCCTAACATGCCCTATTTCCCTAACATGCCCTATTTCCCTAACATGTCTCATTCCATGCCATGTCCCATTTCCCTGCCATGCCCTATTCCCCCACCATGCCCAATTTCCCTACCATGCCCCATTCCCCACCATGTCCATCCCCGCACCACGCCTCATTCCCTAACATGCCCCATTTCCCTAACATGCTCCATTTCCCTACCAAGTCCCATTCTCCTGCCGTGCCCCATTCTCCTGCTTTGCCCCATTTCCCTACCATGCCTCATTCCCTGTAATGCCCGATTCCCCTGCTATGCCCCATTCTCCGCCATGCCCCACTCCCCTCCCATGCCCCATTCCCCTGCCATGCCCCATTTTCCTGTCTTGCCCCATTCCACTACCATGCTCCATTTCCCTCCCATGCCCCATTCCTCTGCCATGCCCCATTCCCCTAAAATTCCCCATTCCCTAAAATGCCCCATTCCCCTACCAAAACCCCATTCCCTACCACACCCCATTCCCTGCCATGCCCCATTCCCTGCCATGTTCCCATTTCCCTGCCATGCCCCAATCCCTACCATGCCATTTCCCTACCATGCCCTATTCCCCCACCATGCCCCATACTCCTACTATGCCTGATTCCCTTAAAATGACCCATTCTCCTACCATGCCCCATTCCTTAATCATGTCCTATTTTCTTAACATGCCCCATTCGCTACCATGCCCTATTCCTCACCATGCTCCATTTCCCTAACATGCCCCATTCCCGATCCCCCTACCATTCCCCATCCCCTTACCATTCCCCACCCCTACCATGCCCCATTCCCTACCATGCCCCATTCTCTTACCATGCCATATTCCACTACCATGCCCCACTCTCTTACCATGCCCCATATTCCCCTACCATGCCCCATATTCCCCTACCATGCCCCATTCCCCAATCATGCCCCATTCCCCTAACATGCCACATTTCCAATCCACCACCCATTCACCAACCATCATCCATTCACCTATCATCATCCATTCACCTATCATCATCCATTCACCTACACACCCACTCATCAACCAAACATACTCTTAATCAACTCATTACTCAAACATGCATTCACTCCTTTGCATCACAGCTCCCTCCTCATTACCTCTTGATAATTTACATCAACTGAAAAACATTAATCCTTAACTTAAATCTGAAACATAAAAACATGCACAACTTAATATTTTCCTGTATAAACCAGATAGGGCTGATCTATCTACCGAATAAGAAAGAAAATTCATTGCAGATTAATTTGAAGGCTTATTGATTTATTTCTATTGATCCCCCAAACACTTAATTATAAATTCTATTGAGGCATCCTGGTGTATTATTTGGATTTTTTATTATCCAATAACAAATTTTAAAATTGCTATTCATGTCAGGAATGCATTTGTTGTAAGTTCTATGAAGGCAATTATTCTCCTTTATATTAAAAACATTGTTGGAATTCCTTTCAAAGGGCAGAAATATTTTGTTCCAGAGTAGCTAAACAATGCATGTGGTCAGATGGAGAATACATATGGGCAAACAGATGGACGGACAAACAGATGGACGGACCAACAGGCAATCCTATATCCCTTCTTCACCAACCTCATTGGTAAGGGTGTACTTTTGTTGAAAGTTATTGGTAGTTGGGGAGAATGGCATATACTGTAGTAAGAGGTGAAAAATCAAAGTGGTCAAGAATAAACTGATATACTACAATTTGTTGGAGTGCGAGGCTGGACAATTTAAGTGATCTATATTTATTCCATACCTCCTTCAGCTGTTCTCTAACAAAGTTTGAGATCAGCTCGTCATGTTTTTCCCACTTCTCTTTTTTCCTTTCCACCAGTGGTTTCAAATCTCCTTTACATACCTGCAAGTGAAACAAAGCTAGTTAAGAAACAGGAGCTGAAATGGTATGTCATGTGTCAAGAACCACCTTTGCAACAAAGAAGAATGAAAGCTGAAGAAGAAGGCGGAAGATGCCTCCATTCTGAACTTCAAGATTGAAAATAGGTAAATTGCAGCTTCTTCCAGAGAGCAACAGCTAAGACGAGAGAGTGAAATGCAAATAGATCAAAAACTTCTTCACAAGCATTGACTTAGTCATCTGCTATAAAAGTAACAGTATACCAGCCCAATATGGGCAAGATCCGCTCATGCCAAGAACACGCTCTAAACATGCACGAACTGCCGACTAGTTACAGGCTGCCTTAAACAAACAAACACTGACAGTTTGTACAGCCTGGTTGGTACAGGTACACCTGACATCTGCAGCTAAAAGCTAATTCCATCGAGCCTTTAGGCTCATAGAGCCGGTGCTTACACCTGGTTTTCATGGTGTAAGTGGATAAGAGTACATGACTCCCCCTGGACGGGATGCCAGTTCATCGCAGATTAACTCCCCAGCAGTGCTGGGACTCATTTTCACAGCTGAGTGGACTGAAACAAGTAGAGTAAAGTGTCTTGCTCAAGGACACAATGCAGCGCTCGCAATGGGAATCAAACCCGTTACCTTTTGAATACGAGCATGACTCCTTAACCACTGAGTCACTGCACCTGACATCTGCAGCAGCTAGCAAGAAAGAGTGTCAGCAGCAAGAAACAGATGAATGACATCCTATGTATGGACACATGCCTGCTCCGAGTCAATTAGATCAAGGAGAAAAATCCTAAAATGTGTGACCACCATTAAAACCTGCGTCACCACGTGGGAAGAAAGACTCATTGACCTCCCACCACATGTTACAATGGGATTGATGGAAAAACAAGAGCTTCCAGCTGGTGCAGACTCAACCTGGGAAGAGTGTAAATGCCTTCACCTGCCCAAGTCTGGAAACATTAAAAGCAATAAAATGTTTTAAAATCTATAGAAACAAAAGCATCAAAACCTTCAAAATTAGTTAGAAATTAGCCACTTCATATTTTTTATTTTTATATATACATTTTTCAATGCAAAATTTTTTTTTTTCTTCAGGTCTTCAGTATACAATTTTCAATGCAAAATTGTGATGCAAATTTTTGTATACAAATCCAGTGCTTGTTTATCCACCAACCCTATGAAGAAGGGCAGCTGGTTCGGTTCCAAAAAGAGCTGGAAGGCTTCCTTATCCTTGCCCACAGAAGCCGAGAAATGAGTGAATATGGCTGTCCTGGTAAATCCTGGTAAAACACGAGTGTAGGATCTTTGCCTGACACTAATCAATACCCAACTGGAGGAGACGTTTGCAATGACTGAATTTTAGGAAGGAAGTATTTTCTAACTTTTCCTCTTCCATCTAAATGCTAAGTGCCAGTCACAAAAGCAGCAGGTACCATTTTTACAGTCTCTGGTATGAACCAATCCACGATTGAATCTGGTTCTCCTGGGTTGAGAGCATGCACCAAGTCAAACGTCAATGATTGAAATTCAGGAAAGAAATTACAAGATTTGTCTGTCCTTTCATACAAACCAAATTTTGCAAAATCTGGTCCATGAAGCTGCCATAACTTAGAAGACTTAAATATTATAATCATTTGAGAATTTACAAGTCTGTTCTATGCATAATTTAATAAAAATCAATAGGTAATTGAACAGCAATCCTTACTTAAACCATGAAGGTACATTAGGCTGATGCTTATCCCTGATTTCCTTGGTGTTCTTGTATGAGAGCACTTGATTCCCCTGGATGGGACACCAGTTCAATGTAGGTTAACTACCCAACAGAGCTGGTACTCATTGTACAGCTGAGCAAGCACAGTATATCTTGCTTAAGGACACAACACAGCGCTTGTAACATGAGTTGAACCAAGCACCTTTTAAATTCTAGCACAACTCTTGACCACTGCACCTTTAAACTAAACACTAGGTGATCATAAACCAAGTCAATTTCACTTGCTGCAGTCCAGCTACATAGATGATATTGCTGGAGAGGGACTGTAGCTAATGATTTGAGATTGAAACCAAACTGACATGCATTACAACCATAAAAGTATTAAAGGTATATGGATGTGCAAGACTAGCTCAATTTAATATCTTGCTTTAAAATCTATTTCAAAACCAACATAGTAGCACAAAATTTCATTAAAAAATCAATTAAAAAATTTGCCTTTTTACAGCATTTTCAAATCTTCTGCATCAATTTGCATATTTTATGCAGATTTTGTGACAGGTATTTTCTTTTGTGAATCCTTTGTTTTTCAAATGTCTATCATAATTCTATGAAGTTTTGATATCAAATCCTAGCAGGAATTCCATCAATTTCAGTGACTAAGATCTAGGAAAGAAAACTAAAGAATTACATACAGATTTTGAGCTGTTCACCCAGTCATACATCACAAATTTTGCATAAATTAAAAACTGATGAAATTCTGATTTAGCTATAACTCAAAACTAAAAGTGTTTTATTCAAAATTCAAAAACTGAGCTGCTCAGATTTTAATACTCTTCTAACCAATATAGAAATTGTTATATTGTTAATAGACTTTTAACTGTAACTGACCTCGGCTGTTTGTAAGATTATCTGGGCCAGACTCTCTTCACCCAGCTTACGTTTCATGGTGAAGCCCAGGGCTTCATAAGCAAGCTGGGAGATAGCCAAGCATGCACTGTTGATGGCCTGGAAAGAGAATGAAAGACATAACTTGTTCTGTTCTTCAAAAATTTAAAAGGTGTTTGGACATGTAGAAGCAATTCCGTCAACATGTCCAAACACCTTTCAAATTTTAGAAGATAAAAAAAGTTCCCTTTAGATCTCACATAGAAATACACAAATGATGTATTAGCATGGGTATGAATGGTGTTAATATTTGGTCAGAATATGAAACCAGATGATTTCCTGTTGATAGCCTGGAAAGAGAATGAAAGACATAACTTGTTCTGTTCTTCAAAAATTTGAAAGGTGGTTGGACATGTAGAAGCAATTGTCCAAACACCTTTTAAATTTTTGAAGATAAAAAAAGTTCCCTTTAGATCTCACATAGAAATACACAAATGATGTATTAGCACGGGTATGAATGGTGTTAATATTTGGTCAGAATATGAAACCAGATGATTTCCCAAAAGAACATGGTTTGTCAAACCCATTTGTGTATTTCTTGGGTGACGAAAATTGTGAGATATAAAAAGGAAATACAGGGAACTGGTTTTTTTATCTTCAAAAGGTGTGTTGATATGCTTCATAGACCTTTAATAATGGTGGTGGATTTTTGAAATTTTTCAATATGTAAGTCCTCCTTGACCACACAGAATGGTATTGCTTGGACACTCGACTATTTCTTTAAGGAATGATATTAAAATTATCAAGTAAAAAGCTATAAGTGATGCCTACCTCATAATCAGCCATGCCTTGAATCTCTCCTAAAGCTTCCTGTGGAATTACATCTATCAACTGTCTCTTTGTCACTCTGAAGGATAGTACATTATCCTTGTAAAACACTTGTTGACTCTGAAATACCAAGGCACAAAGTTACTTTATACTTTAATAATCCATATCCATACTCGAGCCATATAGGCCCATCCCTGCTTATCCCTGGTTTCCATGGCGTAAGCAGATGCACATGACCCCATAGGCAGGATGCCAGTCCATTGCAGGTCAACTCATTTCATAGCTGAGTGAACTGGATGAAACAAAGTGAAGTATCTTGCTCAACGACACAATGCACAGCTCAGGGCAGGAATCGAACCCTGTACCTTTCACATACGAGCATGGCTATGTAATCGCTGAGCCATTGCACCTCTTTTTACTTCAACAGCTAGTTCTTATATCTGACAAGGTTTATGTAATTTTTTTCCAATTTCCACATAATTACTTCATACTACTGCATTCTATCCACTAAATGGCAAGCGCCAGGCAAGGAAGTGACTGGTACCATATTTACAGTCTCTGGTGCGACCGATTCAGGGTTGAGCCTCAATCGCCTGGCTACAAAGAGGACTATCTACCATTGAGCCAAACAGTCACTGATTGAAATTTGTTGGTATCATAAATAAAGTTTTTAAGAGCTTCAAGGTTTTTATTCATGTAAAGGATTATCTCTTGAATAATCTCAGCAAAGTCTCATTTGCCACATCTCTTCAATAATCTCAGCAAAGTCTCATTTGTCACTTATAAAGTTTATTGGATTTCTCAACCGGGCTAATAAGTATAATGTAGCGATACTGTATTTCAAATGTACATATCTTATCAAGAGCACAAAGACTTATTTATGTCTGGCAGTATTTCAAGAAGTTAAAAAATATAGGAAAATCAGTGTTCCACAACTAGTTAATAAAATGGCCATGGGCGTCCTACCCCAACTGGCCCAATGCTTCCGCATGTATGGAAATTAAAGAACAAAGTCATTTGCTTTAATATTCAATGGAATTCGGTCAGGACTTTACAAACATTGGTAGCCCCAAACTTTAGCATACACAGTACACTGAAACCACACAACTTTCAGCAAAAGAGAAACAATCTGCTGGTACTTTATCAAATCAATGACTGTAAAATGACCCTCAACTTTTGATCTCTGCAGTAGCATTGATGCAAGTGTTCATCCCAAGCTTAGTTTGATTAGGTCAGGTGGTGCTTCACAGCACACCAATAGGAGGTCAATGGTGCCAGCAAGATTAACTTAAATTAAAAGTAAAGTAATTCTAAAAGACCATTATAAAAGGAGAGGCTAAAAAGAATGGGGCATGAAGGAAGGAAAAGCCATGAAGGATGTTTAATATAGGTTTTTTTCGGGGGAAGTGTGGGAGGGTATATAGAAGGAGTTAGAAAGGAGGGGTGTTAGATAGAAGGGTGGGTGAGGGTGGGTGAGGAGGGTGTATGGAAGAAGTTAGGAAGGAGAGGTGTTAGAGAGATGGGTGGGTGAGGGTGGGTGAGGAGGGTGTATGGAAGGAGTTAGGAAGGAGGGGTGTTAGAGAAAAGGGTGGGTGAGGGTGGGTAAGGGTGGGTGAGGTGGGGTTCAAATCTTATCATTATAGTTGATATCATGTAGGTAGAAAAATAGAGAGTTGATTGCCGTTGAAGAGCTTTGGCGGTTGAGGAGGGGGAGGAGGGGGAGAGGAGAGTTTTATAAGGGGTGAAAAGTGAAGAGTTCATCCTTTAAAAAACACTTTATTTTCTCACCTGTAGTAAATTCTTGACAAGCTTTATCTGTTGTTCTGTCTGGGGCTCGATTTTCTTAAGTTTGTCCACAGTTATGATAAATCGAGGGAAATAATCCATCAAATCATTCTGGAAATCACAAAAGAAAAAAGTGAGTAATCAACGTTGTGAAATTATACTTATGGTTTGACAACAGCCTTATGTTTTTAAAACTTGAAATGAAGTTATAATTCTTTTGAATTTGTGGTGATATTCAATTACTTTTGGAAAATTCACTGCCGTTTCACTGTGATGTATAGAACTTTATAGTTAACCAATGCAAAAACACTAGAGGATGACTTATTAAAAAAATTGTTATTTGCAAGTTTTATTTTTGTTTAAGTGTGCGGGAGGCAGAGGAGGGAACAACATCATATATGGTTCAAAATATCACATATGGTATAAAACAGCAAATACAATCTATACTGTATATGGTCCATAACAGCATGGGTGGTCCACAAAGCCATATGTGGTCCACAACATTATAGATGGTCCACAACAGTATGGGTTGTCTACAACTTCAGGTACGCAAGAGCATATGGTTCACATCAGCATATATGGTCCGTATCAGCATATATGATCCATATCAGCATATATGGTACACATCAGCATATATGGTCCACAACAGCATATGGTCCACATCAGCATATATGGTACACATCAGCATGTATGGTACACATCAGCATATATGGTCCACAACAGCATATGGTCCACATCAGCATATATGGTCCACATCAGCATATATGGTCCACATCAGCATATATGGTCCACATCAGCATATATGGTCCACATCAGCATAAATGGTCCACATCAGCATATATGGTCCACATCAGTATATATATTCCACATCAGCACCCACAAAAGCATTAATGGTTTACAAATACATAAATGTATATGATCCACAGCAGCATACAGTAGATGGCCCACAATGGTATTATGGTCCACAACAGTATTATGGTCCACAACAGTATATACCATTAAGAACAACATATTTGGTCCACAACAGAGATGGACAAGAAAGCAATCCATGGAGTTGCTGATCTCATCACCTTAAGTATACAGCATAGTGGGGGAAATAGAATAATAATTACTACTTGGGTGCGTGTGTTCATATGCAACAATTAATTTTGTGTCGCTTATAACTCAAAAGATGTAATACACACATAGCATAGCATAGCAAGGTTTAACGTCCCGAAAGCATCCAGTGCTGGACATTATATCAAGACAGCCACGGCCTTTGATAACCAGTTGCGAACTCACTAGTTGCAGACCCACCGGGATATGAACCAAAAGTGATTGACGGGTACCCCTGGCCCGGAACTCTTGCCTCCAAGGTTTTGGGGTACAAAGATCAAAGGTAACAGGTCAAATAAAACAAGGTATTGGTGATGGCTGTATGTTTTGAAGGAATTACTTGGTATCTTTACAAATTTCATAGGTGGGTAGGGTTAAACATTCTATCAAAAATTTAAAATCAAAATCATTTAAAATTTAAAATCAAGGTCAAAAGGTCATGGGTCAACGGTCGAAAAAGTGTTTTTTAAGCAAAATGTTGCGCCATTTTAAACTAAAAAAGTACACGACCTATACCAACCCTATGTTGTACCATGATCTTGGTACATGAATTTGTGTCCCGTAGCCTCTGGGGTCAAAAGGTCAAAGAGCTAATGATCACTTTTCACCATTTTCCCCTATACTTATGGGATGGTAAGTGTGATGTGAGAATGAATGGTGTCATACAGTACAGTGAAAAATGTGAAAAAATGTGCAGTTTCAGAACTTGTTTCAGTGATTAGGGTCAAGGGTCAGAAGTCAAATACGTGATTTTAGAGGGTAATTATGTATTAATTTGTACATTTTTGTGCCACTTTAAATTCCGAAAGTGCAAGACCTATACCACTCCTATGTTTGTATCATGATACTGTGGTGCATGAGCTTGTGTCCCATAAACACTGGGGACAAAAGTTCAAAGGTCACAGAGCTAGTGACCCCTTTTAACCATTTCACCCCATAGTTTTGGAATGGTAAGAGTGATGGGTGGTGTAATATAGTTGGTTAAGATCAAGGCCAAAAAATTTAAGTTGTTTCGGAGGGTCAAAGGTCAAATATGCTATTTTAGGGGGTAATTATGTGGTAATTTGTACAATTTAGTACCACTCTAAACTCCAAGAACAGCAATATCTGTACCAACCCTATGTTGTACCACGATACCTTGGTACATGAACTTGTGTCTTGTAAATCTGGGGTCAAGTGGTCAAATGCTACAGAACTTGTGTCCTGTAGACTCTGGGGTCAAAAGTCACAGAGCTATAGTGACCCTGTTAGCTATTTCCTCACACTACGCTGTATGCTTAAGGTGATGAGATCAGCAACTCCATGGATTGCTTTCTTGTTAGCTATTACCCCACACTATGCTGTATGCTTAAGATAATGAGGTCAGCAACTCCATGGATTGCTTTCTTGTTAGCTATTTCCCCACACTATGTTGTATGCCCAAATGTTGTATGCTTAAGGTGATGAGATCAGCAATCCGTGGAATGCTTTCTTGATTATAAATGTATCTTCAAGGTAACAAATACAACACACTGTCTTGAAGGCATTGCTTTATTATACCTTAAAAGAAATATTTCCCTGGATTTTCATATGTGATAGAGAAAAATTTTAGAAACAAAGTGGTGAAAAAACTAGTTAATATCTTATTCTGTTTAGAAGTTACAAATTTTGAAGTATTTTTGAATTTGGACAAAAGTGACTGATTGGCAACATCTGTGTTGTCATAGAGACAATTTCAACAAAACGTCTTTTGTTTGTTTGTCTGTTTGTTTGATGAGGGCCTAATACGGCACCATGACAATGAGGGTCAAATTCCTTTGTATTTCTATAAAAATGATTTGGATTTTTTTATCATTGTAAATGTGATGTACACCAAGAAAAATACAAAATGTTTTATTGTAAATGATATATTCCACCCTATCTCTATAATGAACCAAAAATGCTGTTCGATAATGTAAAAAAAAAGTGATTAAATTTATAAGAAATACATAACTGTGTTGGAATTGCCTTGATGACATCACCAAGCTGAAGGATATATACTGTACGAGGTGTTTTCAGGAACATTTTTTTACTCTTTAGTTGTTATAACTTCTAAATGGAATAAAATAGTTCTTTCACCACTTTGTTTCTATAAGTTTTCTCTGTCATATATGAAGAACTTAAATCCATGGGAATATTCCTTTAAACAATCAGGCTGTTCCCTGCCACAAGTCATTTGATTAATAACATACACTTGATCAATGTGAAAAAATAGTGAGATACAGTACCTGATGTTTGGAGAGAGTCCTTATAAAACTGTGATTCGTGCTTTTTGGTGAGACATCATTGCCATCCAAAGAGTCAACTTGCTCTATGAACTACCAGAAGAAAAAGAGTAAACTCTTTGTATAGTGGTACAATTCTGTAATAAAACTTCATTCCCTTATGTCCCTAATGAAAATAACTTAAAATGTAAGATTTTGTTCTGTTTTTATAAAATTGGTGAAATTCTTTTTTTTTTTTTTTTTTTTTAATTATTGTGTTAAAATCTAAATTTCAGTTCAAGAATAAAAACAATTACTAAACTGAGATATGCATAGTAAGCTTATTTATTTCATGAAATTCTATATACAGCAATTTAATGCAGAAAAAGAAGCATTACATCCAAGGCTAAAAACAGTCAATAAAATAAGCTATGCTGTATATCTAAAAGAAATTCAATTTCAATGGTGTCTGTATGAAATGGAATGCTAGACACAAATACTAATTAGGTTAAGTTGGAAGAAAACTCTCATCCAAATTTGGTAAAAATTGACCATCATACAACATTTTTGATCTTCAGGCCTTATTATAAATTATGCAAAAAATGTTGTTTGTTTGTAAAATCACAAAAGGAAAACCTATGCATTTTCTTATGTTAACAATTTTTCAATCTTCTGCAAATGTTACTTGAATGAGAACGTAGGAGGTTCTGAATCACCATCCTACCCTTAAACAAAATCTAGCAGGATAAAAGAGTATGATGTTCAGTGACTGATATTCAGGACACATTTAACCCTTGGTGACCCATGCTCGTGACACGACGAATTGGACATGCACGTTTCATAAAATTATTTTGCTTCGTCAAACAGTCCCACAGCAGTGATCTTGGTATCATCTGAAAGAGCTCGAATAATTCTTTAAATAAATTAACATTTTTGATGAAGGCTATGTTGATAAATTTTTAGTAAACTCGCTTGAAATGGGTAAACACGAAAAAAAAATCAAAACTTTTGTCAAATTTCAATATTTTTTCAAAACTTACTTGCCATACTTCCAGACCCCATGCCCCAAAGTTTCTCTATACAGCTTTCCTACCTGACACCGGACTTTTCATATAAAAAGTTTGGTATAATGATACCCAACTCGACTTCCAGTATCACCAGCTTGTTTACACTCATAACAAAGAACCTCTCTGTTATCATTAAGACACAGGCACAGTGTTGTGTGGCCACATATTGAAAATGCACCCAAGCAGAAGCGAGGACAATGTACAGATGATTGGATTGCATGCACCCATGCACAAGTTAAATGAGTGAGGATGATGAGCAGGGACTTGGGTTGCATACTGGTCTGGCAAGCTGGTGGCTTGTGCAGCGTAGTGTAAAATTGACAGTCTAGATGCTTCAGACAATTTCTCCTATAGAGAGGAATTTCTTCATGAAGCTATGAACAACTGTCAAAGACATCAATGCATCTAATATTGGTCGCATTTTGATTGACCCAATCATTGTGCAAAATTTCATGTTTTTTAGCCTTTTTTTTTTTAAAAGGAATCTTTGAAAAAAATCATAGCTCCCTGATCGCAATACAACTGCCGGACGCAGAAAGCTTATTCCACATATTTTCAATTAAAAACACAAAGAGCAACTACCCCCTCTTTCTTCACACTGAAATTTAAGAATTAAAATAAATCCACACTCTACTGATAGGCAATGTAGTATACCAGTTAGCATGTCAGACTTTCATACCAACGACCCGGGTTCGAACACCAACTCAAACAAGCAAGTCTATCTTATATGAAAGAGGACTTCAAAAGAAACAAAATAGTAAGCATTCAAAAACCTCATTCTTGTCTGCGTATAAATGACTGGTGTAGTAAGTCTACTGTGGAAAGTTGGCATCCTCACATTCTTGACAATTCTTAATGTATTTTTAAAAAAGTTTATATCATTTTTTCACTATTTGAATTATTTTTCTTGGAACTTTCTTCAGGTGGTTAGTTTAATACCCTTCCTAGATTCAGTTTTACTACTTTCTTGACATATCCAAATGTTTTTAAGCCACAAAATCGCAGGACAAAATATGATAGAATACATAAAGATTTTGAGGAATCTAAGGCTATGACATCACAACTTGTCTGATTTCATTAGTTTCTACACAAATGATACCAAATTTAAACTTAGATATCTCCTTAATGGAATAGACTTGCTTGACACCTGAAATAATCCTTTAAGATTATCAGAACAAGCAATCCAAAAGCATGCTTAGTTAACATTCATAGTAGTCTACAAAATCAAGTTCTAGCATACTCACTTTGGGCAATGTCTGTCGAACTTTAACTTTAAGTTCATACAATTCTTGATAAATGTCTTTAACCAATAGCATGCATGCTGTGTAGTCAGGTGACATGGTAAGCATGGCTTGTTTTAACGCTCTGGTCTGAATATCTTCAAGTTTGGAATGGCAGGTGAAACATCTACGGAGGTACAAGCAGCGCTTTGGCTCTGTTTCTGGGCACTGTATGAATACAAGGATAAATGGCAGAGAATTAACCTCACTAATTGTGGATACCATAGTCTACAGTTTTGTTTTAAGAGTGAAATCATCTTTATTGCGGACAATCATGCCCATCATCATAAAAATTTCAGATGCAGAATCCAGAACAGAACTGTACTGGGGAAAAAACGCCAGAACAGAACTGTACTGGGGAAAAAAATGCCTAAGAATGAAAAAAACAAAAAGAAGGAAACATTTCAATAATTAATCAAAACATTAATGGACAATTTTTCAATTATACTTAAGAAGGCACTATGAGTAATTATACAATAAAAATGATTGAAATGATTTTTATTACACAGATATCAGCACTTTTCTGGCTGGTTTTTTTATATTTATTTTCAAAATTAAAAGTACAGAAATGACTTCTCAAAGGCAATGTTTTTCTGTTTTCTTTATGGTTTGATTTGGTTTGTTGATGTTTAATGGCACCACAACAGTCAAGAGTCAAATGTGCCAAGAGGATGTGAATAAATAATGGTGTAAGAGTAAGGATAGTGAGGAAATGGAAGGTTTGTAAGGAAGATAATGGGCTAAAACTGAATGTGGGAGAAAAATTCTTTAAAATTTTCAAAAGGAAATGATTTAAAATGGTTTCTATCATGCAAAATTCCACAGAGACATTTTCAATGATGTCAAATCATTTTCAGAAGTTAATGCTTCAACTTGTTCCATGAGCTAAAAATAAATTCAACTGAAATTACTTACCCCAGGAACATTTAGCAACACCCATTTTGGGTCGCTGCTAATCTGGTGTTCTACCGTGTTCGTGTCAGGAACATACACCATAAATTCTTTCTTTGAATCTTGCGAGCAAACCCTGCGACCACACAGATTACAATTGTTAAGACTCTCTAAATAGCCCCCTTTGTTACACAACTGACATCCAGAGACCTGTGAAATAGCGTAAGATGGGCGTTAGTTTTGATTGGTTTCCGCAGATAATCTGAATCACTGCATAAAATTCAGCTGTTAAATTAGAGATTCATATTGAGGCAGAATGTTTGTACATGCAATTAATGCACTGGGCAAAGGACTTTGATTTAGAAGGAAGTTCTTTGAACAGCGCGTTTATTGTTTATTTTTTTTTTATTTTTAAGCATTTTTTAAATTGTATATAAAAACGATGCCTAAACATCAATCTTTTTATCAAATTTCAGTGCTAAATTATTTAAAATGCCTAATTAAAAGAAAACACAGAAAAAGAATTAAAAACTATAAAAGTTTCAATTTCACCTCTTGTAAAATGGGAGAAAATATTCATTTAAGATAGTGGATTACTGGTGCATTTAATGTACTAATGCATTTAATGTACTGGTGCATTTAATGTACTGGTGCATTTAATGCACTGGTGCATTTAATGTACTGGTGCATTTAATGTACTGGTGCATTTAATGTACTAGTGCATTTAATGTACTGGTGCTGCATTTAATGCACTGGTGCATTTAATGTACTGGTGCATTTAATGTACTGGTGCATTTAATGTACTTGCATTTAATGTAGCATTTAATGCACTGGTGCATTTAATGTACTGGTGCATTTAATGTACTGGTGTATTTAATGTACTGGTGCATTTAATGTACTGGTGCATTTAATGTACTGGTGCATTTAATGTACTGGTGCATTTAATGCACTGGTGCATTTAATGTACTGGTGCATTTAATGTACTGGTGCATTTAATGTACTGGTGCATTTAATGTACTGGTGCATTTAATGTACTGGTGCATTTAATGTACTGGTGCATTTAATGTACTGCAATGCAAATAGTTTACAGAAATGATTGATTATCAAAATCATTCAAATTAACCTTTTAAACCAATCACATTGTAAAAGTTAAAGTCTGAACAGACCAGTCTCTGAAGTATGACAAAACCACCTATTTTTGTGACTTTATGACCAAGTTTTTATTCATGAATGTAAAAGTTGTGATGTATGCAAGAGGATATACATGTAGCTCAACGCCTTTCATATACATGAGGCAATATCTTTCCTTAAAAAAATAGTCTGTCAATCATTCACAGTTAATGACTCACATCCATCATATAATACTCAACTATTTTTCTCACCAGTTTGCAAACAAATTTCTCCCACTGAGACATTTAACACGGATGAGTGATTTCAATCGCAAAAGTGATACTCAGCACATGACATTCTGTAGTCTTATACACACAAATAACCTTGGGCTACTTGGCTGTGGTTTGCATGGGAATGGCAGATAAACAATCAGTGTTTGAAGTGGAAACACAATACACTGAACAGGAAGTCGGTTTGGTTATTGCCATACCTGAGTTTTCAGGTTTAAATCAGGTGTCGAGTGAAATTTTTCGGCATGTAATTCTATAAAATTCCTGTCCTAAATTTCAGTCGCTGAAAATCAGGCTGTTTTCCCCTGGTAAACTTAGATAGAGGGTACGATGGAAGATTCAAAATGGTCAGCTTCAACTTCACGTTACTGCCTTATTTTTTCTATACGCTAAATACAGATTACAGGCAAGGAAGCAGATATCATTTAAGGTCTACAGCATGACCCAGTCCAGGGTTGAACCTGGGTCTTACCAAGACAAGCATCCCCTCCCACTTTTATAAATCCATATCCATGAAACAATACAAATATAAACACAAGGCTCACCTCTGACCCCACCCAGGTTGGTGGTTTCTGCCAATCAGGGATGGTTTTCTTTCCCAGTAGTTTCTTCCAGTCCGATTCTTTTGGGGTTCTTGCCTTCAGGACGTTGTTGTATCCATCCACTAATCGTTTGGCCTGTCTCAACATACTAGCAGGAGTTGGCATGAATCTGTAAGTCAATTTAATCAATTGTTCATGTTATCTTGGGGTAACTATTTACCTCAGCACTCCATTGCCATCAGTACCAAAATACATGTCATTAATATTCGAATGGAAACACAACCAAGTAATGCTCCTTTTCCCTTTACACTTAAACTTGACATTAGTGCCCTGTTCAATCCTACAAATACTAAGCACCAGGCGAGGAAGCAACAAGCACTCTCTCTACAGTTTATACCAACTGAAGAAATGACTTGCAAGAAACTAATAAAAAAAGCTAATCCATCCAAGCCATTAGGCTCATAGGGCCAGTGCGTATCTCCGGTTTCCATGGCGTAAGCGGATGAGAGTAAATGACTCCCCCTGGACGGGACGCCAGTCCATCGCAGATTAATTCCCAGCAGTGCTGGTACTTATTTTACAGCTGAGTGGACTGAAGCAAGCCAAGTAAAGTGTCTTGCTCAAGGACACAATGTAGCGCTCACGGTGGAAATCAAACCTGGTGACCTCTCACATATGAGCATGATTCCCTAACCACTGAGCCACTGCACCTCTCAATAGACTAATAGTCTTATTTATAAAAAAGGCAATTTTGTTTGTGTTCTAATGCAAATAAGAAGAGTGTAGCCTACGTGGAAATAACCATGTTCATATTTTATTCCGTTTAGGAGTTATCACATTTCAAAAATTTCACCAGTGTGAAAATGGAAAATTTACAGGAATTTTCCTTTATAACATGACAGAATGAATATCTATAAGGAACTAGCTGAAATGATCATTTGTATAAAAATATAACAAAGGTCACTCTATTCAAACTAGTACAAATATTAAAGAGAGCTGACCTATTCTTCTCTTCATCCGTGTTCTCAACATCTCGCCCAAATGCTGCAAAATTTTGTCGGCATTGAAGAAAATGTACAGTTGACTCGTGGATACACCAATGTCTTGGGCTTCAGGTTCAAAACACATCTTGCAAACCTTAATAAGAAAGTAAAGGAGATTTAATGATATTTTAGGATGAATTTGTCTAACCTCCAAATTCTGCCCAGCTTCCAGTTTATAAATCTTTTCAAAATCTGAATGTGCAATTTCTAGAAAACTAATCTGTATACAGTCACATGGCTGATATTCATGTGACCATTATTGACCAATAGTATACTGGGGGAATCTTATCGACGTATCAAATACTGGGGTATTCTTGGCTGTCTGCACAATTCACGAACAGTACGGGACCAAGTGTATGGAAAAATGCTTTTAAATGCTAATCATGTATGCTTTATACAGAAGGTAATACAAGTTAGCACTGTAACATGTGTGCGTTATACAGAAGGTAATACGCATTAGCACTGTAACATGTGTGCGTTATACAGAAGGTAATACAAGTTAGCACTGTAACATGTGTGCGTTATACAGAATGTGATAAGTGTTAGCACTGTAACATGTGTGCGTTATACAAAAGGTAATACACATTAGCATTGTAACATGCGTGCGTTATACAGAAGGTAATACGCTTTAGCACTGTAACATGCATGCGTTATACAGAAGGTAATACGCATTAGCACTGTAACATGCATGCATTATACAGAAGGTAATAAGCATTAGCACTGTAGCATGCATGCGTTATACAGAAGGTAACACGCGTTAGCACTGTAACATGCGTGCGTTATACAGAAGGTAATACGCGTTAGCACTGTAACATGCATGCGTTATACAGAAGGTAATACGGCTGTTATGCATGTTAACAGATGGTAATACGCATTAGCACTGTAGCATGTGTGCGTTATACGAAGGTAATACGCGTTAGCACTGTAACATGCGTGCTTAATACAGAAGGTAATACGTGTTAGCACTGTAACATGCCTGCGTTAAATGTTTTTCTCCATTAACTGCAGCTGATTGATTTGGTAACAAAGGAAATTCTCCCAGCAGTCGATTGGTCAAAGTTTTGGAGTAATCATGTTTGGGTAAATCGGTCTGAGAAGGTCTATAGGGCTCCCTAGAGAAGTCTCTGGCAGTGTGTTTTTGAATTTAAATACAATTTATGATCAACTGATCTTGTATCTTCTCAAAAGAATTACATATTCAACCAGACAACGCAAATGATACAAATCCCCTCGCCACAAATAAATGCTTTCCACTCTCTGTCACAACTGCCATCCCACCCTCTGTTCCACATGACGTTCCACATGACCTCCCACCCTACATCCCTGCCTACATACATGAAATCCCCAAACCATGCCACCACATGACCCATATGCCATCACACCTACAATCAACATCCCACCATATGCCTTGCCACCCTGTCCCATATACCATGCCACCCTGTTCCATATACCATGCCACCCCGTCCACATGCCATCACTGCCTGTACCACATGTCATCCTACCCTGTCCTACATGCCTTCCCTCCCTGTAACACGTGCCATCCCGGGCTGTCCCAGAGGTCATTCCATCATATCCCACATGCTATCCCACATGCTATCCCACCCTGTCCCACAGGTCATTCCATCATATCCCACATGCTATCCCACATGCTATCCCACATGCTATCCCACATGCTATCCCACATGCTATCCCACATGCTATCCCACATGCTATCCCACATGCTATCCCCATGCTATCCCACATGCTATCCCACCTGTCCCATATGCCATCCCACCTGAAATCCAGATGACATTCCATTACATACCATCCTGTCCCACATGTCATGCCATACTGTCCCCATGTCATCCCACCTTGTCCCACATTTCATCCTATCCTGTCCCCTATACCATCCCACCTTCATCCCAATTCCTACATCTACTAATCATTCTGCCATCTTCCACCCAACCTTCTTTCCTCTATCTCACATCCCCTCACTTCTATCAACCCAACATGCCCTATTCACCTACCATCCCCATTCACCTACAATATTCCATTCACTTACTACCCCAACCCACCTTTTGCCATCCATGCATCTACCAAATATACTCTTAACCAACTCATCATTCCAACCTTCACTATAACCTCCACATACTCCATTGCACCACAGGTCTGTCTATTTGCAATCTCCTCAAGCTGGTCGAGCTTGTCACGTGATTATTGTTGAATATGAAAGTGGGCTCAGAGTCTGAATATGCATGTTTGATAAAGCTTAGCTCTCAGTGATTTTTTTACACTTGGGTGTAACATTAGGAATATGGCCCGGAATATTATAATAATTCATATGAGACTGAGAAATTAATGTTTAAGTTAGAAACAATGTTGATATGTATGAAAATTCTTCTCATTGTTGGCGAGAGGATGAGATTCATCAATTGAATTGAAAGCATTATTGATTATTATCCAGCCTACATACAATCCCAGCCTACAATATGATAGAACTTTCCAATTTTGAGCTTCTTGCAACTTCAGCAGCATTTAATATGATCATAACCTCTGCAGCCTTTTGTATGCTGTTAACGAAACCAAAATATTCATTTAAAGCAACTTACACCCCACCTCGGTGATCAGGAATACAGTAGACCGGCACATATAAAACATACGTACAGTACATGCAGTGAGCTATAAAGGTAATGTCCCTAAACTCTCATGAATATTCAAAACGCAATTTCATATTCAACAACAATCATGTGACTAGCTCAACCAGCTCGAGGAGATTGCAAGTAAACATATCCTTGCACCACAGCTTCCCCTCCCCCAAACTTAAATCTGACACTCCCATTAAAAACATGCTTAACTGTTTTCCCCTTATAAAACAGATAGGGCTGATCTATTACCAAATCAGAATGAAAATTCATTGCAGATTAATTTGGAGATAATCATTCAAGTGAAGACTTATTTTTTTTTTGCTATTCATTCCCAAGACACTTAATTATAAATTCTATCGAGTCATCAATTCTATTGTTCTGCTTTTTTTCATGCCACAACAAATCCTTTAATTGCTATTCAAGTCTGTAATGCATTGTTTTTTGCAATCATTTCCAAGACACTTAATTATAAATTCTATTGAGTCATCAATTATATTGTTCTGCTTTTTTCATGCCACAACAAATCCTGTAATTGCTATTCAAGTCTGCAATGCATTGTTTTTAGCTATTCATTTCCAAGACACTTAATTATACATTCTATTGAGTTGTCAAATCTATTGTTCTGCTTTTTTTTCATGCCAGAACAAATCCTTCAATTGCTATTCAAGTCTGGAATGCATTGTTTTTGCTATTCATTCCCAAGACACTTAATTATACATTCTATTGATTCATCAATTCTATTGTTCTGCTTTTTTTCATGACAGAACAAATCCTTTAATTGCTATTCAAATCTAGAATGCATTTGTTCCAAGCTCTTTCAAGGCAAACGAACAGACAAACAAATATATGGAGGAATGAACAGATGGATAAATGAACGGACGGACGGACGAATGATAAAGATGCTATATCCCCCTCTTCACCAACTTTGTTGGTGAGGGGATAATAAGTATACAGTATGTTACAAACTTACCCCGCTAAGCATAGCAGGGATATTTACGAGAGTTATACTTACCTTCCATGCTATAAATATGCAATCTGGTCACATGAACTGATTCTAACACACTTCTAACCGAACAAAAATCGTAGTTACCTACCTCTAACATCCCTCACTTAACATTCCACCGAGGCCTGAATGAGAGGGGAGGGGAGGCGGGCCAGGACACATGGAAGGTAAGTATAACTCTCATCAATATTCCCGCTACGCTTAGCGAGGTAAATTTACTTCAACTTATATCTTACCTTCTATGCTATAAATATGCAATCAGATTGCAACCGAGGATCGGAAGGAATGGAGTTCAGGTCCTAATACTCAGTCTAAGCCCACACCAAAGGCTGGTCCTAATACTTAGTCTAAGCAGGGAGTTGGAATAGAAGGAGTCCCAACACTTATTCCTCTGCTGAAATCCAATCCAAATCTAAACACTTGTTCATCCTCGCCTTATGCTAACCCATTACATTCCATCCATCCCCTCCGGGCAAACTTCCAGCCTGAACACGCTCAGATCGGTGGGTCAGCTGAAATCCAATATCGTTTATCCAACGTGAGTTTCCGTCAGCGGTCAACTTTTCATTCATAAAAACTCACTTCCGCGTTGACCTTATGACGATTGTCGCGTCATCAGCGTGCCCTGCTAAGGTAATTGCGCTTGCGCAGTCGATGGTTTCGTAGCGTTGGTAATTGAACTTGTGGATGCTCAGTTGTCACGGAAAATGTTCTACAAATCTTTGTGAAGACCGCATTTCGATCGGATTTTTTTATCGTAAGTTATGATTATGTATACAGACCACTATTTTAGGATTTCGTTCGCGGTTTCGTTAAAATCTAGTCGAATTTCACTCCGATTTTTGAGTCTTTTGGCACGGGCTGGCAGAATAACACTAGGTTGAGTGTACCTATAACACGTAAATCTAATACAAATTCAAGTCCTTTCCACTGACGAAAATTGACGAAATTATTTTTGGGGAGGTTTTGGTGGACACATTTTTAGATGTTTGTTACTTCCGGTTTCCTTTATTGCTAGATCTTTCGTCTTTTGACCATTGATTTCATCCCCCCCAAAAGAAATGGGTTTAGACTGTTATTTAGGCCCTAACGTTAGCCCAACTTATAAACGTCTGGGGTCTGTCTAAGAGAGATTTCCTTTGCAAAATCCCGCAAACTTTCATATTTTACTCAAACAAAAAATCATAAAGTCAATCGTCAAATCTCCTTGTAAATTTCCGACGAAATATGCCTCCATTGTCTATGTAGGCTTATGCCTAAAGTTAGGCTGTCCCATTGTATTCCTAAATATTAATAAGGGCCCTAATAATAGGCCTATATGAATTGTTGTTAATGTTAGTTTGGCCCAGGCCCAACCTTTATTTGAATTTCGGTGTAAAGTTAAGGTCAAGGGGTCTAAACCTGTGTTTTTGCCAAGTTCACTGAAAGCTGTTTTTCGAGGCCACAAAATACATGTACAACTACAACTTACAAGGGAAAACTCGGTAAAATATGTTGTAACTTTAGGCCTCGGCCTAACGTTGGGTCTAACAATTAACTTCTAAGATTGATTGAATTATAACATTTTGATATGTTACTTAGGCTAAACGTTAGGCCTATAACTTACGTTAACTGTAAGTTTAAAATTGTAGTTGTAAGTTTTCAAATAAGAAAGGTGGATTATTTTAAATAATGTAATAATTCTACTTTCACCTTTAAAGTTTAAGTAGGCCTAGGTCTACTCTACAGTAGAGACCCTAGTAATTTTTCATTAAGAAAAGGTTGAACTTTGGCCAATACAATTTTTGCCAAAGTATTATTGTGAACGAAACTATGTGATTTCTTTCATTATGCCCATTTGTTTTACCCCTTCAAATTAATTGCTGACTAATAATCTTTACTAGGACCTAGGCCTAGTATTAATAATATTATTATGCCATGTCTAATAAGTCATTGCAACAATATTGTACCAATCCAATATTTTGGGAAAGTTTGAAACATACATAGTATAGCTAGGGCTGATAGGATTTTATTTTGCAGTAGTTTTTTGTTGTTACTGCTTGAAAATTAATTGCAGACCGACAATCTAAAAGTCTAAGTAATATCCGAGTGTACGGTGATTGCATTGATGCATTTTGGTGGTTATTATTATGTCATTTTTTTGGATATATGCTTTTGTAAGTCCTGTAGTGTTCCAAAATCAATCATAAATGTTTTTTAACAATTTTTATAAGTAATGCATTGAGATCAATTTTGGGAATTGTTAAAAATGAAGTCAAAGTTCATGTGAAATATGCCCTATCAAGATGTTGGGAGGAGATATACAGTACAAAAAAAACAGGAAATTCATCTGAGCATATCCCCAGTTTTGCATGAACACTTGAATACAAACCACATTTTGTGAAGGATTTATGTGACAATTTCTTATATTTTTGTTTTTCAGATGGATCTGCATAGAAGCAGATTGCAATGGTTATGTAGGCTCTGTGGAAAAACCATCGAGGATAATACAAAAAACTGGACCTCAAAATGGGATATAAAACAGTGGATTGAGAACTGTTTTATCATTGAACTAAGCAGGGATGATGTGAACATTCACCCAGCCAAAGCATGCACTGCGTGTCGCATGAAACTTTCTAGGTGGTATAAAAAGAAGAGGAAAACAAAAGAACAAGTTGACTCTGGCATTAAGCTTGTACAGTTTCAAGCACATACTCATGATTGTGCAATATGCAATGATTCTCCATGGGAATTAGAAAACATTAAGTTTATTTGTGAGACTTCAGGATATATGTCATGGGTAAAGCGGGGCAGGTGTATGGCAGTGATTATGGAAGATTTTGGTTCAACTGCAGTTAAGCGAGTTGTATTTTCAGAGAGTAGCTGGGAAATATATATTTGTGGGAAGCAAATCAGTTCTCCTGTGGAAATAACAGGAGAAAACATTGCAAAGGTCCTGACAGCTATTAAAGACGCTTCAATCTGTACAGGAAACACAGGTTTTGTGAATGTGAACAAAAGTTATGCTGAAAAAGGTATTCGCAATGTTGCAGGTGATATTGTTGCAAGAGTGGAACTACAGTACTTTGATGGGAGAGACTTTGTCCGCGAGTGTACCATCAGACATAAAAATTGTGAAATGCTCTTGCCAAACACTGAAACAGGCACAAACTTAAAGTTATGTACCTGCTGTAAGGAATACCGTAACAACATAATGTCTACGGAAGCTCGACTCACGGAATCTGCAGGCCCAAGAACCTTCGAAGTTCACCAGAAATGACTTCTTAACAAAGCAACAGCTTACCAAAAAGGTGAAGGTGCTTGCATCTGAGAAGAAGGCCCTGTTGCAGAAGGAGAGTGTCCTGAGAAAAAATGTCCAGCAGTTGTTGCAGCAGCAAGGGATAGAGCTTACTGAAGGTCAGAGCCAAAACATGGAAGAATTGGTTGAAAGCAGTAGAGAATCTTTGGAAGAGGTGCTGCCTGTCAATTCTGCTTGCAGAGTTCTGTGGGAGCAACAGAAAAAAGCTCTTGGTTTGTCAGACAAACGTAGAATGAGGTGGCATCCAGCGTTGATAAGATGGGCTATTGCCGTAAATTCCAAGTCAGCTTCAACCTACCGACTGATAAGAGACTCTGGATTTATAATGCTGCCCCATCCAAACACACTATACACATACACACATTTCACACAACCAGGCATTGGAATCAACGCAGATCTGATCATGCGCCTGTACACAGAGTGGAGAGTAGCTGACTTTGAAGAGCACCAGAGATATGTTTCCTTGATCTACGATGAAATGAAGGTGAAGGAGGGCCTGATATATTCAAGGAGTAGTGGAAAGTTAGTGGGGTTTATAGATGTTGGCCCTATTAATTTAGAAATGGATGCTTTTGAAAAACGGTGCCTTACAACCCAGTCTGACAGTACAACTTCAACAAAACAGTCAGAAGACATTTTAGCAACTCATGTGCTAGTATTTATGGTTAGAGGCCTTACTTCACGTCTGAAATTCCCTGTAGCATTCTATCCAACAAAGAACATCACTGGAGTGCAACTTGTCCTCTCGTTTGGAAATGTATCTATGCTCTTAAGCTCATCAATCTGACAGTGAAATGCCTCATTTCGGATGGTGCCTCAAGTAATCGAAAAGTGTACCAAATTTTAAGCGATAAGACTGAGTACAAACCTGAGTTTTTTGCAACGAATGTGTATGAAGCATCTCCCAAGCGATTATATTTTATTTGCGATCCTCCACACCTTCTGAAAACAACACGGAACAACATGGAAAACTCACAGTGGCACAGAAAATCAAGAAATCTTATAGTAAGTATTCTTGTCATTTACTCTCAAATTCCTTGTAAAATGTTTAACTGTAGATGAAATAAATCATGATTGATTTTCATATGCATGGTGATTAGTGAAAGGAGGCTGGTAAATATTTGTGAAGAAAAAAAAAACACCTTGAAGATTTGCTTGTTAAGTTTTCTGAAAATATTAACACTTGCTTTATGTTTCTTTTTAGTACAATGGAAACTACATTGCATGGCCGCAGATCGTGAGATTGTACGAGAAAGACCAGGGTCTTCAGCAAGGTCATCGTCGTGCCACTCCTGGGTTGAGACTCCTGCCCAAGTTAAGACACGAGCATGTGCATCTCACTCCATCGTTGCGCATGAAGGTGTCTTTAGCTGCCCAGGTATGATTACACTGTACTTCTAGTAGTACCCAATGCATTTATGTGTAATTTCTCTTTTGAGAAGCAACACAAATATTTATATTGTCTCAGTGTCTCCTCCATTAAATAAAGGTACAGTAATTAATATTCCAAACATGGTTGCTCTAATGTTCAAAACAACTTATACAATTTTAATCGTTTTTGTAGCCTCTCTTCCCTTTTTCCACACAAAAAGTAACTGTGTTTCTATGAGTTCCATCCTAATAGCTTAAATTCCAAAGTGTCTCCCCCTAAAATGAAGGACAGTAAAATTTTAAACATGAGGTGTGCTAATGTCCAAAATAATTTATAAATTATTAATTAGATTTCTTGCCTTTCTCTAAGGCTAAGTCAGGGACCTGGGTACCTGCCGAAAGGTCAGGTAACTGGTACGAACATATTTGGTATGGGTACCCAAAAAAATGTGGAAATAGTGTTTGTATTACCTGAGCACTGCTTACAAAGTTTGAGATAAAAAGAGTCATGAAAATCATGTTTTGAACAAAGACATGTAACAAAATTACCAGTTAGGCTTAATTCATACACAGAAAATGAACATCCTATCTTAAAAATGCTTCGAAAATCAAACAATTGCCTGAATTATTGACCATTGATTATTTTGCATGCCAGTGTTAGGTCTCTATCTGTGACTGAAAAGGAAAGTAATTTATTACCCAACATATGGGGAGGTTTGGAAGCCTAACCCTAACTCAAAACTAAAAGGTGAGGTTAATGTTTTAAAGCCTTACACCAATCCTGATTTGGGACACGGTCTACATATTTTTAAAATTTCCATGAGCTTTTGGCAAACAGTTAGGAAAGTGCAAAAACTGGGAAGATATTTTGCCAATACTACTTTTCTGTACCAGTTTAAAGCATATCTGAATTATAGGTCATTAATTTTGAGCATTTTTTTTCAACCTATCAGGTAGTTTTAAAGTCCAAGGATATTCAAATTTTGTGTCATTCTTTGCCTATTTTTGGCCTGACAGACGATCTTGTGTAGGGCCTAGTTACTGTGGGGTAGCCTAATATACCAGTTCCCGCAAAATTTTCTTACCGTTATTTTTAACTGAATTTTTTTTGTGGGGTCACAAGTTTTGGCTATCCGACTCAGACCTACACTCTCTCCCCTCTTTCCATGCAGAAAGTAATTATGTTTCTATGAGATCCATCCTAATTGCTCATTCTCAAAATTGAATCCAGTGTGTTTCCAATATAAATTTGTATCCCATCCTTAAATTTTATATTTTAATCCAAACTGTTTCAGGTAGCGAACTTTGTAACCTTAACATATTTCTTATATAAATAAAAAAGTGTTTAACAATAAGAAGACAAACCTGAAAAAAATATCAATCCTACATGTATGTCACCCACAGTGCCATCAAGAAGTTAAATGGGAACATGTCATGTAATTGTAACCATTTGGCACTATAAAACTTCTCAATTTTGGAATTTATATTGCCAATTTTGGTGTCCCCTATTACCATGTTATTTGCTATTAATTTCAAAGTGTGTATTTTACTTATTTCTATTTCAGGTGCTATCAAGCTCGGTTGCTAATGCTCTTGAACAGAGTGGAGAGCCAGGTCTTTCATCCACCGTGGAGTTCATCCGGAAGTTTGACTATTTTTTTGACTGCCTCAATGTGTCAAGTGCGCTTGGTTGGCAGAAGAAGAGGAAAGAATCACTGAAACCCTACACATCAATTGATGATTCAAGATTTAAGGTAAAACAAACTTTCTCGGCTACAGGAATATTTTACTAATTGGTCTGTTGAAAAATAAAAGTAGTTGAAACCTACTCAAGAAGTCTGTTTTGATTGCAAATAATTGGTGTATCTGTCAAGTGTCAACATTGATTTTTCCACACATTTAAAGCTGGCCTTTGTTTCATTGACCATGCCTAACCTTCAGAAGGGATCTATATTTTCAATGCCATGTCTTTCTGTATCAGTAATATTTTTCCCATATTCATATTATTGCAGTGGTTACTTGAAGAATTTCTTGGCTTTCTGAAGAAATGGGAAGAAGAGGTCGCAGCTGTTCCAGGTCTAAAACCTGTAGAGCGTCAGCGAATGTGCCTCAGTCGAGAAACCTTAGATGGACTCCGAATCACAGGTGCTTGTTACACAACTTTTGCAATGCATATGCGTTGAGAAACAATTGCATTTCATATTTGGTTTAATTATGATAAGAGGATAAATAGATGACCAAATTAAACAACAAACAACATGTGGTTGTTTCGTTGTTGACCGTCGTATGCCATATTGTTAGCAAAATCTTAGTGCACAATTGCTTTTTGATAAAGGGTATTTCTTTATTGTGTTTTAAAACCACATAAGTTACAATCATGAAACTTTTTTCTCTCAAGTATGTCGTCATTGGTCCAGTTTAATTAAAGTTCATGAATCTTAAATGATATGCAGTCATTGCAGTGGTCAAATTAGTTTCATTCTTTCAATAGGTATTAAAAACTTTGAATTTTTATTGTCAAGTTGGAATCTCAACAACATATTTAAAGATATTAAAAATTTAGTGCCAACCCTTGTTAGCTGTCCTGATGTTTATATCCTTCTTTTTTTTTATGTTCCATTTCCTTTTATGCAATATAATTCATAAAAATAGGTAATAAAGTTTCTGTGCTAGAGCTATAATTGACCTTCAATCTTCACAAAATTTTAACTCATTTTAATAGGCCTCCAAATAATAGATTATCTTTGTGTGCATCCATAGACATTTTCAGCATATCTCACTATGAGTTTTTGTCTTCTAATTATTGCAGTGAATTCTTTTGTAAACATTACAAAAGAAGTCCTCCAGCTTCAAGGTGTGACATTCTTCCTCAGTGACAAACTCAACCAGGACCCAGTGGAAGAGTTTTTTAGTAAACAGAGAGGAGCAGGGGGCCATCATGATAGCCCTACTGTGGAGCAATTTAGCCATCATATGCTGGATAACATCGTTGCAGGAAGCTGCGCAAGAGGATCCAGGCGTGCTAATGTTCGAGTGGCCTCAGAAGCTAATGTAATAAGCGAGGAACCTCTTCCCAAAAAGAAGAGAACTCAAACGACTACGAAATAGCAAGGATGTTAATATGTGTGGGTCATTTAGTTGACTGGATCTTCCTACTCTAAAACTGTCAGAACAGTTTGGTCATGGCTACACCAAATTATTAAGAGTGGAATTCTTGCAAAAAAAGAAAGGTTGAAAAAGTTAAATGGAGAATTCGTTTCTAATCGTTTTCCATGAAATCCCAAAACGCCTTGGGCTATAAAAGCATTTTAATTTATGTAATCTCTGAAATGTTGTTATTGTGAACCAGAGGTACTTGAGTGTATTGATAACATGATATGTAGATCATATTTATTGAACATACATGTGTACTTATTTTAATATTTTTGAAGAAAAACTGGATAATTGTTCAGATATTTCACTGCTGTAATAAGGGATCAATAATAAGAAGTGAAATTGCTATGGTTAAGTTTGGGGCAATATTCTCCTTCAGACATTACCAAAATATCACTAGAAATATATGAATGATATTAATATATCTATAAACAAAATGCCTGACATCATCAGCTCGACTATTCGAGCATCGGTGTCTGTGTCCAGTAAAGTTTTCATAACTTAAGTTATGAATGGTGTACAATCATGTGACTGGGCATAGGGGTAGAGGACATGGGTACTGATCAAAGGAGCATGATTGGAGGGTTGTGTGTGCATACTAATTATAATTAGCATATTTGCATAACAACAATGAAAATATTTGTATTTATGATATCTCTTAAATTAAAGTGGGAGTGGGGATTCTGTTTGCACAAATGATCATTTATATGAAGACCATTGTCTACACTTAATGGTGAGATGTAATGTGCCTATTAATAAGGTTATTCGCATAAAATATTTAACCTGAGATAATAACTTGCTATTTGGTTCAATGGTAGAGGGCATTGGTACTGTTCAGCTGAACATGATTGGGGGATTGTATGTGCATAATAATTAGCCTATTTGCATGGCAATGACCTACAGTATCTAGTTTTCTGGTGTGATTGCATTGTGTATAGATGTGGGATGGCATTTGAAATGTGGGAGTCTGGAATATGCATTATTAACGGTGAGGGGATTTATATCGTTTCCAATGTCTAGTTTGTCATAAGTTAACCCTTACTCTACCAGCACTTTTTTGAAAATGCGCTCGGGAGGTGGGGCCCAAGATAGGGCACCCAAAACGGCGCGTGGTAGAGAGGGTTAATCAAGGCGTAATTATTGAAGGGTCCTCTGTCTTCCAGGCAGCAGAGTCGGGCCCGTTCCGCTTCCAGGACCCGCTGGACCGCCCCGGCTACCCAATTTCTGTATATACTCCCCTCTATAAGCCCATTCTCTATACTTGCTTTAAATAGTCGAGCATACGATCTTTCCGACAGTTCTAGTTTTAAAATAATGTTTACTGTTTTGTACCTTGCTCTAGCACAAAAAAAGTCTAGTACAAATCTTAAAGTAAATTTGAATGAATGGAAATTATGTCCATAAATGTCAAGATAAAAACCCATTATTGTATGAGATATCATTTATTTCATGGTCTCACATAAACATTGATAGTCCATATGTCCTACATATAGGCTTTTCACATTTTTCGTGGAACTAGTATATGGCTTTTTTATAGAAAAAAAAAAAGCACAACTTAACCTTTACATGGAAGTCTCAATTGTTTTGAAATTCCTACTGAAAGGACAGAGTTTTTGCGCTCTTGTTAAAGAACTTCACGGCCAAAGTCAAGTAAATTAAACAATGTCCTCTGCACTGATCAGAAATTGACATACTGTTTGTACATTTGTACAAAGAAAAGGCTTGTTTTGTAGCAAAATGCATTATTAGTTCATAAATAGTACCAAAAAAAAAAAAAAAAATCATATTGTACAAAATTAGTAGAAAACATCAAATCAAATAAAAACAAAATTGATATGACCCTTGTACTGAATATTGACCACATCGATATGGGTCAATATAGAAAAATATGGATATATCACCCAAATGTATTCTAATTTTTTTTTAACTAGTAGCAAGGACCCAAAGTGAAGCATCATTTGTGTTTTCTGCATTCTGATAATATACTATATGGGCTTACGGTATTATGATCTATTCCAACTCCCTGGTTAAAGGTATTACAATAGTCATTTGACAGGAAATGTATTCTGTGTAAAGTTATATGTAATTGAAGGTTATGAGTTCTGTCAGAATTCACGCTCAAAGTCAAATTTATAACATATCTGGTTTTTATTTTATTCTGTATGGGTTGCATGTATGATGTATTAATTTTGTTAAAGAGCACAGCAACTTCATGTTTAAGAGAGCATTAATGATATAAGAAATTATTTTGTATAGAAAGTTTAACTTCAATGTGCTGTGTACCTTACATTATGAATTTTGGTTAATTTACATGAATGTGTTCGACTCATTTATTTAGGTACTTGATATCTGTATGCCAAACAGGCCTCCAAACATGGTTGGTACAATAATTCCCTTTGGCTCTGTACATGGTTTTCTCAGCAAATCATCATTGGGTTGATAATCATGTTGATGGCATCACTCAATCCTCAGTAATTCACATAAGTAAAAAAAAAAAAGAGGACAATTTTACTTATTTCATTTCCCAGGTTTCACAAGGCCAAAAACTAAAAAGTATTTATGTCTTGAATGGTACATTGTGCCCATGAGCAAGCCACTTGCTTCAGTTCACTCGGCGGTACAATGAGTACCAGCACTGCTGGGGTGTTAATCTGTGATGGACAAGCTGAGAAACTAAAAAGCTTGGCCAAAATTTTATTTTAAAAAGCGGCTTTTCGAACATTGACATAAGGAAAGAGTCATAAATTTTGGGCATAATGGCAAATCCCATTTCTTGTCACATGACTGGAAAGCTTTGAAGATTGGTGAGGCATAATGACAAATCCTTGCTTGTCACATGACAAGTGACTAAAATCTTGGCTCGAATACAGTTGTGTCATTCACATGTCCTGGACAATTAGCTTAGCCACCAGGAAGGTGGATTGTGGACTCCCTACTTCTCCAAAATAACATTACCAAAGACCAGCTGGCCCTAACTATTGGACATTAAAAAGAAGTCATGATTGGACGCCTAGTTTTGGAAGCTGGCCATGTACATGGTCCTAGGTTGGATTCCTAAGGTGTCACACCATAAAGGATGTTAGGGAGAGCATCAAGACAAATGATGTTTAGTGCTGATAACTTTAGCACATAAACATGGTCACATCTATATCTTTAACTTTAATATATTTTCGTACAACTATTTCCATATCAAGAAAGAACTCCAGTCCAGTGGAATTATTTCAAAAATTTAAAGTGTATTTCTTTCATAAATTTACTTTCCTACCAAATATTTCTCATGTAATAATTGGATGTTATATTTTGGGCATAGATCTAAAGATTGGATGTAGTGCCGGGGTCAAATCCTTACCCATTCGGCCGTGAGGGGGGTCGAAAGCGGCAACACATTTTCGAGCTGTCACTTTTTACGTGCTAAGTCAATGGGAGTTCATTTTCAATTTTTTAAATTTTATTTTTCTCCTAAATTCATTTTCCTTTAAAATATTTTAGATATAGTCATTGCAGGGTGTTGTCTGGGCATAGATCTAGAGATCTGACTGGGTGTCGGGTCAAATCCTATCCGTTGAGCCGTAAGAAGCGCGGGAGCGGCAACACATTTTCGAGCTAGCACTTTTTACGCCAAGTCCAGTGGATTTATTTCAAAATTTAAAGTGTTTTTTCTTTCATAAATTTATTTTTCTACCAAATGTTTCTCATGTAATAATTGGATATTACATTTTGGGCATAGATCTAAAGATTGGATGTAATGTCGGGATCAAATCCTAACCATATCGGCCGTGAGGGGGTCGTAAAGCGGCAACACATTTTCGAGCTGTCACTTTTACGTGCTAAGTCAATGGGAGTTCATTTTAAATTTTTAAATTTGGTTTTCTTCATAAATTCTTTTTCTTTCAAAATATTTTAGATATAGTCATTGCAAGGTGTTGTCTGGGCATAGATCTAGAGATCTGACTGGGCGTCGGGGTCAAATCCCTATCCGTTGGGCCGTGAGGGGCGTCGGGAACGGCAACACATTTTCGAGCTCGGGAGTCAGATTTTTGTTCTCATTTATTACGGATGTAACCTCGTGTAAGCGCTGTGACCCCTTCTCATAATTTCTGATCACACATGCGCACAATGAAAGTGTTGCACACGAATAATCTCGTCTTGCCCGCAAGGCACAACGACCTCCAACTGTGATTCACAGCCATTGCTTGTTTTTAGGGCTATAAAATTACCGCGGCATATGCACCTAGTTTATTAGAAATGCGCTGTGTTGGGACTCCTTCTATTCCAACTCCCTGGTCTAAGCCCACACCAAAGGCTGGTCCTAATACTCAGTCTAAGCCCACACCAAAGGCTGGTCCTAATACTCAGTCTAAGCCCACACTAAAGGCTGGTCCTAATACTCAGTCTAAACCCACACCAAAGGCTGGTCCTAATACTCAGTCTAAGCCCACACCAAAGGCTGGTCCTAATACTCAGTCTAAGCCCACACTAAAGGCTGGTCCTAATACTCAGTCTAAACCCACACCAAAGGCTGGTCCTAATACTCAGTCTAAGCCCACAAAAAAGGCTGGTCCTAATACTTAGTCTAAGCCCACACCAAAGGCTGGTCCTAATACTCAGTCTAAGCCCACACCAAAGGCTGGTCCTAATACTCAGTCTAAGCCCACACTAAAGGCTGGTCCTAATACTCAGTCTAAACCCACACCAAAGGCTGGTCCTAATACTTAGTCTAAGCCCACACCAAAGGCTGATCCTAATACTCAGTCTAAGCCCACACCAAAGGCTGGTCCTAATACTCAGTCTAAGCCCACACCAAAGGCTGGTCCTAATACTCAGTCTAAGCCCACAAAGGCTGGTCCTAATACTCAGTCTAAACCCACACCAAAGGCTGGTCCCAATACTCAGTCTAAGCCCACACCAAAGGCTGGTCCTAATACTCAGTCTAAACCCACACCAAAGGCTGGTCCTAATACTCAGTCTAAGCCCACAAAAAAGGCTGGTCCTAATACTTAGTCTAAGCCCACACCAAAGGCTGGTCCTAATACTCAGTCTAAACCCACACCAAAGGCTGGTCCTAATACTCAGTCTAAGCCCACACCAAAGGCTGGTCCTAATACTCAGTCTAAGCCCACACCAAAGGCTGGTCCTAATACTCAGTCTAAACCCACACCAAAGGCTGGTCCTAATACTCAGTCTAAGCCCACAAAAAAGGCTGGTCCTAATACTTAGTCTAAGCCCACACCAAAGGCTGGTCCTAATACTCAGTCTAAGCCTACACCAAAGGCTGGTTCTAATGCTCAGTCTAAGCCCACACCAAAGGCTGGTCCTAATACTTAGTCTAAGCCCACACCAAAGGCTGGTCCTAATACTCAGTCTAAGCCCACACCAAAGGCTGGTCCTAATACTTAGTCTAAGCCCACACCAAAGGCTGGTCCTAATACTCAGTCTAAGCCCACACTAAAGGCTGGTCCTAATACTCAGTCTAAGCCCACAAAGGCTGGTCCTAATACTCAAACTAGTTTTCCTACTTTAAGGACTAGATTCCTTATCCTCTTAAGGACATAAAACCTACGAATAGGAATTACTAAACAATAGAAAGTTACTCCTAGTTACAGTCAAGCCAAACAGGTCACCATCCATTAGCAGTTAAACTGAGGCAATTGCCGCATGAACATGAGTTAGTATCTCCAAAAAAACATGCCAACAAAAAGAGCATTCGGACATGATATAAAGTCAAGTAAATGCAAGGGAATAAATGTGACAGGCATTTTCCAAACGGCTGCATGAATTATCCCGTGCAAGGGGCTATGCCTCCAACCTGAGTGCAAACCCTGGCTTTCCCTTGAACAGCGCTGACCATTTAAAGAAATTGCTTTGGATGAGCCATCGGGAGATAGTGTCTCGCGACAAAGTACGATGAGATCTCCATAACGAAACGAAGAACGCTTCTGTATCGCCGAGCAGCAGCTGCATACATTTAGTGCAACTCTAAAGACACCAGACGGAGCACCATACCCTGTTTTCTGGTGGGTCTGAAGGTGCGGAAAGCAACGGTAAGAATACCGGCTCCGGGAGAAATATGAATATGACCTTCTTTGAGAGAAAGCGCACAAATAGCACCTCTGCGCTTAGAAGAGTCTGGAAAAAAGAAAACTCTTTTAAATGTCAACTCCCTAAGTAGGCACATGGGGGGTGGTTCAAGCAGAGCTTTTTGATTGAAAAGCCTAGGTGGATCTCTGCTACAGCTATCCTAGAGCCCTTGACTGTATCAATGAACTTACCCAGGCCAGACTGGTATAGTGAGGAATTGGTTACGTCATCAAGAGACGTCAAAAACGGGAAACCCGATCAAACCTGACACAGGATTGGGAAAATCCGAGTCTGGGAGAAGACATTTCCAAGATGGGGGGTCACCGGCTCCTCAGAAAGGCCCTGCTGCACCAAGGATTGGCGAACAGAGGCACACAGTTAAACGAAGTGCTCTGGTGCTGTGGTGCAGTTTGCCAGAGCGTGGGAATAAGATGTAAGTCATCTCTGACCGGAGCTCGTACGGGAAACCTGCGATAAGTTTGAGCAGCTAAGGGAACCGCAGTTGGCTGGGCCAAATGGGTGCTACCGGTCGTATATAGCCCTGCTTAGTACCCTCGGTACTAATGTGAACTGTGAAAAGGTCTAACCCACGTAATGAGTCGCTTTGATTGTAAATGCGTCAACTCGGATACCAGCAGGTCAGAAGCCAGAGAAGTGGTAGTTTGCGATCGTCCACGGACGAGAACAGACCTACATCTGGGAGGCTGAACATTGTCCAGATCCTCGTCACCTGTGGTAAGCACGCCCATCTTGTGGGTGCTCCACAAAGGTAAGTCGACAGATCCACTACCATGTTCTCTTAGCCCGAAAGGTGAATGGCCTGAAGGTTGACATAGTTCATACTGCACCAAGACAAGAAGGAATCCAGAAACTGCTGCACTTTGTTCATCCCTGTCTGAGAGAGAGCAATCACAACAGTGGTGTTTTGTCGGTGCGTATCTGAACTGTTTTGTTCAGTGCTTGCGGTAAAAAATGTAAAAGTGCCTGGCATACTGCCTGTGATTCCAGTATAATGATGTGCTGAATATACCAAGTACTTGTCCGAGTTCCTGCTATTGGGGATCACTTTAAATGTGCTCCCCACCCGGTCCAAGACGCATCAGTCACCACTGACGGTAAAGGTACAATGGGTGGAAACTTCACTCCTCACGACAGGCGAGAGTAGTCGCACCACCACTAAACATGGGGACCACCGTCTAAAGGTATGAAGCGGAGGTACTGAGGTGTCCTGGATGGGACCACAAAAAGGTCTAATAAAAGGAGACGTAGGTCCCTCATGTGTAACTAGCTCATGGGGACTACGCCCACAAGACTGGCTAAGCAGCCTAGGAGCATCAGCCAGTCTTTGCCAGAGACGTTCGCTGGGAGAGGAGGAAATCCGCTATCGCCTTCACGGCTAGAACTCTCTACTCTGTCGGCCATGAGTGGCCTTGTGTAGAGTCCAGGTCGGCAGAGGTCTGGAATGGTGTGGTGGGAGGGTCCCTCTTCTCGAGGGAGCGGTCCGCCACTCTGGGGATGACTGGTGTCTCCATGGGGAGATCCTGGTCTTCCATGAGACCATATTCAGCCGAGGGGTGGATGGCAAAGGCGTTATCCCCAAGACTCGCATGGTCGGGGGAGCGTTGAATGTATGCATCAGTTGCTGCTGGATGGTGGTGCGTGGGAAGCAGCAGCCTCTCCTCCATGACCTGTGAGACTCAAGACTGAAGCCTGGATTTTAAGGAGTCCATGAAGGTAGGAAACATCCTCCCATGAATTAACTTTATTTTTCTTCCTATGCTACGCCTGGACTCAGATGAGGGAGATAGTGAGCAGTAAGGGAAGGACGGAAACTGTCCTCTCTGCTTGTGCTTCCTGCTTCTTTCTCGATCCCTATTCTGGAACCTGCTCTGCTGTGGAGAAGACCTGGGCAGAGAAGTGAGCAAAATGTTGGATGCTGGCAAAACCTGCGGAAACGGTGTCCAATACGGAGTTCGTCTGCTTGACAGGGGAGGCTCTGTATGGAGTGCTGCTGAGCATGGTGGAGGAGGAGCCCGGGGAAGAGGACCGTCAATCGGTGCTTCCCTTCTCTGCTCGCAGTGACTTTTTCTAAGTGCCTCTCTTGAGCCACCTGGTCTTACCACGCCACTACGTCTCAGTCATTGCATAGTATGCAAGTCTGTAGGGGATTACCGGGTCAGCAAGCATAGCACAACTCACGGGTATTCCCTGGGCGGAGTTAACCAACCTCTTGCAAATGCTGCACCTGGACATGTCTGGGGTGTGCCTGGCTACACTAAACGCCCTACTTAGGCTGTCCATGTCGCCAGTAAAGATGACTACAGCTGTGTAGACTATACAGAGACCGTTGTCTTCATATAGTGTCAGCGTACAATATGATTGCTGAGACGCTCTGCAATGACCGAGGAGCAATGTGGCAAGTGTGAATGCACATGTGACCTCGCACTACTAAAGTCTAAAGATAAGACAGAGTAAGAAAGTATGAGTAATGGGTCAATAGCCGATCAACATCAATGGTAGGGAGGAAAACCGTCTCCTTATTGCATTGTTCAGGTACTCACTGCAGACATAAGACCTTGCTGACATGAGTCTAGGTTGGCTACAAATTAAGTTTGTTTCAACATTTCTGACTTAAACATTTGAGTAAACCCGACTTATCGTAGAGACCTGCATTGTTGAAAAGTGTACAGACAACACAACTTTGTGGGTTTGACTGGTACTATTAACTCTGGTTAACAAGTTAAATAGCAGGCGGTTAACATATGCTGTATACTTTACAGGCTGCTAATTGCGTAAGGCTTTTAAGCCACATGACAGCTTTAAGCCATAAGACGGCTTTGAGCCATAAGACCACAGAGCCGTAAGGTGTTGGCTACGGCTGTGGAGATAACTAACACTTGAGCAGTATGCGCCATTAACTAGTGAAAGTCCATTTACCTGAATAGGTTTGTCTAAAGGGTGTTATAACGTGCAATGTAAACAATACGTTGAACAGGTTCTTGCAACCAATGAAGCATGGGGCTCGTGGCTATGGCTGTCCGGCTATTAATTTAATTAAGGTATTTTAATATCTCATACGTGTCTTAATGTTAAGAAGTTGTTACAACCATTTTAATATTGGTGTTAACGTGCGGTGTATACTATATGGGCTGTTGATATTGAACCGCTGAATTGTGGAGCCAGTGCCGGAACTGCATAGCAAGTGGCTACCTATGCCAAAAGATTTAACTTGCATGTACTTAATTTTACAAAGGTGTTAACGTACTACGTATACTGTACGAAGTCGTTAACTCAGTTTATTTCTATTCAGCATGTAGCTACAAAGCTAGTGGCTACGTGTGAGGACTATTGCCGAACATCCCTGTTAGAATAAAGGCCGCGGAACTATGTAGCTATTGGCTACTTGTACAAGAAGAAAATTAGCTTTGGTGAAGCTACACTTCCTATAGAGTTTGATCTACTATCACTTTACCACGTAGCTGTACAGCTAGTTAGTGGTACACTTCAGGGTTTACCCTACACTGTACATTACGCCGTTAATTCCTGTGGAGCCATATGAACCCATTTGCTGGAGCGATATGGACCCGTAAAGTTAGCTAAGAGGCCCCATCAACCCATACGGGGCCATACAACGGAACCATATGTACCCGTATAGCTTAGCTATGGAGCTGCATGAACCCATATGGGGCCGTTTAATGGAGTCGTAAAACTGTGGCATGGAGCCGTACGGAGCAGCGAACCCGCTTTATGGAGCCATATGGAATCGTACGGGGCTGTTTAATAAAATAAAGGCTCTTGTACATATGTCAACAGCAAAACAGCCTAATGCATCAGAAAGCCTGTACTGAAGATATCCTAACATGTAATACATATGCACAGTATAAAACTAGGCTTTCCTCAAGGAAAAGTGGTGGCCTACGGTAAAAACTTATCTACCCGTGGGAAAGAGGCCCTAAAAACTAGCACACCAGGTGCTCTAGGGCTAAAGCCTCCTGCCACGAGAGTGAACTCTCTCGTTCTAGCCACCCATTTTACATGGGCAGAGGGAAAATCACTCTATCCTTAGTGCAAACTCAAAGGAGATAGTCCTGCGAGTCAGACTGACGAATTCCCAGGCCCATGGCCACCTTAGCATACCTCAAGAAACTAGAAAAAGCTAGAAGATAAGTGTAAACCAGCTTTAAAACCTTCACGGTTGAAGCTGCAAGAATGAAAATGTTAGAAAAAGGGTGAATATTTAAAAGAAATTTCCGACCAGTCTCAGCGAAGTTGTAATAACTACACGCTGAAAAGAAGTGAGGAATGTTAGGGGTATAATGGAGGTCAGGGCTGGGCTGGTAACTACATTTTTAGTGTGGTTAGAAGTGCTTTAGATTCAGGTCACTGGACCAGATTGTATATTTATAGCATGGAAGGTATTAAGATGTAATTTGAAGTAAATAATATACCAACAAGCTCACTAGATTTCACTTTTTATCACATTTACTTAAAACTTCAAATAACTGCCCTTTTAATTCTCCACTTGCCTGAGCAAGGAACCAACAGGTACCATTTTCTGATATGACTTAATCAAGGATAAACCTGGGTCTCCTGGCCAAAAACAGAACCTACAGTACCACTGAGCCAATACATTTAGCATCTTGAAGAGAGAAAAGGTTGTTGGTTCTTAAACCACCCCTCCCCCACCTTCTCCTCCCCACAAGCTGCTACAGAGTCGTCAAGATTAACTAAGAAACTGTCGAATTGTGGCAAAGGTTCTGAGCAATGTTTATTACTACCCATGGATGTGTAGCTTTGTGAGGTGAAGCTGTAATTCATGCCACAGGATTAGAAAGGAAAAGTTAATTTGACTGGGGCTCTTAAATCTAAAAGTAATAAGATTTCATGCATACCAACTTTCATTTTATGACAACAATAATTTGGTTCATGGTACCTTTTGTGGATTCCCTGCTGGATCATATTCTGCCATCTTGTTCAGCTTCCGGCTTTGTTTTAAACAGCTCTTGCAGAAAATATTTCCACATCTGTTTGGAATTAAAACCGTTTAGAAATTGAATTTAGTTTGACGAGAATAAAAAATAATCAAATTTCTGAAAACATACTAAGATGCCATGCTTTGACTAATTAAGAGTACCCTGATATTGATCAAATACATCTGCATCCAAGAGGTAACGTCACAAGTAATTGCCAACTTTACATGAAGAAATAACCATCCTTATGAGAATGGTCCATCAATCATTCATGGGTTTTGCACAAAGTCCTCCCAAGCATATAATGTTTCTTTTTATTTAGGCTCCACCAAGGACTAATCTTATTCGCATCACTGAAGCGCAGTTATGTGGCTTGAGCCCAAGATGAATGACCAATTGTGTACAGTGTAACAGTAGCTCTTGCTAACAAGTAAACTGTGAATAGACTATGAAGATGTTGTCAGTTAAGAAGGTATACATTACCTCTGTGTTGTGTATGGTGTAACAATAGCTGGATGCTAGTCAATGAATTGTGAAGAGTCTCAGGTTGAATGGTGTGGATTACCCCTAAATTTGAGAAAATCGGGGGTGCCGGGTTGGAGGGGTCTAAGGGCCAAAAATTCTTGATGATTAACAACATTGATAATGTAGTTTGTGGTACTCCTTATATGGCAGACCCCTAGCTTTGCTGTTTAACAGGGGTGGCCTGCCCTGCCCCTCCATGGGCCTGCCCTGCCCCCTTGGGGGTCCACCCTGCCCCTCATAAAAAAAAAATAAAATATTTTTTTTATAGATTTTATTTAAACTTAATAATCTTAATTAACCTCATAAATGAAATACCTTACATGGATACAGAACACAGAATAATAGCATATTAAGCAATTGTCCTGTTTAGCTCATGAATGGTCCTTATCAATCAGTTTCATTCTGAAGTATGATTATAGCTCAAATCCCTGAGCTTCTTCACCATGGGATCGAGTCACTGGACTCTATGCTGAAAAGACGCAGCACTTTGCGCGCATTAATGTGCCCCTCAACAAGTCTAGCACCCTACCTCTTTTAAATCAAGTTAGAGGTCTGTATGGTACCCCAGTTTGATTTACAACATTGAAAATGTAGTTTGTGCTACCCCTTATATAGTACCCCAATTTGATTTACAACATTGGTTATGTGGTACCCATTATTTTGGTACCCAATTTGATTTACAACATTACTAATGTAGTTTGTGGTAACCTTTATATGGTAATCCAATTCTATATACAACATTGATAATATAGTTTTTACTTATAACATTTTGATATTACTAATGTAGTTTGTGGTAACCTTTATATGGTAATCCAATTCTATATACAACATTGATAATATAGTTTGTGGTACCCCTTATATGGCACCCCATTTTGATTTACAACATTACTAATGTAGTTTGTGGTACCCTTATATGGTACCCAATTCTATTTACAACATTAATAACGTAGTTTGTGGTACCCCAAATAAACAATTGAGCTTGCCGTTACCTAGCTCAGCATCAGTTCACAGTATGTGATATATCACTAGCTCATGCCAGGGTTGGTATACTGGCATATTAGAAGCCAAATTTGAAAGCTATTTTGAAGCTTATTTGGCCATAAACAAAAAAAAAAAGAGTTATTTGGCTTTTTCTGATATTTGAATTTTTTGAGATTTTTTGGCCGCGAAAAATGTTATTTGGCTTTTTTGATATTGAATTTGATCATTTGACATTTTTGGGGCGTTTTGGATATTTATTTGAATTTAGGTTATATATCATTTGTCTTAATTTTGGCCTTTTCTCAAAGGCTTTGATAGAGAATAAGAAGATATTTTCAAACATAGTGACGTCCTGAAATCATGATAACATTTATCCCCTTGCAGAAGAGCCCCTGGATCTGCCAGCTGCCAATCCCTTTCCACATTCGGATTTTTCTCAACTTTATTTTTTCCAAACTGATTTGGCTTTTTGTGCTTGGGATGACTTACCATCCCTGGCTCACAATAAGCTTTTAAAAATATTATTTGCAAGCTCATTTAAAAGCTTAAACAAGCCCTTTTTTGTTCTAAGAGCACAGAAAGGTTTCAGACGTGAATCATTTCAAAATTTGTTAAAATCCATTGTAAGAAAATAATGTGCTTGTCAATTGTATGACATACTATAGGTCCCCCCCTCCCCAGGTAAAAATCAGACAAAATATGTTACTTTACAGAATTTTATAGAGTAAGGCAAGAGGGGGAAATAATTCCACTGACCTGCATGACGACATTAAAGGAGCACTAAAGTGAAGAATGAAGGGCATCATTCTGGGCCCGGGCCCTGGATAAATTAATTATTTTCTTCAATGAGGTAACCAGGGTAGGGCAAGGAGGATGGGATTGTGCACTACAGTCGATAAAGCTTGCTCCCAATCTTAACCCCATATCACCATTGGTTGTGAGATCACTTTTCCAGGTGAGAGGGTGCCTGCAGGAATTGCACCATTACTTGCCATTCCACCTGTCCACTAAAGGTCAGAAGGTAAAACCTGTACAAACACACAAGCATGCAATCTGTGCTTGAATAATTTCATTGGGTCACGGGTCACAGGGGTTGCCTGGCTAGGGTCTCCTCAAGAGGGAAAATAATTACACCGCGATCAAGGTGCGTCATTTACCAAGGTATTACTGACGAAGGGGACAGTCAAATTACCTAACTGGTCAGTCAATCTATGACCATAGAGTGCATCGAATTTATTGTAACATCCATTATCTTGAGGTGTGTCAATTCCACACAAATGTCAGTCACATTTTCTACTCGAGGCATCTGAAAGAACAGCAAATGACGCACCATGACTGGGGTCCTCGGGTGTGACATGCATTTGACAGACCCTCCATAAATGTTTTTATATCAAAGTAATACTTACTTCCGGCAGTGAGACTTGCTATCCAGCTTCTTAAAAGATGTCCGACAGCTGTTGCATTTCTTAACAGCAGGATCTCTGTCCCAGTGGGTGGTGATGATATTGCCTGCACAAATAACCATGATAATAGAAAGTCATAACACACTTATCGTCTCTAACGTTGAAGTTAATTGCTTTCAAATCAGGTTTTTTGATTGGTCGGAAAATACAATGGTCCAACGTGTGCTTATACTGATTGGCCAATCAGTAATCGTTTAGAATATAATGTTTGCTGTTACATTTAATCACAATAGATAGCCTTTAATAGATGTACTGTAGGTGATAAAGCTTGCAGAATCAGGAATGGAGCTGATTTATACACAAATCAATCCCATGGGCACAATCAAGGTCATAGCATGGCGTCTCTCAGTGTCCATATTCCGTTAGATATTTGCCCACCTCATTGCTTCATATTGCCCCATGACAAAAATGACTATGAAAAAAAAACTAAGCTTTTCTTTCTTACTTGGATTATTCACAGTTAATACACAAGGCCCAACATTTGCCTCCATCTGTCCTTGTTTTTAGATTACCAAACAGACAGTATCACCCATCATTAAACATGACAAGTCTTTTCCCTTAAAATTTTGTTCCAGCAAATCATAAGCACAAACTTACTGTAGCAAATAGTGAAACCACTTCATCTTAATTAAAATAACCACACAATAAGGACTTCATCCATTGCTAATATGATACTCAGCACCAACTTCCACAACAACTAAGGTTTTTAGAATAAAGAATATAAAGAGGAAAAGTTTGACCCAACCTGGTTATGTATCAGGTCGGGTCTGACTGTTTGAAACTTTAAGGAGCAGAACAACTAATGAGTAATAATAATAATACCAATGAAAATAAGATAAAAACAAACAAACAAATAAAGAACAAAAGCACAAAAAAAACACCTATCCAGAATCATTAAAAGCAGAAATCATGAGGTGAGTCTTAAATTTCTTTTTGTACACGTTGAAATGCATGGCCTGTCTAATTTCAATAGGTAAACTGTTCCAAGTATGTGGTGCAGCAAATGCAAATGCACAGTATCTTTTATTCTATGAATGCCCGGAATGCCATATATCAACTAAGGCCAATTACCCCTGCAAACCCCTACCTCAGGGCAATTCAAAACTTCCACACCTTTTTCTTTCTCCACCTGCTTTGCTTGATCTGTAATGTTGTTGAGGGAATTCAACTCTTTATCAACAATGTCATCCAAACTCTTCTTCTCCAGTGACCACTGACTGGAGATCTGAAGAGGACTTTGCTGTTGGTCGTCCTTTTGCTGCCGGGGTAACTTGAGAAAAGATGGGAATGAGAAGCTTAGTCCCGCTACGGGCGTAGATATAACTGGACTGGGTGTTTCGCTAGCAGCTGTGAAGATTTAACAACAAAAATATTATCACAAGAATGCCTCATGAGATTCATTCATGTTAAAAGCATCATATACAAAAATTAAAGCATGCCAACTTCAAAAGATTTCTTGAATGTTTTGCTAATTACATAATATAAGCAGCACATGGAAATCTTTACATAGTTCTTTCCACAGGTGATGTCAGTGAGGAAAAGGGTAAGGGTCCTCTCCCCCACAAAAAAAACCTTATTGGAAATATAATTTTTGCCTTTCCATTGGTTAGTTTCATACGGTACCATAAGAGGTAAAAACCAACCTCTCATCTCCAAAATAACACTTTGAATCTTTGCACTACATACATTCGTTCCTTCACAAATTTTTGATAAACCAGAACCAAATGGTTTTGTGGTTCCGATGCAAATTTTGTATTAAGTGTCCTGTCATTGCATATCATGAAATATTTGTTCCATTACATTTATTCATACCCACCATGCAGATCAATAAAAAATAGAACCTATTGACAACATTAGCATGTGCACAATAATTAACAACACTATCATAGCAAGTATGATGCAAAAATGATTTATCCTACATCCTATTTCAAGAATTTGTCAGTAAGCCCTGCCTATTCATAAATATTCATGACATCACTACTACAACATTAGAACATATGTGCAGACCATGACCCATCTGTGTTCGACATATGGCAAAAATCTCATATATCATTCATGAGATACAGGATATAGTGTTTACATTCGTTACCAACTTTCACATTAAGCCACGCCTACCATGCATATCAATGACATCTGTTCATAACATACAGTAAGCATGTATTAAACCAACAATATCATGTCCAATATCATGCAAAACGGACATGACTTGCTCATTTATAACTTTTTTTATAACTCTCATTTTACCCCGCCCATTTATTAATGTGTATACTACTACCAAAACATTGGCGCATATTTGTAGACCATGAGCTACATGTATCTGTGTACCAAAAATGACGTGAATCCAGTTCATAATTTTTGAGATATCGTATTTACAAGCTTTTTGTTTTCAAAATCATATTAATCGCCGCACACTAAATATGAAACAAAACAGAGATACGGTTGTTAAAATATGAGCATTTTAAGATTGTTACAGTAAGCCCCGTCTACTCATTAATATGCATGACATTACTAGCACAAACAAGAGGGCACATCTACAAACCATGGGCTATATGTGTACCACATATGAACTGTGAATCACATGTGTACTTCTTGAGATACTGTGCTTACAAGCTCTTTTCAACAAAATCATGTGAAACCCTGCTCATTATGTATATTAATGAAATTTAACGTTTTTACATCGTGAATATGTACACAACAGTTAACATCATAATTATACCAAATATGAAAGAAAACAGACATACGGTTCCTAAAATATGAAAATTTTAAGATTTTTACAATAAGCCCCGCCCACTCATTAATATACATAACATTGCCTTCAAAAACAATAGGGGACATCTATGGCCCATGAGCTATCAGTGTGCCACATATGACTTCAATCCACTGTATTGTTCTTAAGATATCGCGATTGTAAACTCTATTTGACAAAACCACATCAAGTCCTACCTACTGAGCATATTAATGAAATTCAACATTTTTATACCATGAGCAAGTGGACACTACCTAACAACATTAATATACCGTACCACATATGAAGTAATATAGACAAACACTTGTTGAAATATGAACAATATTTCAATATTTTAACATTAAGCCACGCCCACTCATATATGCATGACATCACCACCAAAAACAATATAGGGAACATCTTTAGACCATGGGATATCAGTGTGCCACATATGTCTTGAATCCACTATATTGTTCTTGAGATATCCCAATTACAAGCTATGCGACACACACACACACATGACATGACATCTTGACTGGGTAGGTTCCTGATGCTATCGCATCGGAACCAAAAATGGCATCACCTCATTTCTTTAGGGGTTCCACATTACCAAACATTTACTATGTCATATAAACCAAGAGTCAGTTGCGGGTCCGAGGTATCTTGAACACATGGCCCTAATAATCCGGGCCCCTATGACCAGGGCCCCAATGATCCGGGCCCCTATGATCAGGGCCCCTATGATCCGGGTCCATTTGATCCAGGTCCCTATGATGCGGGTCCCTATGATGCGGGCCACTGTGATCCGGGCCTCTATGATCCAGACCCCTATGGTACAGACCCGGAGGCAAAACACCCTTTGACCCCCTTGTAAGTGGCACTGGTCAGTCACAATTAGAATCAACTCTAAACACTTACCAGCTACAGGCTCCTCCTTTAACATCAAACGTAAGAAATTTCCCCACTGCGAGGAAGCCTTCTTCTTGGAATCATTTGACGTCAAGTTAGCACCTGACGATGCATTCCCCCCATCATGTCCCTCTGTTCCATTACTCTCACCATTATTACTATTTGTTTGGTGCGACATAACGTCACTTTTTTCAAGGTTTAAATAGTCCTCTAAAATGTCTTTGACATCTGATGTTTCATCCAAAGACTCTACACTTTGTAAATCAATATTAGCAAAATAATTTGCTGAAATCTTCCTCCCTGCCGAAAACTTTCTGCGCCCTTTCTCAGAAGGTAAACTTAAGGAGCTAACATTAGATCCTCTTCTATGAGCAAGAGGTAACGACTTTGATGAGGATGGATGTAATTTTTCTGGTGACAGATCTTTCAAGTTTATAACGCCATCGACATCTCCACCATTCTCAAAATCCAGAAAGTTTTCATATGAACCAAAATCATAATTATTCTTGTTTAAAGGTCTAGGTCTTTGGTATCTCTTTTTTCTTACTGACAACACATGTTCAAGGCTTTTACAGCGCCTTCTTGGATATGGTTCCTCCTCCTCCTCCTCCGCATAGTAATTTTCCAAAGAATGTTTTTTATCCCGATCAAAATCAGATAAAATCTCAAGACTTTTGTGGATACTCTTCCTCCTCTTTGGCAAGTCTTGCACCACTAATGTTGGATTTTTCTGCAGTTTCTTTTTCTTTCCTGTAGGAATTATAGCTAAAATATTTTCAAGACTAAGACTTTTCAGCATCACACCAGCCTTTAATCCTTCAAGGTAACGATTTAGCTTGGAGTATGTTGGGACTATTTCAGGTGAGTTCTTGTCGTCGTCGTGGAACTGAATATCCTCAAGAGGTAAATGTACAACAATAAACCCAGCCTTTTCTAAAGTCTCAGAAGTGATATCGGGTATTTCTCTCTTCTTAGGAGCAGCCTTTTTATCTGACAACCTATTATCCAATGAGTCTTTCCTTTGAAAAGGGATATATGTTCTTAAAAAAAGTACTGGAATGCGATGCTTGTTTTCACTTCCACTGACTGTCTGAATTGTTTCATATTCTTGAATTTCACTGTCTTGTACTTCTTGAGAAGCAGATTGATTCCTTACAATATCACTTGCATCTTCAGCATCAAACACCAGTTTACTTTTTTTAAGTGTATCAGCAGCGTCACTTTTCTCTGTCGAACCAGGATCGACAACAACACCAGTGGGAACGTTAATCAGCCTGAGCTCTTGCTCTTCTGGTAAATCTGGTTTCTCAACCTCCCGTGTAGCTTCTTCCTCATGTATAACAGTGTATGATTGATTGGCTAAGATCTTCTAGTTGATCCGCACCTTTGGCTACTGAACCTGAACGTGTCACAAATTTATCAATCACTGCTTGGGCCTGATAAATGTACTGCTCATCTCCTTCAGATAAAATCAAACGGCAAACTTGAACATCTGCTTTTGTTTCTGTAGGAACATGAACAACTGAATCTGACGACAAAATCTCTATTAATTGAAATGACTCGGTGCTACAATATTAGTATCTTGTAAATTTCTCTTTGAAATATCAGTGCCAAATTCATATGATACAACTGCTTTGCGAATAAATTTATTATCGTTTTCAGATAGCAAATAATCGGCAACAACGAGTGTTTCCAAATCCTCAAGATTCGCCTCGGGGTGACCTTCTAAGAAGACCTCACCATCTACGTCATCAAATGTGCTCTCACTATTGTCACAATCCACTTGAGGGTCAAATTCCCCTTCTATCTCTCTTTGGTTAAGAATTCTATCGTTGAGAAAGAAAGTCCTTCCAACATACTTGATGGTAGATTTTGGAATAGAATAGATCAATCGGGCAGGCATGAGCAAAAGCTTCTTAGGTGTAGAACGAGTCAAACAGTAATGGTGCAGAAAAGCAGGTATCCTCCTGAAAGCTGTGTACAAACCAATGAAAACAAAATCTCAGGTATCAATATGTAAATTTGTGATGTATTAATAAAGGGCAATCTTGTATTTTTTTTGTAATAGAATCCTTTGTTTTTTAAATGTTTATCATAATCAATGGCACAGTAATTGATTCTCACCAAAAGTCAGTCAGCATCTTTACCATCCCCCATTTCAAATGCTAACAAGAATATACTTTTCATCATTTCAGTAACTGGAGATTTAGGAAAGAAATCAAATTAAATCAAAATTTTAGCATAACTCCTACTGTTTAATCCTCTGCCTATTGGTGTATCCTCTGCCTATTGGTAATCACTTACAGCTACAATTACAGCATCTGTAATATCTGTGGTGTACTTCACCCTGAAATTTCTGATGAAAATTTTCTACTTTATTCCGTTTATCTAAAAATTATATCTCAGTAAAAACCTATTATCGATAAAAAAGCTAGTCCTTAAAAAAATACAGGTTTCTGGAAATGCATTTTACAGAAACTATTTAGGTATCCCAAGCTTCTACTAAGGATTTGCCCTACGGTAGTTTTGCCCATTCATATATTGACTTCAAATTAAAGGCTTAATTAGTTCAGTGGTCAAAGAAGTCCATCTTATATGAAACAGGACTTCAAAAGAAACAAAATGGTGAAGAAAGCATTACAAAATCTGATTCTGTTAAGAGATATTTAGGTTTAGAGTTTGGTATAAGTTGTGTAGAAACAACTGAAATCAGACTACTGTAACTGTGATGGCATAGCCTCAGATACCTTGAAGTCTTTATGTATTCTATCAAATTTTTTCCTGCAATTTTGTGGCTTAAAAACCATTAGATATGTCAGGAAAAAGTCAAACAGAATCTTATAAGGGTAATTATAATTACCACCTGAAGAAAGTTTGAGGAAAATAATTCAAATACTTAAAAACTTGAATGAATTCTCTTTAAAATACATTAACAATTGTTAAGAATGTGAGGATGAAGGCACCAAACTTCCATAGTAGACTTACTACACCAGTCATTTCTACACAGATGTTTTAATGCTTTCTTCCTCATTGTGTTTCTATTGAAGTTCTCTTTCAAATACAATGGACTTGCTCCACCAAAATAACAACAAATAGGCCTGTATCATTGTTTTATTTTGTAAAACTTCAAACCCCTACAGCTAAATATTACATAACTAAAATATAAAATAATAGTGCGGCAAAGCGAATACTCACTGCAACTTAACAATTAATCCAAATGCAAAATACTCTACCAAACAGAGTCCCTTTCGGCAACAAGAATGTTTTTTATCTACAGCAGATCTAGACTTCGTCAACAGGTGTAGCAGATACATGTAGTAATGACTAGCATGTATATAGGAACTTGAAACTCAATGTGATGTATTTCTTAAAATCAAATATTTAGTTCGGTATCTAAAACATTCCCCATTGACAAAAGCATACCTTTCTAATGATCCAATCCCACACAAACAGTGAGCCATACTCAACAAAGAGATTTAACAATGGAATAAATACACACTTACTCAATAGCAAAATATTGATAATAGCTCCCAACTTTTAAGGCCTACAGCAAAATAGTTTTTCTTTGTTTGGGTGGAACACTATTAATTACAGTTACATGTACATATAGGTCAAATGCAAAGTCTACTGTCCATAAAGTTATTTTCATTGCACCTATTTATACATGACCACAGACTATATGTAATTACTTGTTGTGTCAAATATATACAACACTTCCCAACAATTAAGTGGCATGCTGACTATAGTCACCACCCTTTTCAAAAACAATTATAAAAGGAACTACGTTGATACTATACAGACAATACAGGTAGGTAATTTTAAGACTGCATTGACCAAAAAGAAAATGATGCCATTAAAACAAAATAGCAAAGAACTTAAATTTCTAGTAAATTAATATTCAAAAGGTTGGAGCAATATATTTTTACATAAAAATATTTATTAGCCTATAAATTTGAAATGCTGTAAACTGTAGTCAATTTTAACAATTTTTCTCCATTTCATGGTTGATAGCATACTGTATTTCATTCCAATTACACTTATATTCAGTAGGTCAAACCCCAAAAATATGCTTAAAATTTGACTCTCATTGCACTCAGTAATCAGTAGGTTTGATGGTTGGGTATTGGTCACCTCAGCAACATTTTTTGACTTGTAGTCCAGTGTAAAACGAGATACGTTTTGAGAAAACAAGTAATTTGTGAACAAAAATTTCATGTACTGTAACAACATATAGTAGTTATCGCTACTTTTTTTTTTTTTTTTTTCCTTAAGAAAAATCAAGTTTGGAGCAATGTTCATGATACATTGCTATAAATGTACAAGTGTTTTTTTTTTTTGCAGATATGAAATATACAAATGACCAGAACAACATGGACAAAAATTTAGAGGTCAAAGGACACGGTCAAGGTAAGTGATGATGACTTAAAGGGATACTTCAATTTTGAAAGAAAAAAACACTGATATCTTGAAATTTTGATCACAAATACATTTCAATTTTTGCATAAAACATCCTTTCCATAAATGATATGGAATATAATATGACATGAAATAATAAAGTTTTTTTGCAAGGAAGAAAAAGTGGTTTGTATTGGAAGCATTTTTTTCAGATGCAACCAGAAATGATCTGAAATGGAACATTGACCCTCGTATAATTATCATCCTTATTCCCAACATTGAACAGTTCACTTGAATTGAAATCATTTCCGTCTCAACTGTTCATTATTGGGATTAAAGATAATAATCAAATAGGGATCACTTTATATATTTTTTATTTTAGATCATTTTCTGGACTGAAATAAAGCCATCACATTACCATTATACTCTTTTTTTGTATTTAATACACTCTGTACCAGAATAGCAAACAAAAATAGCTATTTTGGTACAGATTTTTTTACAAAGGAGTATAATGACAATGTGAAGGCTTTATTCCAGTCCATTTTGACAATAGAGCCATTTTGAAAATAGAATTCTGTTTATTACAAATTTCAAAGATTTCACCAGTGTGTTGAAAAGTATATGGTGATGTCATACTTGCAGACCTACATATAGTGCACATGCCCCCCTCCCCCCCCCCCCCAAAAAATAACAGATCCCTGCCCTTATGGGATACTGTTATTTTATAAATCTCTTAAACATCTCCACTCAACCCCTTTCACTTGAATGATTTTCAGGTAACTGTCCCCCCCCCCCCCCTCCCTCCCACACACACACACACACTTCTGTAGACACTTTATGATACATGTAACAAGAATATTTTTGTTTTTCTGGCAGCCAATCTACAGTGATCTTAAGCAGTTAGGCAAATGAAGCTCCAGTATTGATTGTTTTTCTATTACATAACAATAGTACTTCTATGCTTCAGCTGTTCCTGTGTGTAGATTGTAACAGTTTCTGTTTAAAACCTTTGTTTTCATGATCAGATTTTTGTTACACAAGTTTGCATACAAACAATTAATGAAATCATAAAAGTAGAAAAGACTTCTTTCTTTTTAATTCCATGGTGAAATATATGTTCATTTGATAGAAGTTGGGGAGTGTTAATTTTGAGTTTTGTTTGAGATCAGGGGCGCCGGAGCCAGTGGTCAAATAATTTTAGGTGAACATACATTACCATGCTACGTACCCAACCTAATTAGCCCCCCTAATATTGTTATCACATGTCACCTGACCTCATTACCCCCTTCCCCAAAAAAAAAAAAAAAAAAATTGGTTTGAATGCTCCTGCCGCTGGCTCAGATTGTTTATTTACTTTAATCTGCCTTTCAGGTTTGAGTCAGTGCAACATGACCAGTTTGTGTAATGGGATAATTCATGTATTATATATCAAATCACATTTACTACAGTTGACATTTTAAGGGAAATGGACAGGTATGGACTATAGTTAAAACATGGGGTGAAATGGATTCATACACAAATATTAACCATACCAAAATGCCCCATCAACTTTAAAATCAGCTGAAAATGGACCATGAATTATCCTTAATATTTAAATTATAATCAACAAATGTCAAAAAAAATACCTAAAAGAGTTTTTAGTTTGCTCCTTTTCATACATTATAAATATAACTTACTCAGTCATGGTGAGAAAGTTTTAAAACTTAGATTTTTCATACCATAGTATGAATGTTATTTTCACTCAGAAACTGTTCTGGTAAAAATTAAAACATTTGCTCCCTAGATATACCTTCAATTTAATTTAGGTTTGTTTTTTTCAGGTTTGTTTCCCCCTCCACACACACACACACACAGTAGGGGTTATGAGATACATCCTCCAACTTAATTGTAATAAGAAACAAAGGTTAGCAAGTAAAATGTTTTGCTTTTTAAAATTTCAACAATTTCTACATTTTTCACATTATTTACTTTTCATTTTGCTCGTCAGAGTTAGGCTGGCCTAACACTACAGTACCTCAAGGCACTTCATACTAAAGGGGTGTGCAGCCCACCAACTGAAAAACATACCTGCAGTATGACAGATTTTTTGGTAAAGCAGTATGAAATTATATAATTTGGGGACTTGCTATATGAAACAAGTCAATTTTAATACCTGGCAGCCTGTGGCAGGCAGTTATGGACGTACGAGGCTGGGGTGGGGAAGATGAGGGGGTGGCTGAGGGGAGATACAGATCATAAAAATCATGCCCAACTTGGCTAGATATCGGGGTCATACCCTCACAAGAATATAAGGTGGGACCCATAGGTGGTGTTAATGTCATGCTGTCAGCAAACACACATTCACGGCAAATTTAATTTTGAATACAAAAAACATTATTGACCATATATGTTAACTCAAATAAATAATTGACAAAACTGGGTTTCTGGAATATGGTTCAAACATTTCAAGTAAACACATATTGATCATGAACAAAAAATTAACCTGTCAATTAGCAAGAGGGTGCAGGGTCTAGTGTCATTTTCCCGCTGTATATGTAAATGAGGGACAGATTGTAACGGGCGAATGTTGATGCGATGTATGTGCTTGGCCAGGACCATAATTCCTGAGGGTCAGGGGACATCCCCCCCCCTCCTCCTTCCTTTCAGCAGCATTTTTTTTTAATTCAGTACATTTTGGGGAAAATTTGCCTCTTATCCCTCCCACTATCTTTTTGGAGAAGAGGCCATGTCCACCCCCCCCCCCTTCCCACCCCCTCTCTACCCTCCAACTTTCCAGACCATAATTATGGTCCTGTGCTTAGCTATCAGAGCATGAGAAAACTAGAGGTATCTAGAGGTAAGAAAATTTAAACTGTAACCACAAATTCAAATTGGTGAGAACCTTCAACCATTTTCCATGGCTTTACCTGCAGGGCCATTGCTCTACTATATTCTAAATGTTTAAAAAAATATGTTAAAAAATCATTTGCGCCGAACAAGTTCGAACGTTAAAAGTGAGCTTTTAGATGAAGTTCCAATGCAATGATTTGTAAAAACACAATCAGCTATTCACACGTGCACAATCGCATCTTGTTCAAAAAGTTCATTTATCTTACAGATTATACTCCATGTTGTATTTTAATCTTTTCGTGTAACATTTGAAAGAGAAATGTGAAAAAGTAACCTATACATGCGAGATAATATAAACGTTTTCATCACACTCGTGCATTCCGCTGGGATGAATGTCATTAAGTCCTGTTGGTACGCAGAAAATTATTTTTACCTACAGTACGCCCAGGGTCATGTAACAGATCTGTAGCTCGGGCAAATCCAGGCATGAAATTAAATGATATCAAGTGTTTCTCTGAGGGAAAGGAATGCAGCATCGAACCGCCAAAAACAGGCAAAAAGGGCGGCAAAAAGCCCATGCACACGATATGCAAGCCAACTTTGCATGCATATCTATGAAATAAAAAATTATATACTGTATATATACATATATTATTTTATTTACTAGTGTACAGTAAGATACTGTACTTGGGATTGTTCTTTTAAAGTCCATGTTTCACCCCATCTGAATAATAAAACAAAAGCATTTTTAGAAATGGACAATTAATTTTCATAAAAATGCATGAAAATTGTCTTGGGTCATCTGAAGTATGACATCACACTGTACACTGCACGTACCAGTCACTTTTCAACAAAGTGGTAAAAGCTTTGAAAAACATAGATTTTTCACCTAATTTGTTTCTTAATAAGTCCTCAATCACAAAAATTAAATGAAAATTCACGAGAATATTATGTTCCTTTCATACCTAGAACTACCCACAGAATAATGGAACATCCTTTGTTTTATAAGTAAAACATTATAACATAAAATACACACAGACACAGTCCGACATAATGCTATCAAAGTTCTCTATCTCACCATTTGCTGATTTCTTCTGTGGGGAAGGCTCCCCCTCCCCACAATGCAACTTTACAACTTCCCACACAGATTCCTCTCCTTCTTTCTCCGCCTTTACTTCAGAAGATGTGTACGCAACCTCGCTCTCTGAAGATGATGCAAATTCTTCCTCGGAGTGAAAAGCTAACAGCGGGCTTTCGGAAGACTACACCCTTGAATCTGTCAGTTACAAAAGATGGTGATGTTTCATGAGAACCTCTAATAAGAGGTAAACAACCTTACCCACTTTATCATCAACGGACGCCATGTTTAGTTTTTGTCCAATGGTAAGATCTCCTACTGAAAATCCCATTAACTTCAAGCGTGTCCAAATAACTGTAGCATACTCTGATTATGAGTTACTGTAAATCAAATGTTTTTGTAAGAAACACTTTTGAATTAACCCATAAATCCTCAAAAATAAAACAAAACACAGAATATTTCAATATCCTGTATACTCTCTGTGCTATCCAATCTTGTTTGAAGTAAAAACATCTTTTTTTTTTTTAATTGTTTTTCATGGAATAAATTGCTTTTAACGTAAAAAGGCTTCTATTTAATAACAAATCCAGCTGGTGGCAAAATAAGTATCCCACAAACGATGATGGTACATGCAACCAAAAAATGATAATTATTAACAAATGTCATGTGATTTCAGGTGCATGAAAATCAACCCAAGTACTGGGTAATTCAAGTAAAATTGATAACAAACTTCATGTTCATACAGAGCAAAACAATAACTTTTACAGAACAGGGATACTGTTATGGAACACAAAACACATACTAAATAGCTTGTATAATGCTGAACAAGACAGGTGCAATCCAGTCACAAGGGTGTATACCAGCAGAGAGTTGTCATTTAGAAATCCCTGATACCAGTATCAACGATATTTTATCTGAACAAAACTTTTAAAAGGATGCAATTTCAAACTATTCTGAAACATAAACCAATCAGGAGCTGATATTAGAGTGCTGGCATACTGGCACCTTCAACCAACTCATCGCATCAAATGCATTGTGATTCTCATCCATAACTTTGAAAGGACATCCAGCAATATGGAAAAGCCCATTTAGGGGTGTTCAATCTTCATGCTTATCATTCTGACCATAGATGGCAAGGAGGCAGAATTTTGCTCTGACTAAACCAGTGCACCAGCAGATGGTGCCTTGAAGGAGGAGGGGGAGGGAGAGGGGAACCACACTCTATGGTCATTTTGTTGTGCATGGGCATGTAACATGGACAGGAAGGCCATAATTGACCTCTCCGAGTTAGGAAATAGACCACGCCCAGCATAGCAACACAGTAATTAGGTGGGCAAACAAACACACTATTTGTTTACATTTTTGTGCTGAAATTGTATAGGTCAAAAAATTTTTTAGCAGTTTGTCATTATTTTTATATTTTTTGACTAAAAGTAATTTAAAGGCCAAAGTATGGAAAATTTCAATATATTAGGGAGTTGCTATGATACTGCAGGTTTAAATCATGCTTCATCCAATTACAATATTTCTTATAAGTTGGAGCTAGGCTATTTTATTAAAGGACCAGTTCAGTGGTCAAGCAAGATTCTCTTAAATGAAAGAGGATTTTAATAAAACAAAATGATGACGAAATTACTACTTCAATCAAGATCTTGCTCTGTTTAGGAGAAATTCAAGTTTTAAAGTTAGTCTTACCTGTGTAGAAATGACTGATGTAGTAAGTCTACTATGGAAGCTTAGCACCCTCATCCTCACATTCTTAAGAATTGTTAATGTATTTTAAAGCAATTTGTTATAATGCTATTAGTATTTGAATTATTTTTAATATTTGAATTAATTTTAGTATTTGAATTATTTTCCTCAAACTTTCTCACCTTATCCGACAAATGCATACAGAATTAATTACAGTGAATGTTTTTTCTAGTTTGTAACAAATATTTCAACTTTACTGTGTGAAGAAATTATATGTTAAAGGATGATCTTACAATGAAAATGACCTGTCCTACCCTGCCCTGCCCTGCCCCGAATCTCTACGTGCTGTAGAAAATAGGATACCTGACACTGCATTTTAGAATAAGTGTCAATGGATAAGGCTTGATGGCCTCCCCTACTTCATAGAACACTGCACCATGGTAGAAATGGGGCAATTGGCCCAATGTCCTCCACCACATTGTTAATGTGAGAAGACAAGCATTTATGATTTAAGGAAATTTGCCATACAATTTTGCTGCAATCAATTCACACTGTACTGCGTGCAAGCTACCTGTAGGCGAAGACAACGACGAGTGAACACACAATTACAATGACGGGGTCGTCACCTGCGTATTCGGTTATGATAGTAACAATGCTATCACGAAACGCTTAATACGACCCGGACGAGAACACAGGTACGGACAGACATAACATCGACAACCAAGTCAATGTCCACGGCCTTTGAAAACCAGTTGTGGTACACTGGCGTGTCTACCCAACCCAGGCTTGAAAGACAGGTATGATTGCCGCTACACCACAGTACATAGATAGCTACCTATAGGATCACTTGCTTTTACTTAACTGATCTCTACAGAAGCTTTTGTAGTGACTTCCTGCTTGGCTTTCTTTGCCTTATTATGCACTACCTGCTGGATTGTTGTGGTCTCTGACAGTGGAGAGGTGTGAAGTGTGTTTTTGTTTAAAGGTTGCAGGATTACACTAATCTCGTTGAAGCACAATAGAGTTACCCAATGAATCAGGCAGTGACTTAGCTAGACTTTTTTAAAGGAAGGGGAAGAGGGGAGGGGGAACAATAAAAAAAAAATCCCAGTTTCCCCCTCCCTGCACGCAGAAGAAATAAAATTTTAAGGGAAAAGTCAGAAGTTTTGAGGAAATACTTTGGAAATTTTAAATTTTGAGGAAAACAACTTTGGATATTTTGAGGGAATATTAAGAAAATTTTCGGGAAAATTAAGATATTTTGAGGAAAACCTGAAAGTTTTGGAGAAAATGTTGCATTTTTTTTAGAAAAGATACTTCAGAAATGTTTAGGAAAAATTATGATATTTTAAGAAAACCTTTAGAATTTTTGAGTAAAGAGGAAGATATTTGAGGACAAACGTCTGAAATTTTAAGAAATAACTTGATAACTAGCTAACTCTAACCTGCTAAATAGGCCTAACTTACAGATTCGATTTTTTGATATATTCTATTCATTTTCCTTAAGATAGCTTTCATCAGGATTACCAAAACAATTCAACATACTGATTTTTCTGTTGTGCAAATTGTCTGGATTTTTGGAAATTCCTGACCATGCAGGAACCCTTCCCTCCCTTTTAGATATGCCACTGGAATCAGTTAAAGATTTAAAAAAAATCTCTTTAAGAGACCAAGTAAACCAGTAACTTTTCCTAATTGTTCAGTATCAAAAATGAAAAAATTGAGGAAAGTCAAGCTTCAAAATTTGGTATTACACAATTTAAACTAGGAAATAGATATGAACTTAAAACAGATATTTGTGCCAACCACACAGTGAATTTATTTAACTTTGATAGGATTAAGACACGCATTGGCACACTTTTTCCCAGAACTCTTTCATTGTTCTGACACAGATTTTCAGCGTTTTACATGTATTTCCATGTGTTGGCACAGGTTTTTGGCTTAAGAGTTTATTACGTATTAATTAGGTATTTTCATTCAAAAACATAAATATGTATTTTGTAAAAGATATAATATGAGGAGGTCAAGCTTTCAAAATTTGGTATTACACAATTCTGCCTAGACTTGTTCAGTATTAAAAGTAATAATTTGGAGGAAAGTCAAGCTTCAGAATTTGGTATTACATAATTTTTCCTAGGAAATAGATATGAACTTAAAACAGATATTTGTGCCAATTACCACACAGTGAATTTATTTAACTTTAATAGAATTAAGACACGCATTGACACACTTTTTCACAAAACTCTTTCATTGTTCTGACACTAGTTTTCAGGGTTTTACATGTATTTCCATGTACAGTAAGGTTTTTGGCTTGAAAGTTTATGAAGTATTAATTAGGTATTTTCTTTCAAAAACATAAATATGTATTTTGTAAAAGATATAATATGACGAAGTCAAGCTTTTAAATTTTGGTATTACACAATTCTGCCTAGACTTGCTCAGTATCAAAAGTAATAATGTTGAGAAAATTAAATCTTCAGAATTTGGTATTACATAATTTTTCCTAGGAAATAGATATAAACTTAAAACATATATTTGTGCCAACCACTTGAATCTGTGAATTTATTTAACTTTGATAAGATTAAGACACGCATTGACACACTTTTTCACAGAACTCTTTCATTGTTCTGACACAGGTTTTCAGGGTTTTACACGTATTTCCATGTGTTGGCACAGATTTTTGGCTTAAAAGTTGTTGTGGTCTCTATTCATTTAAGTTTGATAGGATTAAGACACGCATTGACAACCTTTTTCACAAAACTTTCTCATTGTTCTGACACAGGTTTTCAGGGTTTTACACGTATTTCAATGGGTTGGCACAGATTTTTGGCTTAAAAGTTGTTGTGGTCTCTGACATTGGAGAGGTGTGAAGTGTTTTTTTTTTTAAAGAAAGCAGGATTACACTAATCTTGTTGAAACACAATAGTGTTACCCTGTTAGTGGATCAGGCAGTGGCTAGACTTTTTTGAAGGGGAGGGAACCCTAAAAATCCCAATCCAAGCTAAACCCCTTGCCCTACTAACAGAAGAAATAAAATTTTAAGGGAAAACTCAGAGGTTTTGAGGAAATATTTTGGAAATTTTCATTTTGAGGAAAACAAATTTGGATATTTTGAGGGGAAAATAATACATTTTTAGGAAAAATTAGTATTTTGACAAAAATGTGAAAGTTTTTGGAAAAATGTTGCCTAATTTTTAGGAAAGATACTTCAGAAATTTTAGGGAAAATTCAGATATTTTGAAGAAACCTTTGGAAATTTTGAGGAAAGAGTAAGATATTTTGAAAACAAACTTCTGAAATTTAAAAAAAATAAATGAAAATCTACTAACTCTAATCTGCTAAATAAGCCTAACTAAAAGAATCGATTTTTGGAATTATTCTATTCATTTTTCTCAAGATGGCTTTTATCAGGATTACCAAAACAATTCAACATATTGATTTTTCTGTTGTGCAAATTTTCTGGATTTTTGGAAATTTCTGACCAGGCCCCTTCCCTTCCTTTTACACTGGAATCAGATAAAGATATAAAATGAAATTATCTCTTTAAGAGACCAACTGTGGTGTAGCGGTTATCATACATGTCTACAGACCACGAGGTCCTGGGTTCAAGCCTAGGTTGGGTAGACACGCCAGTGCACCACAACTGGTTATTAAAGGCCGTGGACATTGATTAAAATCATCTATGTACAACCAAAGGAAGTTTTATGACATAGAGTCATGAAAATAGTCTTAAGCTAAAATCACAAGTATGCTGTGAAAAAGTATAGTTTTATCATGATCAATAAAACCAATTAACATAATAAAATTTAATTGTCCCTCTTGAAATTTTCCCAGGGAGCCCTGTTACAAAAAAACATGTAATGCTGGTTTTCAATGAGAGGACATTCTAATTTTCCTGCATTATATTTGTTTTTAAGAAGTAGATTTAGGGGTTACATGTATAGAACATCATGTCCTTGCATATTATCATATTTTTCATAACAGTTTCCCAAGTTTTGATATTATTGGATGAACACAAAATTAAGCATTATACAACTCGAGTCATAAAACAATTGAACAAGGAAAGTAACACTTAAACTGTATCTTTCCTATTTAAACACATTTTGCTTTTACAATTTGAAAGACAACCAAAATTTTTGACAAAACCTTGCATAAAACTTATAAAATGGCAATGACTGTGTCTGTATGTCTACATATCCATAGAACATATATTAACTTTCACACACTTCCAAAGGAGGGCCTCCTTGCATAATGCAATGGCTTAGCTGTAAAGCTGGTTCAAAAGTACTCAAAAATTTGCCCACTTTGCCACACTTCATGTCACAGGTTGGAACTTGTTTTACCACACTTTTTCATGTCTTTTAGAAACACTTATTTTCACACATTTTCATGCATGTCAGCCACACATGAACACATGTGGGATTACCTGTTAGACACACAGGGGATTAGTTCCATTTTCAGGCTTTGTCTTGATGTCAGCCACACATGAACACATGTGGGATTACCTGTTAGACACAGGGGATTAGTTCCAATTTCATGCTTTGTCATGTGTGTCACTTTTGTTTGCCACATGTAAAGTCTTTTGTCAGCCACATGTGTTCATGCAGGAACACAGACAAGGTTTGACACACTTTTTTTGTAAGGGGCAGGACATGCAGGAGATAGCACAATTCTTTCATGTCATAGACAATAGGAAGATGATTCGAAAATGGTGGAAGGGCTGTCAACAAGTTATTCAAGGTGTGTCCCTTACTAGATAAACTTGTTGACTCCTTTGCATTGCACTACAAACCAGGTAGGATTTGTCTGTTGATGAACAAATGATTGGTACAAAATCTTGAATCAGTTTCTTTCAGTATATGGGGGATAGGCTTAAACATCATGACTGTTAGAATGCATTTTCCAGCTTTACAGCAGTCCTATATGTTTGTGTTTTGAAATTCAGTAATCACCACAACAGTGGCCAGTATTATAACTTACAGCTTTTGTAACATAACATAAGAAAATGACGGGCTAAGGAGGGTGAATCATCCCATAAAAAGCCCAAACTAAACACCACCACAAAAAAAATAAAAAATAAAAGACCCCAGAGTTAGTAAAGAACTTATCAATGTTGATTTTGAAATTTGAACAGAAATAGAGCTAACTACCCACTCAGGCTAACCATTTCACTCATTAACTCTTTGTGAAAAGCTAAATGCCGAATATCTATCCGTGAAAACTCTTTGGTCAACTTCAAACTGTTAGCAGGTGTCACATGAGGATTAGCTGAAACATGCAAGAATTTACAGGAAGTCAAAGCATCACTACCAGATAGGAATTTAGAAAACTGAATCATATCGCCACATACTGTTCTCAACTCAAGCGTGGTCAAACCAAGAATTCCCACCCTACAGTAGATTAATAAGAGAGATTCCTTACTTCGGGAATAAGTCTAGTGGCTCTTCACTAAACCTGCTCCAAAATCAACTTATCCTTCTTATAAAAGGACTCCAAACCTGAATAGCATACTCAAGATGAGGCCTGACTAACAGCTTATACAAATTAAGGACAAACTCTCTACAAACTAATTTTGTGCACTTAAGAAAGAAAACTTTTTATAAAAAAATGAAAGCTTACCTATAAAGTTTTTTGAAGGTGTCACTAAACTTCACATCATTGTAACAGTGATGAATAAAAAAAAAAACTTTTCCATAAAAGTCAAGCGATAACAAATTATAACAAAACTCAAGCGTGCTCATTTAAGTTTGAGGGTCTTCGAATTTCCTGCATCTAATAGCACGCTTTTGCTTTATTCAATTAGGAAAACTATAAGAATATTGAAACGTCAAAAAAAGAGATCAAAAATCACTCTTCCGAGTCTTTACAAAAGGGGCATAAGATTAACAAGCAATCGCATTAAAACAAGTTCTGATTTAATAGATTATTTTTAGTGATATCCAGTAAAAAGAATCTACCAAGACCTTTCATTTGTTTCTTTAATCTCTTTTTTTGTGTGCATTAACACTCACATATTATTCATTTGAATAAGAATAATGTAAGAACATATACAATTTTCACACCCTATAGCGGGATGGAAATGAACTTTTGTAACGTCATAGCCTTAAGTTAAAGTTTAAGATCTTAAATATTCATCAGTTTTGAACCTGATGTGACCTTTATTAAACTTTTTTTTTATAGCTTAGGCCATCATTACATATGATAAAACGTCCTTCATCCTAACATCATTGATAGCACTAGCAGATGGATGTGTGTGTTCGAGTGAGAAGGAAAAATTGCTGTTCTTATTGGCTCAACTGGACCAGTAATTCTTGAAAGGAGGATGTGAGTTACATTGTATATTGCATTTTAAGTAAGAAATATCTGTCTCCCTTACCCCAGGAAGCGTAATTTTCACGATTTTGAATGTGTCTACCAAAAAACAAAAAGCTTGTGTGATTTTACCCAAGCTTTCCACCATTGGACTTTATATGAATAGACACTTACTAACACTTGTATTGCTAAGTAGTTTTTTTTTTATTTATTTTTTTTATTATTATTTTTTACTCATACTTTTTACGCTCGGTTGGCGTTCATGTCCTCTTGAACTAAGTTGAAGGATTTTTGCCGACTTAACCGATTCAGATTCAGACAGCTATTATCACATTTAGATGATGAGATCTAAAATCCAGATCATTTCAACGTAGGCCTACAGTCTAATTACTAAAACGTGGGACATTCTGCTCCCGTTCAACTTTTTTTATTAATTTTCGCGCATTTGGTGTATCCCACACAATAATTGCAGAATTCTTTCATTCTCGACTTCTCACGAATATAATCAGACTTTAAATACTCTTACAAAAATACACTCGGACTTATTCGGATTCAATTTCAATCTTAAATGTAATGATATTAATATTTCAACTTAAATGGATTCCTTACCAGCACTTCTTCTAAGTTCTGATTACACCTGTCTCAACCCGCAAATAAGGCCGAGGTCGGGAAAATGAAAAACACAAGTGGGAATTGCAAATAATATTGCCTTGAATATTTTTAAAATCGTATCATATATTAACGCTTTGTAATACAAAAACAACTCAAAGTAAGATTTACTAAAGCAAACATACTTTATATCTTAATATAAAATCAAGATTAGGGTTAAGATAAGTTTCTTTAATTTTGTGCTTTGTATTTTTATATTGTTTGTGACACCCAAAATTAGTCAAGATAAGCTTATTTGCATTTTTGGTTTTTTTGTATTTTCCAAGTTTCTCTCGGCAGCGTTCTCCGGCAGTCTGTTCATGTGTGGATATTGACATTGGAAAAGACGTCACTTCTTAAAATAGCAAAGGGTAATTACATAAAGCATGTGACTTTCGATGTCAAATTGGACGACGCCCCAAGTTCCCAACCAAAGATAATATCTTTGACTCAATTAGAATCGATGTAAAAGAGAACATTTTACAGCACTTTTGATTATAATAGCATGACTATTTTTGAAAATAGGCATTTTCTTTAATGTAAATAACTTAACAGCTCTCCGTTGGCACGTACATGTGAGACTTCTTTAAGCTGCTAAAATACCAAGGACAACACCTTTATCTCATGTAATTTAATTTTCTTGGATCTTAGAACTTATTTCCCACTGAAATCAACTCTCGAAAAGAAAAGGAATTTTAGAAACAATTTAAAGATTTACATAAATTGTTTGGGGCTGCCACAGAGGCACAGGAAGCGAGGGGGTGGGGGGGTTGATGGAAAACTGGTTTCTTCTCCCATACATGTAGGCCCACAGATCGCTATATAGCGTATTGACGTACAGCCCATGAACATGCGTATTTTTACCAGGACGGATGGGGGAGACTGATGTGTGATGCAGTCTCCCTTCCTACACCCTGGGACGATCTCCACTTTTGCCATATTTATATTTTGTGTATGTAGCAAGTGATTTGCTAGGCTTTTTTGGCTAGAAGTCTTATATGTCCTACTACAACCTTTAATCCCAGTATCAACTATCACTAACATCAGCTGGGCCACAAAAAATGTGAGGGCCGGGGTACGGTTGGTCCGGTCATAACTTAAAAAGTTCTATCAATTTGTTAAGGGCCAAATGGGCTTCCAAACAATTTCTGAAAAAATTCCAAAGGACGCCCGGCTGCCTCCGTCACGCCACTGCTTGCCAAAACAACATAGTTATTTATACATGTTGTAGGACAATCCTGGCATTATTCCATTCTTCGGCATATTTGAATCTTCTGCATAACGTTGTTAATCTCGGCATTACGTTGTTAATCTTCAGCATAACTTTGTTAATCTTCGGCATAGATTTTCAATCTTGACATTATGTTGTCAATCTTCGGCATTACGTTGTCAATTGTCGGTATTACGTTGTCAATCGTCGGTATTACGTTGGTAATCTTCGGTATGACGTTGGTAATCTTTGGTATAACGTTGTCAATCTTCAACATAATGTCGTCAATCTTCGTCAATTTTCACTGTGGCATAACGTTCTCAATATTCGGCATTACATTGTCCATATTTGGTATTTACGTTGTCAATTTTGGCATTACATTGTCAATTTTCGGCATTACGTTGTCAATCATTGGCATTACGTTGTCAATTTTTGGCATAACTTTGTCAATTTTCGGCATTACGTTGTCAATCTCAGGCATTACGTCGTCAATGAGTCGACATTACGTTGTGAATTTTCTGCATTACGTTGTCAATTTTCGGCTTTACGTTGGCAATTTTTGAAATAACGTTGTCAGTGGGCATTACGTTGCAAAATTTCAGCATTATTTTTGTTCAATCTTCGGCATTACTTTGTTAATCTACGGCATTACTATTTGGTGGTCTTCGGCATTACGTTTACCACTTAATCTACAGCATATTGCAAGAGTGATCCACTTCCTACTAAAATGGTCAAGTTATGCAGTTCTGAATTAGTTCCAGCTATTACTAAAATAGTCAACTAATCTCTACAGAGCGATACTGTGCCTGCTGCAATGAAGGAAGCCATTGTTAAACCATTGCTTAAAAAATCAGGTTTAAATCAAAATGTATACAAAAATTATCGCCCAGTGTCTAATCTAAGCTTCATATCTAAACTCTGCGAAAAAGTGGTGGCTTCACAACTTAACAAATACATCTCAGATCATAATCTAGCTGAAGGGTTTCAGTCAGCTTACTGTCGCTTCCATTTTACAGAAACTGCTCTTCTTAGGGTGCATAATATCATCTTAGTGGCTATGCACAAGAAGAAAATGACGGCCCCTCGTCTTATTAGACCTCAGCGCTGCATTCGATACGTTGGATCATAGTATTCTTTTGAACCGCCTGTCGACTCGTTTTGGGATCAAGAACAGTGCATTTCTCTGGCTAAAATCCTACTTAGAGAACAGATCTCAACGTGTTACAGTTAATGGTCTCGACTGGAAGCATTTTTTTGGACATCGGTGTTCCACAAGGGTCCGTATTAGGTTTTCTGTTGTTTACCTTGTACACTGCACCCCTTGCTGACGTCATAAAGCGCTATTCCATTGGACATCATTTCTATGCTGATGACACTCAGCTTTACATTTCTTTTGATAAATCAAATATTGCTGATCAAGTTAATTGTCTGGAAAACTGTTTAAAAGACATCAAGAAGTGGATGCTTACTAACTTTCTAAACTCAATGATGATAAAAACCGAATTCATTTTGACTGGCAGTAAACTTTCCCTGACACAACTGCTATCTTTATCGTTAAATGTTAATGGAGTAACATTAAAAAAACTCATCGAAAGTGAAAAACCTTGGCACTGTTTTTGATTCCGTGTCCATGCATGATTTCATTACTGCAAAATGTCAAAGTGCTATGTATAATTTCCGTTCTATTGCTCAAATCCGTTACTTCTTAGATATTGATAAAACTAGGACTCCTATACAGGCTCTTGTAATTTCTAGGATTGATTACGCTAATAGACTTTTAATTGGTGTAAATAAGTTGTTAATTCATCGTCTACAGATTGTTCAGAATGCTGCTGCCAGATTAATCATGAGAACTAGCTTAAGAGACCATATTTTTAACCTATTCTTTTTACACTTCATTGGTTGCCCATAGAATGCCGTGTGCGTTTTAAAGTTGTAGCTCTTTGTTTTAATTGTTTACAAGGCATCGCTCAAGTAATTAATTGAACTCATTCAACCATACAAACCAGTACGCTCTCTTAGATCCTCCAATCAAAATCTTCTCCAAGTAAAGTTCCCAAAACTATTAGTAAAACTGGCGATCGCTCCTTTGAAGTTTTTGCCCCCAAGAAATGGAATACCCTCCCTTTATGTATAAGAAATGTTCCATCACTTAGTTCTTTTAAACGTGATTTGAAAACGCATTTTTTAAAACAGTATTTCAGTGACTTATTTTAACTTTTTCAATATTTTTTTTTCACCTCAAGTTTCACTTTTTGATGCATTTTAATTGTTTGATTACATTTTTATTTCTCTCAGTGTTTTGTGTTTAAGATTGGTACTTTAAACCCTTTTTACCGCTTTTTATCAACTGTTTTATCTTAATTATGTATCTGAACAGAACGTTTAAAACTTAATTATTTCTTGTATCCGTATACTGCTGATATTTAAGCTTTTACTTATTATGGGAGTTTTAGGTGTTGAATCATTTTTATTTTGTTTCTTTTATGTATTGATAAGTAATTAACTTTTCATTGTTTCATGCTTTTGTAAAGCACTTAGAGCTTTCTTTTAGAATAAGTGCTATATAAACATAATGTAATATTATTAATAATACGTTGTGAACCTTCGGCATTATTTGTCATTACACTACCATTCTTACGCTGAAATATTTGTCATTAGGCCTACGATGTCAATGTTACGCTGAAATGAACAAAATGAAAATAACTGCAGAGGGCCCAGGGGATGCTAATGTTTGGAATTATGAAAATATGTTCATTCGGGGAGGGCCCTAGGAGGTTCGAATCATTGGGCCCTTGTGCCATTAAAAGGAAAGTCCAACTCTGCGTGGCATTATGAGTCATACTTTATGCCAGTCTCGGCAGTGAATTTTTTAACATACTAAGTGGGCGCCCATTTGGTCGCCCAGAAATTTTGTTCGCCTAGTGAACCCAATTCTGATGCACTGGGCGACCAGGATTTTCGGCTGCTCCCATGGTGTCGTAGAATAAAAGTTTTTAAAACATACAACATCATATGAAATCAAGTTTATGCATGTTATGTCATACTTAATATCTCCTTTGAATTTTGAAAACGCTCAAATTTTCATGTTCTTTGCGCCACGCATCAGTTGCCCTAGGGACTAAGGTGATTGTGGTCGTCCAGCGAAATTTCCCTAACTCACTGAGTCTCGAAGTGATTACAGATGATCAAGTGATTTTGGATCATGTCAATGACGAACGTGTTAACAATACGTCCTCTTGCAGTCAAAACTGTCAACGTCAACCGATATTTTGTTCGGTTGTGGTTTTTTTGGGCGGGATATGCCTTCCAAAGAGTATGTGTTGGAGGGGGTATTAACAAAATCAAATTTGCCAACTAAAAGTGGGGGAATCACGGGAAATTCTCCTTTGCCTCCCGTAATCCCAACCATGGTTGCGTCATGATTCGAATTTGATGGCAAAACATCACTTACTGTGGTAAGAGATAATTAAAATAATATGATTCCTACATTTGACACTAGCAAAATAATGTAACAACGAAGAAATTTCTTGTGAGCTTCAGGTGAAATAATGATTATTCAATGCATCCTCAAGCATAACAACGTATTAGCATGGTCATATTTATCCGCAATATGAATATTAAAATATGTCAGTTCTGCCTTTTTGTGTTTGTTTTGTAAGCATAGACCCCACCCCCAAAACAAAACAAAAACATACATACACACACACCCACACACCTACACAGTCCCTTAAATGAAAGGAATATCCCATCGGAGACCACTTTTTACTTCCGAAAAGTACGTGTCCGTGTATTCGATTTTTGAATCCCTCCCGCCGCCCCTAGTACAGACTGAGAAAATAATATCAATGAGAAACAACGAGATTTATCAGAGCCTGTAGCCAGCCTTAGGACTGGAGTAGTCGCAGAGGGATGCTAATGACCTAATCATTTGAAGATAGCTCCCCTTGAAACACGGACGGGATGAAACTGCCACTGTCATTTTTATCCCGTTTGAAGGACATTCTCTCAACGAGTTGACCACGTATTACGCAATCATTTGACCCCAAATTTTGTGATAATATGAAGTGGAATAACGTGGAAATGAAATAGGAAACTCGAAACCATTCAGTGACCGCATATCAATGTCACGTAATCGGTCATACGGTTACTAGAATGCCACAGGCACAGAAAACCAGGATGGAGTAGTGTTCAAGGACAGAAGGGGCGGATTCTGTAATGTATATTTTCACAAATTTCATCCAAAATGTTTACTAGTCAATTAGGCTGCTGAACAGCAAATAAAGTCATGGCCCTCAAAACTTGGATTTATTCGTCTTAACGGAATAGTCTTTGATCATTCAAACAACTAATGCTTAGACTGTTAGAGTTTTTCAAATAGGCCTACTCGCTGGGGAGATCGTTTTTTTTTTTTGGCATCTCTTCTGTTAAAGTCTGGAATAGTTGTCCATTACATGTGCGATCTGCTTAAACTATTAACTCTTTCAAGAATCAATTGAGTACACTTTTGTACTGCAATTCTTTTGATAACATTGAACAATTTTGGTTAGGTTTATGCAAAGCGCCCGACCCTGAGGGTCATTTATGGTGTACCAGCTCTTTACAAGAATGCTGATTGATTGATTGATCTTTTAGCTTACCTCTGGACCATTTGCCTTATTCTACTTTAATATTGATATATTTGTGGCGGGTGGGGGAGTACGAACCTTTCGAACCCCCTGCCCACACCCCACCTTATAGATATGATTGATATCTGTAACTAGGTGCTTGCTAGAATCACTCCTTTTGAACAATAACCACCCCAGCATTCGCTGTGCAAACATGAAGTCCATGCTCATCCTGGCGCGTTATGCTTCGTAGCGTACCCAGGACCTTTTGTAAATCCTCCGAGGAAGCCTTATTGCGAAAGTTAGTTTTCTGCACAAACAAGTCCAGAATGAGGGAACCTTCCTCTGAAGCGTCATCAAAGCAGGTCCCAACGTCGACCGTTCTGTCCACAGATATGTACTCGTATGGTATTCCTGCCTTTTGCAACGCATCTAATACCTGTTGTGCTTTCCACATCTGGTCAGACGGCCATTTTATTGCAGTAGATATTTTCGTGAAATGTTCACTTTCCAATGGCATCAAACTGTTCGGATCTGATAAGGAAATAAGCAGAACGTGGATGAAAATAGTTTAGTTGACCAAGGGCTGTAATTCCTAGGGGGCAGGGGGAATGTCCTGCTACATTCCGGCAGAGTTAAACAAATACATAAGATTTTGACAACACTGAACCCTACTTGGTGGAGGAAAAGTATTGTCCCATGCCCCCATTCCCTTACGGTGAAAGAGATTTACAACCCTTGATTGACCTAAACGAGCAAGATGAAACTGGGTAATGGTTGATTGGGTGGTTAACAAAGATTTATAACGTCTCGACAGACCTCTATAACTTATAGCCACAATATTCAAAAGCTGAAGCGTTACCGCGCTGCCATGATGGTTGAAGGGATTAGGATATCGCGATTGGGTGGGGCTGTCCAAGTGATCTCGTAATTGTTCTTACCTTCGAGCAGTGAGACCATCAGGATTCCTCCTTTTGCCAGTTTTTGGTATAAGTAAAGTAACATCTCTGACGGATTCTTGATGTAATAGAAACAAAAGAAAGCATCTATGAAGTGAAAACGCATTTGGTCTTTTTCGCATTGATGACGGTATTCTTCCAGCGTTTCAACGCGCCAGTCACAAATAGCAGCTTGAAGGTCTCGTTCCCTTTCATGGTATAGCTCCTTGAACTTTGACATATAATATGGCGATGGGTCAACAAATGTGCCTCGCACTGAGGAATATTTGTTAAGCATCTGTGACATCACAAAGATATCATTTTCTCCTGAATAAAAATGGAAAACACCGCGCGTTAATTTGTGATGTTTTTTATCAACTTAATGCAATTAATCTACAAATCAGGCCCATGGGAAGAGGGATTGATCGATCAATGTGCCCCATACTGAGGAATATTTTGAAGCATCTGTGACATCACAAAGGTATCATTTTCTCCTGAAGAAAAATGGAAAAACACCACACGTTAATTTGTAATGTTTTTATCATCATAATGCAATTAACTCTATAAATCAGGCCCTTGAGGGATGTAGAGGTCCAGGCTCACAATTTTCAAATCTAACGATATTAAGGTCCCATGACCCCTCTACCTTCCGACCCACACACCGGTATTTTCGACGTTTACATCCCAAGTAACTGTTAGACACCATTTCTATTGGTTGGGGAGATACCATCGAATAAGGGCTTTGTTTCTCAAATAACAGGCTGGTAAAACCAATTTAATAACAAATATAACACATAAGTGTAAGAAAAAAACAGAATATTTTAGAAATGCATCACAATTATTTTTGAGGACCAGTTAGGCCTACTATTTTCCAGTTATATAAAAAGAAATAGAAGTCTGTCTGAACCTTAAATGGCCATTCAATGATATTCATATTTCAAGAGACTCAAAAGAAGCATAAATAATTTAAATTTTTCTTCAATATCTAAACTTCGGACTGGTACTTTTCAAAAAGGGTCGAAATAATTTGTGAAAATAATTATGACGACTTATGATTTAGGAAAAATTTCATGATCTACAACATTTCTTATTTTTTAGATTTATGATCTAAATTCATGTTGCATTGAATAATGGGAAATATTTCTTATTGATGTCCTTTATAGCTTTTTAACAACCCCGATCGAGAGTTTATACCGAACCCTCGATGGAGGGCATCTTCTAGACTGTCTATAGGGATTCTCTCCAGGAGACAATAATATGTTGCTGAAGGAGCTCTCGATAAAATACAAAAAACTTAGGATGTCTTTTTATCTCATGAGAACTTTGACATTGTTAATACCGTCAAAAAATAAGTAATTACAGTCAATTCGAACATTAAAGCTTATCAATACTATCACTTGCACGAAAAGTGTGTTCCAATTTCCTAGAGACTCCAGAATAATACGTTCTCATATTTCGGCCAAGTGCTCGTTTAAAAGCATTAAAAGCCAAACATGTATGATTACCTTGCAGAGAAATTGTGTGATGTGTTACTTAATTAATCCCCAATATAACTATATATTTTGGGTTTTTTCAGTCCTTTTTGCATATTTCGGACATTTGACAATAGTATTTTAGCAAATTATTTTCATCTGTTTTGTTATTAACAGTTTTGAAACCTAAAAGTTATGGGTTTTATTTTATCTTTGCATTCAACTGTCATACTAGGCTGCTGAAGTCAATTTTATCGCCGATTCCTAAAAAATGGCTCTTTCATATCTGACGGGAACATGTCCCCTTGTCCCTACAGGAAACTTCTTTTTGTGTAATAAACAAATGCTGTTTTCTAATTTGTATCATCACATCATTTTGGCCAGTGAAAAGCGGGGTAATAAGCGGCCTAAGTCCTCGGCAATGCCAAAATCGCTCTGTCCCGGGCCTCGAACGTAGATAGAATAACAACTTGAAGACAAAGTGGCAGTTGAGAAAGAGAGAAGCTTGGGTGGAATCGTTGCCGGAAGGGAAGCGACAAAATTGGCAAGAGGCAGAAGAAATGGAAGAAGCAATACTTCACAAAGCTTCAAATTTCCACAGTCAGGAGAGGCGAGAGGGGAGCAGTACAGGTAAAGTAAAGATCCTCACCTGTTCCACTGCCGACGCCAAGCATAACAAGCTCTTCGACGTCCGGAAGTTTCTTCACGACATAGGACTGAAAACGTTCCTCGCCAAAGTTGAAAAGAGGTCTTGTGTCCAAGTGTTTCTTAACGAAAGCCAGGTACGCCTTTTCATAATGTGAAAGATTGGTGTTTCTCATGTAGTGTTCTGTTTCGAAGTCTGCCATTCTGTAAGCAGAAGTTACAATGAAACATGCATGTTACAGTCACATTGGGTATCCAATGCAAATGCTCTCCACCGAGCGATACAACACCATAACCCTTATATTGCAATTCAACAGGCTGTCCAGAAAATTACGAACATTACGATTGTACAAATATACTACTATAGTCAATCAACAATATCATATACAACAACAATATCATATAAAAATTACACCACAGTAACGAAATGAAGACAGCTGGTTCTTCGTTAAAGTGCGGATTAAATGTAGCCTTGACCTCTAACTTCAATTATTGCAATATTACCCATTTCTAGAAGACATAGTTTGGTTGTTATGGGATTTTCTTTGATAAAACACTAAAGTATGAAGACGACTGGCAAGTAAATTTCCCAATCAGCTATAAAGTCAGGGGTGGAAGTGGTACTGTTCCGCTGTTCCGAAAACAGTGCTTTTTAGGCAGCAACAGTGAATTTTCAAACAGCACTATTCTGGTGGAACAGTGTTCTTTTCACAAACATGTGACATCAATGATCAAGAACTTGATTTCTGCTGACAAAAGTGCATGTTGTCTAACAAGATTATCATAAAAATAATTTCTTGAAGTATTAGTAAGAAAATTTTTCCCACCTTGCCAGCAATTGTCAGCACAATTAATCATGAATACACATATGCACGGCTGCTTACACATGTACGACTTGTTGCAACGGGATGCTACAGCTTATACCATGCTATATCATGCAAATATTAATAACTGACATAAATATTTATTTCATACATGTTAATTAATAAAGTAGTTGTAAATTAAGCCCATTTTGTAGAAAGGAATTTTTCCTGTTATCGGCAAAAATTTGGAACAGTGAAATCTGATCCGGAACATTACTAGTTGATAAATTACAGTTCCGTATAATAGTGGCCATTTTTTAACATTTCGACCTATGAAAGTGCATTCAGCAGGAAATTGCTATTTTAAACACTTCCCTGGTCCATTTACTCACGGTGAATTTAAGACATAAAGGTACTGGTCAACCTGGTTGGTGATGCCGTCAAACAGATGTATCTACCTTTCTTTTAAATGTTTATATCCTATTTATATGACAGGTGGTGCTTTTATATTCACCTTTATACCTTCTAAGGATACAATATATCATACATTCACTAGAAAGAGTTTTTATTTTTGAACAAACTGACAAAGTAGTATTTAAATTACAACACTATATAGCACGGCACCTCACATGTAGTTTCAGACTTATCATAAGTTTAAAGAATTTTATTGAATGCACAAGTTCCGATATAGTCTATAAATATATGAAAGAGAGGAGAGCTCAAAGCCTTTAATCATTTTTTTAAAGAATTATTCTCTAAATTTCAGTCACTAAAAATCATTAGACTTTTTATCCTACTAAATTTGGATATAGAGAAGGCCTATGGTCTGATGGTAGAAATTCTAAATCTGTTGGTCATATTTAACTCCTCCCATATGCCCATTCAAAGTAGGGTTGTGAAGAATTGAAAAACGATAAGTTAACATACGGAAATTTGTAGGTTTTATTGTTACGATTTTACCAAATTTAAATAAAATGGCAAAATCTACTAAAATAAGGCTTTAAAATCAATTTTAAAAATTATGTAAAATAGACCATCATTAACCGATTTTGTTGATGCTGTTTTTGTTTTTTTCTTTAAAATTAAATCATTTAAAGCTCCAAGTTGTTGCAACATGCATACCCTAATGCTAATTGCTTTCGAAAAGTTTCGTTATATGCTCAAGGGAGAACAACCCGCTATTCCGAAAACCCATTAATTTGAAAGCCGACTAGTCCGAAATTCAGTGGTACGAAGGTTCACTATTTTATACGTTATGTGTTATCAAGCATCACAGATTTCTCACAATTAATAAAGAAGATTGAAAAACGAAAGTACGGAATACAACTTCAAGTCACCATCCACCTGTCCACCATTTCATTGGCGGTTTGCCATAGAGCATTAGGGTAATGGTTATTCCAAAAGTGTGTCTTACCTGTCATAGATCTTCTCCCCGTGCACTGACTCTGTATCGGAAGTTATTAGCGTTGCAGTTCAAAAGCGACCAACACCGCTACCTAACGAATTAAGATCGATTGAAAGACTCCTAGTGTTCGATTAAGAAGCGAATAAATCATGTAAATTGCTTTATATTGCCACAAGAAGATTCAAGCCATAAAATGTCGTTCTGTTTTTTGTTTTGTTTTTTATATAAAAAAGACATTAGATGGTTTAATAAAGATTTAAGGTCAGAATATCATACCAGCAATTATTGTCACGTAGGCCTACAACCTGACAATAGGCACTCTACACATTCTGACATGAAGTTCAGTTACGGAACAATATACTGGTATACGCACCCGTAATTGGTTAGACAAGAGGCAACTTGAGAGTCAGCGGCGTAGAAAGCTTTCAGAAAGTGGGGGTGAGGGTTTTGGGAAGGGATACGTTCTGTTAGGGGCATATTCATATGTCCACCCCACTGCCCCAGTCCGTAATTAGTGATTGCAAAATTAACAACAAAATAAAGTAAAAGGGGCACTTCATTTTTAGTAGAAAGCGGCACTTTTTTCAATGGTAACACATTCCCCCGTACATGGGACTGACAAAAGTCTCCAGTTTCCTACTATTGGGTCAGTAATTAAGGGGCTTTATTTTGAAGGGGAGAACTTTTGCAAAAACATTCCTCCAATTCGTGCACCTTCGACAGTAATTGAGGGGCACTTTTCATTTTCAAGAAGGACTTATGTCATTTTTTGGAAAAGTATGCATGTGGGGGCACGAATCCCCTTGCCCGTCCAATTCCTATACCTATGATGAGAGTTAATTACATTTTCATGGAACAAAAACAAATTCTTTCAGAAATCCGTATATAATGACTTTCGTCTCACCAATTGAAGTTGTTGGGCTGTTAAGTATAAGCAAGGAGCTCACCTGTATTCAGCAGTTCAGACTGTCAGAAGTGCACCGAACACAGCACCAGTACGTAAATCTATATAAGATTTCTGGTATAACAAGTATCTTACCTGGAATAACAAGTATGTTATTATTAAAAGTATGTTATTATCAAAATGTTATTATTAAAAGTATGTAATTATTAAAAGTATGTTATTATTAAAAGTATGTTATTATTAAAAGTATGTTATTGTTATTATTAAAAGTATGTTATTATTAAAAGTATGTTATTATTAAAAGTATGTTATTATTACAAGTATGTTACTAAACTACAAATAGGGTTTGCATTTCACCATACATGATATAAGAATGAAACATGAATGTAGGCCTATGCAATGGCGTGGGCAGGGGAACCTTTTCAAAGGATTAGTCCATTATGTCAGTAGTCAAGCAAGTTAGTTCATTGTTTATGAATTGATGAAAGAGAAATTCAAAACAAACAAAATGGTGGCTAAATTAAACTGTAATGTCTTAATCTGTTAATGAGATATTTAAGTTTAGAGTTCTACCTTATATCTGCAGAAACGACTGGAGTCACACCCTCAGATGCCTCAAAGTCTTTATGTATCATTTCATATTTTGTCCTGCGATATTGTGGCATAAAAACCATTGGATAGGCCTATGTCGAGAAAGTAGTTAACCATACACAATCTAGTAAAAGTTATTACCAAATGGTTGCCTAAAGAAGGTTTGACGAAAAATAATTCAAATAGTGAAAAAGTTAAACCAATCTTCTTTAAAATACAATAACATTTTTGTTGTATTATTAGGACGCCAACCTTTCATTGTAGACTTACTTCACCTGAGTCTTTTCTTGAAATACGTCTGGTAAAAATATCTTTGCTAGGGAAAATTAAAAACATATTAGAATACCTTCATTACTGTCATGGCTACAACTTTCCACTGCCATTTGATATGTTCACCACGCCGTTTTCAAAATATTAGATAAAATAGACAATAGAGCTAGGCTTCTATGCGCGAAATGGCCATTTTAAAAATTCAAACGTTATTCAACACAATGATTTTTAATATTTCAAGTACATAAATTAGAAACTATGACATTATATTGCAACATCTGAACAATATGGCTGCATGACTTCAATATTCTCGTGTGTTACAAATGTTTCTATTAATAGGCATGCTTCCGGACTGTCCATAACAGTTTATATTTGCGATCTATAGGTCCAACGCACGGGGAGGGATTTATCCATATGAAAAATGGATGATATTCAAAGTTATTTCAACTGAATGTTGCTATCTTTGCAGGTACAACAAGTAATCGAGGGACCCCTCGCTGAGCAAGAGGACTGGCCACCTGCTACTCCTTCATAGCCCAAGAGGGGCAGATCCCAAAGTTACACCCAGTCCCCTCTTCTTGTTGTTCCGCTGCATTGACATGCCCATCATCACCACAAAGAGGAAAGCCCACTGCAGCGGAGATGAGATCTTTTAAAGAGAGGAAGAGCAGGCGGCAGACTCAGTTGCAGGAGATCAAGAGATCAGTTGACATCCCTGCAGCTGAGCAACAACAACAACGGTGGGAAGTGCTGTTGGAAAGCGACCGGGACAGACATGTGACCTTCCATACATGCTAATGGGAAGATCAAAATGAAGCAAGTCGAGTGAGCAAATTTGCATGATTTATTTCTTTTTTTTGAAAAAACAACATGTTGCAGATAACTTTGCAAATTTGGAGAGCAGTAAAATGTACGCTAAGTCATATCTAAAGTATTTTCAAAGCTTCCAATGGCTGAAATTTTTAAGTTTGTGCATAATAAATGGGGCATATCATCTAAATAGCATTTTTATTGAAATAATGGTGTAAACGTATAGTCGTAAATCCTATCAGATAGATTAATCATTGGCAGAATCAGATGTCATTTTTAGGTCAACAAAGTCAAAAAAAAAAAATTGACATATTATTTTTTTCCCTTGCTCCAATAAAGTCAAGAGTAGTATCGAATAAAAGGTCTTTCTTTCAACAATTCATCAATTCTATCAATAATATTTTTTTATAATTAGCCACAAGAGAGCAGAATATCACAACGATAGCAGTTTTACGTCATCTAATAATCTTAATTAATGACCTCATTTGCATAAATTTGCATGTTGACAATAGAATTATGCAAACCAACATGAAGTCCAAAGTCTTAGGTTTCATATAACATAAACAGTAGAAAATGAAAATAAATTTGTGAAAGAAAAAAAAGTTCCCAAAAATAACACTGTAATCTCAAATGCTCTTGTAGACTAAGGGTTAATTATCACAAATGGAATTAACTTTTTGTTAATATTAATTACATATTCAAGACGTTGCCAAAATCACAATGCCTCTACTGACAGTCATGACAGTAGGGTCGCCTACACCAATTTAAGCCAACACAGCTACAATCATTTTTACGGTAATCCACTAACGACAATTAAAAATGAAGTGTTCACGTTGCATACAAACCGCATACAGGGCTGGTGCCTGGAAACAGACCTTAAACCATTTAAAACAAAATAAACAGCCACGACAACTTTGAAGCTTATTTGTGCAAAATACTGTAGAGAAATGACATTGCAGCAAAACGACAACATCTTTGGGACATTTGTTTGGCTTGTTCTGCTGAAGAAGAGTGATATTCACTGGATCAGGACCCTCAACTGGACTACCCCACTCCAACATTCCACACTTAAAGTCATCAGGAAGATAAACACGTTTCCGTCATATGACAGGAGGAGCCGGGTAAGATTCAAAGTTCATGTAAAACAAGTAATTTTCTACATTCTAACCACGTTGAACAGGTATCAATTTTTAACACATTCCAATCCAGCAAACATGGATATCCAGGAACAATTAGAAGCAACCCGTAAGTTTTCTAAAAAGTACGAGTTCCGCCAATATTTGACATTGATTGCCAATCACTACCAGAGCGATGGACAAGGTCAGAGTTAAGTTTATTTCATGCGGTAAAGATTACAAAGTAAATCTTATATGTGTACCCATTACTTACTTTAAAACGGAACACTATTTCAATGAATCTACTTGATAGCTTAATAAATCGGATTGGCCTACATCAGTATGTATGCCATTATTTCTGAGAACAGAACATGGTCTAATTGATTTGTAGTTAATTATTGTTTTACTTTCAAGTACAGAAGAGGAAATATCTGTACCTGCACAAGCGTTGCCCAATTAACAAACCATGCAGTAATATAACAAGATGATGGGCCAAGCAGGGTTAGTCACCCCATAAAGAGACCAAACTAACACCAACACCACAAAAGAAAAATACGAGGAAAAAAATAAAAAAGGCCCAGATTTAGTAAAGAACTTACTAATGTTGACTTAGAAATTGTGAACAGAATCGAGGGTGACCACCCACTAAGGCAAACCATTCCACTCATTAATAACCCTTTTCTGAAAAGTAAAATGCTGAACATCAATGTGCGATAACTCTTTGGTCAATTTCAAACTGTTACCACATGTCACATTAGAATTCGCTGAAACATGGAAGAAATTACAGGAAGTCAAAGCATCACTACCAGATAGAAATTTAAAAACCTGAATCATATCGACACATCATATCACAACTCAAGCTTGTCAAACCAATAATGTGCAACCTTGATTCATAAGAAACATTCGGGAATGAGTTTAGTCGCCCTTCGCTGAACCAACTCCAAACAGGAGCAATTATCACACATCAAACAATGATTAAATGACAAATACACCATTTGAACGCATCAAAACGAAGGGATACAAAATGACGACCAAACAACTTTGTCATCATCGGACAAAATATCATTTTACTTTTATCAATATGCTTTATTTGTTTATATAGTATAATATAGTATTCAAGCTGTCCCCATTTGCAATTTGTGTATACTTATATAAGAGGTGCACATTTGAATAGTATAGAATAGGCCTATGTTCTGTACAAAGTATGGGAAATCTGATTCAGTTGTATTATACTTTTGCAGTGAAGGTAGGTATACGCTAATTACATCTGTCCATCGAGCCGTTATGCTCATAGAGCCGCCGGTGCTTATCCCCGGTTTCCATGGCGCAAGCGGGTGAGAGTATTGTAAATGACTCCCCCCTGGATGGGACGCCAGTCTATCGCAGACTACCTCCCCAGCAGTGCTGGTACTCATTTTCACAACTGACAGACTGAGTGGACTGAAGTAAGTAGAGTAAATTGTCTTGCTCAAGGACACAATGCAGCGCTCTCGACGGGAATCGAACCCGGTACCCTTCGAGTACAAGCTTGACTCCTTAACCACTGAGCCATTGCACCAATCAAAGGTAGGTTTAACAGACATAAAAACGTGCTCTGCCCGGCCTGCTGTGAGGACTTTGACAACAGGCAATTCACCAAAGGGTCAAAGGATCTGGAAAGCGCAGATTCAACCCTATGGCCCACAGCAAACACACATTTACCCATGACGCCTGAGTCAGACAACATATGACTGTGTACTCGATGCTTATCTACTTTACGGTTATGATACCTATGATAAATTCTAGACGAAAGGTTTTAATAGCCTGAGAGTTAGATACCAAATCTATAAATATTGCTGAGAATCTTGTTTTTCAGTTTCAACATTATGGTAAAAGTGGAAAGCCTGAAAGATTACCACTGCTTATCCAGCCTGTTTTTAAAAACATCTAAGATTGGCCAATTAGGCCTAGGGACTAGCCTACTTGCATTTGTTTGGTCAGAGCGCGATTTCATTTATAACTTCGGGCGAGGTACATGTACTTCACGCTTGAGTGATTTCACCCAAGCTTTCCCCCATTGGAGTTTTTATGAATAGAGGGGGAGGCTTAGCCACCCTATAAATGTCGCAGACCTCAAATTTTGTCAGAACCATATAAATAGTTACCTGAATTATCAAATGAATCATATACAAAGCAGATGTTGGCATGTTTTTTAATCGCATCGACTGAATTGTCCTTAATTTTGGACCAAAAGCTTTACAGTTTGCACCAAAGATTCTTAATTTTGGACTAAACATCTTTAATTTTAGTCCAAAAACCTTCGATTTAAGAAAAAAATTATTCAGGAATCTTCAGTTTTGGACCAAATTTTTTACATTTGGACCAAAATTTACAGCATAGAGCCAAACACCTTCAGATAGGGAGATGAAAGTCTTAATATTATCAGGGTCATGCTCCACCACTCCCCCACACAATAATTTTCAAATAGGCCTTTACCTTTTGGCCCGATGGGCAATTGCCAACATTTGCCTTGGCAAGGGCTATAGTAGGGGTTACCTCTCAGGGGAGCAGGAACTCGAACATTTTCCATATGAAAATTGCACTGGTTAATTTACATTAAATGTTGCTGCAAATTGAGATATCTTGAATTTTCGGGAATTTTTAAATTTGTGAAATTCTTGAATTTTTCGGAAATTCTTTAATTTTCGGAAATTCTTCTTGTATTTTTAGAATTTCGCCTTAAATTTTCAGGAATTCTCTTTAAATTTTTTGGGAAATCATTTTGAACAGTTGAATTTTCAGGAAATTTTCTTCATTTTCGGGACATTTTCCTAAATTTCCGCGAAGTTTCGTTTACTTTCGGGAATTCTTTTCAAATTTCCGAGAAATTTCTTTCACTTTTAAGAATTTTTGTTTATTTCTGTAACATTTCCGCATTTTCTTCAATTTCAGGGAATTTTTTTAATTTTCGGGAAATCACTGTCAATTTTCTAGGGAATTTTGCCAAAATTTCTAAAAATTGTAAGCATTTTTCTTCAGCTTTATGTTTATGATTTCATAGTTTTTTCTCCGAACCGGGGAGAAAGAAAAACAAACAAGCCGGGAAATATAAACCCTTCTCGGAAGGAGGGGGGAAGAGGGGGGAGGGGGCAGGGGGCATGAATTGTGATTCTCGGTAGGGGGCCTAAGCTCCTCAAAAAAGACTAGACACGCCCCTGTTCACGAATATCATCAGACTTTGAATACATTTACAAAAACACACTCGGAGATACTCGGATTCAATTTCAATCTTAAATGTAATGTTATTAATTTTCCAGCTTGAATGGATTCCTTCCAGCACTTCTTCGAAGTTCTGATTAGGCCTACATCTGTCTCCAACCCGCAAAAGTGTTCTGCTGGCAAATGAGGTCGAGGCCGGATCGACCCTAGTTAGTTAAGTCAAGGCTAAAAGTTTTTTTGGAATGATCACTCTTTAAAGTCTCACTGCCTGTAACTGCTGGTCTTGCCCATGTTTGAAGAGTTCGTAAAATCTGTCACCAAGACTGCAGCCATGATCTGTAGAAGAAAGGCAATAAGTCTATAAAACTAACTTACTTCAACCAAGTCTGCTAGTACCTTGTTAAGAAATAACATCTGACGAGTCTGTAGTATTGAGGTGGTCGGTTCGACGTAACCGTTTACGGGCTCAGTACGCTTTTGTCAAGTTGAAAGGGAAACTTCATCATTACAGTCAATAGGATGTTTTTGCTATGAATACTTGTGTCGCCTCAGCCAGTCAGCGAAAATTATTGGTATTCGTATATATTGGAAACTACTGTCTAATATTCAACATTTGTTAAAAAAAAAAAAATATGTCAAGTATTTTTAGCAAAATGACGAAAAATAGGTTTTTCTCCCATTGACTGCAATGATAACTGTTTGTTTGTTTTCTCCTTTGACTGAAATTTGAGATGGTCAAAAAAGCATTGTTACGTCGCCGTGCATCACAACATTTCCGGAAGTCCGACCTCCAAAATACGCTATATAGCCAATACATGGCTGCTACGCACAGTATGCGAGTATTGCCTTGCAAGTAGTGCCTACTGAGTCAGTAAGTGAGGTGTTTATCTCACTATGTCGACCCGGGGAAATAAAAAAAAAGTGGGGAACCGCAAATAAGTCTGCCTTGAATAGTTTTATTATTGTATTATATATAAACATTTTGTAATATAAAAACAACTGAAAGTAAGATTTACTGGAGCAAATATAGTTTATATTTTAACATAAAATCAAGATTAGGGTTAGAATAAGTTTCTTAAATGTTGTACTTTTTATTTTTAAATTGTTTGTTACACACAAAATTATTCAAGATAAATTTATTTGCGCCTGCAGCTCTTTTCCATTTTCCAGGTTTCTCTCTGCCGCGTTCTCCGGCGGTCTGTCGAGGTACGGGTATTGCCATTGGTAAATAAAGACGTCACTTCTTAATATAGATTAGGGTAATAACATAAAGCATGTGACTTTCGATGTCAAATCGGACGACGCCCCAAGTTCCCAACCAAAAAAATATAATATCTTTGACTCAATCTATATGTTATATAAACATGGTGAAAATGAACAACTAGAATCGGTGTAAAAAATAAAATTTTACAGCTCTTTTGATTCAAATAATAATTAGCATGACTATTCATGAAAGTAGGCATTTTTTAAAACGTAAATAACTTAACAGCTCTCCGTTGGCACGTACATGTAAGACTTATTTAACGAGCTGCTAAAATAGCAAGGACAACGCCTTAATCTCATGTAATTTAATTTTCTTGGATCTTAGAACTTATTTCCCAAATCAAGTCTCAAAAAAAAAGAAATTTTAGAAACAATTAAAAAATTTAAATAAATTGTTTGGGGCTGCCACAGAGGCGCAGAAAACGAGGGGATGGAGTTGAGTGAAAACTGGTTTCTTCTTTCATATATGTTGGCCCACAGACCCTTATATAGCGTATTGACGTACAGCCCATGAACATACGTTTTTTTAACAAGACGGATGGGGAAGACTGATGTGTGATGCAGTATCCCTTCCTACAACCTGGGACGATCTCCACTCTTGCCATATTCATATTTTGTGTATGTAGCAAGTAATTTACTAAGCAAGCTTTTGTTGGCTAGAAGTCTTATATTCCTACTACAATCTTTTATCTCAGTATTAAATATCACTAACATCGGCTGGGCTACGAAAAGTGTGAGGGCCGTGGTACGGTTGGTCTGGCTATGACCTAAAAAGTTTAATTGATTTTTTAAGGGCCAAAAGGGCCTCCAAACAATTTCTGAAATAATTCCAAAAGGCACCCACTTGCCTCCACCACTGCTTGCTAAACCAACATAAATATTATATGTTGTAAGACAATCCTGGCATTATTCCAATGTTTGAAACTTCGGCATAACGTTGTTAATCTCTGGCATTACATTCTTAATTTTCGGCATTACGTTGTAAATATTCGGCATTACGTTATCAATCTTCAGAATAGATTTTCAATCTTCGGCATTATGTTTTCAATCTTCGGCATTACCGTCCTTGTTAATTTTCGGCATTACGTTAACAATCTTCGGCATTACGTTGTCAATTTTCGGTATTACCTTGCCAATCTTCGGCATTACGTTGTCAATCTTCGGCATTACGTCAGCAATCTTTTGTATAACGTTGTCAATCTTCAGCATAATGTCGTCAATCTTCTGCATTAATTTGTCAATTTTCACTGTGGCATAACGTTGTCAATGATCTTCGGAATTACGTTGTCTATCTTCGGTATGACGTTGTCGAGTTTCGGCATTACGTTGTCATTTTCGGCATTACGTTGTCAATCATCGGCATTATGTTGTCAATCTTCGGCATAACGTTGTCAATTTTCGGCAATACGTTATCAATCTTCGGCATAATGCTGTCAATCTTCGGCACAACGTTGTCAATCTTCGGCATAACGTTGTCAATCTTTGGCATTACGTTGTCAATCTTCGGCATAACGTTATCAATCTTCGACATCACGTTGTCAATAATTTTCGGCATTATACTTTGCCAATGTGTGGCATTACGTTGTCAATCTTCGTCATTACGTTGTCAATTTTTGGCATAACGTTCTTAATTTTCAGCATTACTTTGTCAATCTTCGACAGTCCAACTCTGCGTGGCATTATGAGTTATACTCTATACCAGTCGCGACAGTGAATTTTTTAACATACTATTTGGGCGACCATTTGGTCGCCCAGAAATTGTGTTTGTCCAGTGAACAAAATTCTGATGCACTGGGCGACCAGGATTTTTGCCTTGGTGTAACAAAATAGCTGCTCCCATAGTGTCGTAGAATAACAGTTTTTAAAACATACAACATCATATGAAATCAAGTTTATGCATGTTATATCAGATTCATATCTCCTTTGAATTTTAAAGACGCTTAAATTTACATGTTCCTTTGCGCCTCGCATCAGTTGCCCTAGGGACTAAGGTGATTGTGGTCGTCCAGTGAAATTTCCCTAATTCACTGAGTCGCGAGGTAATTACAGATGATCAAGTGATTTTGGATCATGTCAATGACAAACCTCGTTTGGTTACGTGTTAACAATAAGTCCTCTGGTAGTCGAAACTGTCAATGACAACCAATATTTTGTTTGGTTGTGGTCATGGGCGGGATTTGCCTTCCAAAGAGTTTGTGTTGGAGGGGGTATTAACAAAATCAAATTTGCCAACCAAAAGTGGGGGAATCACGGGAAATTCCCGTTTGCCTCCCGTAATCCCAACCATGCTTTAGTCATGAATCGAATTTGATGGCAAAGCGTCACTTACTGTGATAAGAGATAATTAAAATAATATGTTTCCTATATTTGATACCAGCAAAATAATGCGACAACCAAGAAATTTCTTGCGAGCTTCATATGAAATAATATTTATTCCATGTATCCTCAAGCATAACATCGTAATAGCTTGATCATAATTATTCGCAATATGAATATTAAGATATGTTGGTTCTGCTTTTTTGTATTTTTTGTAAAGATAGGCCCCCCAAAAAAAAAAAAAAACACGCGCACACACACACGCACACCCATACGTGTGTAGACCCTACCACTGATGACGTGGCCGCAATCCTATATAACTGGTGACCAATTCATATACAACACACATATGGGGTGGCGATATTAGGAAATAAGGTTACACCCGTATTTTTTAACTTATCCTATGTAACAGGTGACATGTACCGAAATGCAAAAATCCTGAACTAGAGTAGTGTTTTAGTCATAATAATGTTGAAAACAGCCATTTTTAGAATAAAAACAGCCAAGTACGTCATCGGTTGTGTGCGTGTCATCGCTTTGGAGGTGGGTAAACTTATTATGTCATACGAATGTCATCAGTTGGTGGGTCTAAACACACCCACTCACGCGCGCACACACACACGCTTCCTTAAATGAAAGGAATATCCCATCGGAGACCACTTTTTACTACCGAAAAGTACCTCTCGGTGTATACACATGTTGAATCCCTCTCGCCAACCCTGGTACAGACTGAGAAAATAATATTAATGAGAAACAACAAGATTTTTCATAGCCTGTAAGCAGCTTTAGGTTTGAAGGAGTCGCCGAGGGAAACAATGCTGATGACCTAATATATTTTCGAAAATTTCGTCAAAAATGTCTACTAGTCAATTAAGCCTCTGTACAGCAAAAGAGTCATCGCCCTCAAAATCTTGATTTATTCGTCTAAACGGAATGATCTTCCATGATCTAAACAACTAATGCTTAGACTGTTAGAGTTTTTCAGATAGGCCTACTCGCTGAGGAGATCTTTGTTTTGGTATCTATTCTGCTAAAGTATGGAATAGTTGTCCATTACAAGTGCGATCTGCTGAGACTATTAAATCTACCAAGAGTCGATTGTATACACTTTTGTACCTCAACTCTATTAGTAACATTGAACTATTTTGGTTGTTTCTACAAAGCGCCCGGCCCTGGCGGATTATGTACCAGATCTTTACAAGAATGTTGATTAATCTTTCAGCTTACCTCTGGACCCTTTGCCTTATTTTACTTTAATATTTATATCTTTGGGACAGGTGGGGGGCGGCGACCCATTCGATCTCTCTGCCAATACCCATAGATATGATTGATATTCATATATCTGTGGCTAGGTACTTGCTAAAATCACTCCTTTTGAACAATAACCACCCCGGCATTTGCTGTACAAACATGAAGTCCATTCTCCTGCTGGCGCGCTATGATTCGTAGCGTACCCAGCACCTTTTGTAAATCCTCCGGGGAAGCCTTTTTGCGAAAGTTGGTTTCCTGCAGAAATAAGTCCAGAATGAGGGAACCTTCTTCTGAAGCGTTATCAAAGCAGGTCCCAACGTCGACCGTTCTGTCCACAGATGTGTACTCGTATGGTATTCCTGCCTTTTGCAACGCATCTAATACCTGCTGTGCTTTCCACATTGGGTCAGACGGCCATTTTGTTGCGTTAGATTTATTCGTGAAATATATACTTTTCAATAGCATCAAACTGTTCTGATCTGAGAAGGAAATAAGCAGAAAGTGGATGAAAACAGTTTAGTTGACCAAGGACCGTAATTCCTAGGGGACATGAGGCATGCATGTCCTCCTACATTCCGGAAGAATAAAAAAAAATACATAAGGTTTTGAAACCACTGCCCCTTACTTTGTGGAGAAAAAGCAATGTCCCATGCCCCCCTTCCCCCCCCCTTCTTTTCCTCCCCCACCCACTATGTGAAAGAGATTTACAAGCCTGGATTGAACTAAACGAGCAAGCTGGAGGTGGGTAATGGTTGATTGGGTGGTTAACAAAGGTTTATAACGTCTCGACATGCCTCCACAAATTACGGCCACAATATTCAAAAGTTAAAAGCGTTACCCGCATTGCCATGATCGTTGGAGGGATTAGAATTTCGCAATTAGGTGGAGTTGTCCAAGTGATCTTGTAATTGTTCTTACCTTCGAGGAGTGAGACCATCAGGATTCCTCCTTTTGCCAGTTTTTGGTACAAGTAAAGTAACATCTCTGACGGATTCTTGATGTAATAGAAACAAAAGAAAGCATCAATGAAGTGAAAACGCATCTTCGGCATTACGTCAGCAATCTTTTGTATAACGTTGTCAATCTTCAGCATAATGTCGTCAATCTTCTGCATTAATTTGTCAATTTTCACTGTGGCATAACGTTGTCAATCTTTGGAATTACATTGTCTATCTTCGGTATGACGTTGTCAAGTTTCGGCATTACGTTGTCATTTTCAGTATTACGTTGTCAATCATCGGCATTATGTTGTCAATCTTCGGCACAACGTTGTCAATCTTCGGCATAACGTTGTCAATCTTCGGCACAACGTTGTCAATCTTCGGCATAACGTTGTCAATCTTCGGCATAACGTTGTCAATCTTTGGCATTACGTTGTCAATCTTCGGCATAACGTTATCAATCTTCGACATTACGTTGTCAATAATTTTCGGCATTACTCTTTGCCAATGTGTGGCATTACGTTGTCAATCTTCGTCATTACGTTGTCAATTTTCGGCATAACGTTGTTAATTTTCAGCATTACTTTGTCAATCTTCGACAGTCCAACTCTGCGTGGCATTATGAGTTATACTCTATACCAGTCGCGACAGTGATTTTTTTAACATACTAAGTGGACGACCATTTGGTCGCCCAGAAATTGTGTTCGCCCAGTGAACAAAATTCTGATGCACTAGGCGACCAAGATTTTTGCCTTGGTGTAACAAAATGGCTGCTCCCATAGTGTCGTAGAATAAAAGTTTTTAAAACATACAACATCATATGAAATCAAGTTTATGCATGTTATATCAGATTCATATCTCCTTTGAATTTTGAAGACGCTTAAATTTACATATTCCTTTGCGCCTCGCATCAGTTGCCCTAGGGACTAAGGTGATTGTGGTCGTCCAGCGAAATTTCCCTAATTTACTGTGTCTCGAGGTGATTATAGATGATCGAGTGATTTTGGATCATGTCAATGACAAACCTCGTTTGGTTACGTGTTAAAAATACTTTCTCTGGTAGTCGAAACTGTCAACGACAACCAATATTTTGTTCGGTTGTGGTCATGGGCGGGATTTGCCTTCCAAAGAGTATGTGTTGGAGGGGGTATTAACAAAATCAAATTTGCCAACCAAAAGTGGGGGAATCACGGGAAATTCCCGTTTGCCTCCCGTAATCCCAACCATGCTTTAGTCATGAATCGAATTTGATGGCAAAGCGTCACTTACTGTGATAAGAGATAATTAAAATAATATGTTTCCTATATTTGATACCAGCAAAATAATGCAACAACCAAGAAATTTCTTGTGAGCTTCAGGTGAAATAATATTCATTCCATGTATCCTCAAGCATAACATCGTAATAGCATGATCATAATTATCCGCAATATGAATATCAAAATATGTCGGTTCTGCTTTGTTGTGTATGTTTTGTAAAGATGGGCCCCCAAAAAAACAAAAAACACACGCGCACACACACACGCACACCCATACGTGTGTAGACTCTACAACTGATGACGTGGCCGCAATCCTATATAACTGGTGACCAATTCATATACAACACACATATGGGAGGGTGATATTAGGAAATTAGGTTACACCCGTATTTTTAACTTATCCTATCTAACAGGTGACATGTACCGAAATGCAAAAATACTGAACTACTGTAGAGTAGTGTTTTAGTCATAATAGTTTTGAAAACAGCCATTTTTAGAACTAAAAACAGCCAAGTACGTCATCGGTTGTGTGAGTGTCATCGCTTTGAAGGTGGGTAAACTCATTATGTCATACAAATGTCATCAGTTGGTGGGTCTAAACACACCCACTCACGCGCGCACACACACTCTCTCCTAAATGAAAAGAATATCCCATCGGGGACCACTTTTTACTACCGAAAAGTACCTCTTGGTGTATACAAATGTTGAATCCCTCCCGCCGCCCCTGGTACAGACTGAGAAAATAATATTATTGAGAAACAACAAGATTTTTCATAGCCTGTAGCCAGCTTTAGGTTTGAAGGAGTCGCCGAGGAAAACAATGCTGATACCCTTGAACAGCAAAACAGTCATCGCCCTCAAAATCTTGATTTATTCGTCTAAACGGAATGATCTTCCATGATCTAAACAACTAATGCTTAGACTGTTAGAGTTTTTCAGATAGGCCTACTCGCTGAGGAGATCGTTGTTTTGGCATCTATTCTGATAAAGTCTGGAATAGTTGTCCATTACAAGTGCGATCTGCTGAGACTATTAAATCTATCAAGAGTCGATTGTATACACTTTTGTACCTCAACTCTATTAGTAATATTAAACTATTTTCGTTGTTTCTACAACGTGCCCGGCCCTGGCGGATCATGTACCAGCTCTTTACAAGAATGCTTGATTGATCTTTCAGTTTACCTCTGGACCCTTTGCCTTATTTTACTTTAATATTTATATCTTTGGGACGGGTGGGGGACGGCGACCCATTCGATCTCTCTGCCGATACCCATAGCTATGATTGATATCCATATATATGTGACTAGGTACTTGCTAAAATCACTCCTTTTGAACAATAACCACCCCGGCATTCGCTGTACAAACATGAAGTCCATTCTCCTGCTGGCGCGCTATGCTTCGTAGCGTACCCAGCACCTTTTGTAAATCCTCCGGGGAAGCATTTTTGCGAAAGTTGGTTTCTGCAGAAATAAGTCCAGAATGAGGGAACCTTCTTCTGAAGCGTTATCAAAGCAGGTCCCAACGTCGACCGTTCTGTTCACAGATATGTACTCGTATGGTATTCCTGCCTTTTGCAACGCATCTAATACCTGTTGTGCTTTCCACATCGGGTCAGACGGCCATTTTGTTGCGTTAGATTTGTTCGTGAAATATTTCGTTTTCAATAGCATCAAACTGTTCTGATCTGAGAAGGAAGTAAGCAGAAAGCGAATGAAAACAGTTTAGTTGACCCAGGACCGTAATTTCCAGGGGACATGGGGCATGCATGTCCTCCTACATTCCGGAAGAATAAAAAAAAATACATCAGGTTTTAAAACCACTGCTCCTCACTTTGTGGAGGAAAGGTAATGTCCCATGCCCCCCCCCTTCCCCCTCCTTTTCCTCCCCCACCCACTATGTGAAAGATATTTACAAGCCTGGATTGAACTAAACGAGCAAGCTGGAGGTGGGTAATGGTTGATTGGGTGGTTAACAAAGGTTTATAACGTCTCGACATGCCTCCACAAATTACGGCCACAATATTCAAAAGTTAAAAGCGTTACCCGCACTGCCATGATCGTTGGAGGGATTAGGATTTCGCAATTGGGTGGAGTTGTCCAAGTGATCTTGTAATTGTTATTACCTTCGAGGAGTGAGACCATCAGGATTCCTCCTTTTGCCAGTTTTTGGTATAAGTAAAGTAACATCTCTGACGGATTCTTGATGTAATAGAAACAAAAGAAAGCATCAATGAAGTGAAAACGCATTTGGTCTTCCTCGCATTGATGACGGTATTCTTCCAGCGTTTCAACGCGCCAGTCACAAGTAGCAGCTCGAAGGTCTCGTTCCCTTTCATGGTATAGCTCTTTGAACTTTGACATATAATATGGCGATGGGTCGACGAATGTGCCTCGCACTGAGGAAAATTTGTTAAGCATCTGTGACATCACAAAAATATCATTTTCTCCTAAATAAAAATGGAAAACACCACGCGTTAATTTGTGATGTTGTTATCAACTTAATGCAATTAATCTACAAATCAGGCCCATGGGAAGAGGGATGAATCGATGAATGTGCATCATACTGAGGAATATCTTTAAAGCATCTGTGATATCACAAATGTATCATTTTATCCTGAGAAACAAAATGAAAAAATACAACACGTTAATTTGTAATGTTATTTCATCAGAATGCAATTAAGTCTACAAATCAGTCCCTTAAGGAATGTAGAGGTCCGGGCCCACAATTTTCAGATCTAACGATATTAAGGTCCCATGACCCCTCTACCTTCCGACCCACACACCGATATTTTCGACGTTTACATCCCAAGTAACAGTTGGACACCATTTCTATTAGTTAGGAGATACCATCGATAAGGGGTTTTGTTTCTCAAATAACAGGCTGGTAAAACCTTGTTTAATTTGGTAACAAGTATAACACATAAGCCGTGAGAATTAAATGGAATATTTTAGGAATGTATCTCAATTATTTTTGAGTCACCATTTAGGCCTACTATTTTCCACTTATATGATAAGAAGCAGAAGTCTGTATGAACCTTAAATGGCCATTTAATGATAGTCATATTTCAGGATACTCAAAAGGGGCGTAAATAGTTTAAATTTTCTTTTAATATCTAAACTTCGGATTGGTACAATTAAAAAAGGGTCTACAAATTTGTGAGAATAATTCTGACGACTTATGATTTAGGACAAATTTCATGATCTATAACATTTCATAATTTTCCATGATTTTTTTATGATTTAAATTAATGCTTGCATTCCATAATGAGAAATATTTCTTATTGACGTCCTCCATAGCTTTGAAATAACCCCGATCGAGGGTTTATACCGAATTCTCGATGGAGGGTATCTTCCAGACTGTCTATAGGGATTTTCTCCAGAAGACAATAATATGTTGTTAAAGGAGCTCGGTCAAAAATTTAGGAGCTTTTTATTTTGCTAATGAGAATGTTGGCATTGTTAATACTCGTGTCGTCAAAAAATAAATAATTACAGTCAATTCAAACATTAAAGTTATCAATACTATCACGTGCACGAAAGGTGGTTCCCAATATCCTAGAGATATCATATTTCGGCCAGTGCTCGTTTAAAAGCACCAAAAGCCATGACTTGCATGATTACCTGGCAGAGAAATCGTGTGATGGGTTACTTAGTAAATCCACAATGTGACTATATATTTTGGTATTTTTTAGTCCCTTTTGCATATTTTGGACATTTGACAGTAGTATTTTGACAAAATGTTTTCATCTGTTTTGTTTTTTAACAGTTTTGAAAGGTTTTTTAATCTTTGCATTCAACTGTCGCACTAGCTGACTAGGCATCAATTTTGTCGCCGATTCTTAAAAATGGCTCTGCCATATATAGACCTTCATGTGTGCATATAAGGGGTTCGATATCACTGTACCCGTATACAATACAGGCCTATACCCCACGACAAGGGTTATCATATTTTGGCTAGCTATGAAGATAAAAGTTAAAGGACCGTTAATCTCCTTCAAAATGTAGCTATGTTTTTCCCCGGCAAAGAGGAGGGACATTGTTTTCCAAAACTTTGTGTATTTCTTTGAAATTCTGCCGGAAAGTGGGAAGGGGGGGGGGGACATGTCCCCCTATCCCTACATGAAACCTCTAGTTGTGTAATACATTTGTTTTCTAATTTCTATCATCACATCATTTTGGCCAGTGAAAAGCGGGGTAATAAGCGGTCTGAGTCCTCGGCAATGCCAAAATCGCACTGTCCCGAGCCCCGAAGGTAGATAGAATAAGAACTTGAAGACACGGTGGCAGTTGGCTTGGGTGGAATAGTTGCCGGAAGGGAAGCGACAGAATTGGCAAGAGACAGAAGAAATGGAAGAAGCAATACTTCACGAAACCTCAAATTTCCACAGTCAGGAGAGGGGAGCAGTACAGGTAAAGTAAAGATCCTCACCTGTTCCACTGCCGACGCCAAGCATAACAAGTTCTTCGACGTCCGGAAGTTTCTTCACGACATAGGACTGAAAACGTTCCTCGCCAAAGTTGAAAAGAGGTCTTGTGTCCAAGTGTTTCTTAACGAAAGCCAGGTACGCCTTTTCATAATGTGAAAGATTGGTGTTCCTCATGTAGTGTTCTGTTTCGAAGTCTGCCATTCTGTAAGCAGAAGTTACAATGAAACATGCATGTTACAGTATCCAATGCAAATGCTCTAGATTCTGTACACCGAGCGATACACTGAACACCATAACCCTTATATTGCAATTCAACAGGCTGTCCAGAAAATTACGAATATTACGATTGTACAAATATACTACTATAGGCAATCAACAATATCATATACAACAACAATATCATAAACAAATTACACCACAGTAACGAAAATGAAGACAGCTGGTTCTTTGTTCAAGTGCGGATTAAATTTAGCCTTGACCTCTAACTTTAATTATTGCAATATTACCCATTTCTAGAAGACTTAGTTTGGTTGCTATGGGATTTTCTTTGATATAACACTAATGTGTGAGGACGACTGGCAAGTAAATTTCCCAATCAGCTATAAAGTCAGGGGTGGAAGTGGTACTGTTACGCTGTTCCAAAAACAGTGCTTTTTAGGCAGCAACAGTGAATTTTCAAACAGCACTATTCTGGTGGAACAGTGTTCTTTTCACAAACATGTGACTTCAATGATCAAGAACTTGATTTCTGCTTAACAAAAAATGCATGTTGTCTAACAAGATTATCATAAAAATAATTTCTTGAAGTATTAGTAAGAAAAATCTTTTCCCACCTTGCCTGCAATTGTCAGCACAATTAATCATGAATACACATATGCACGGCTGCTTGCACATGTAGTACTTTTTGCAACAGGATGCAACAGCTTATACCATGCTATATCATGTAAATATTAATAACTGACATAGATATTTATTTAAAACATATCAATTAATGAAATAGTTGTAAGTAAAGCACATTTTGTGAAAAGGAATTTGTCCTGTTATCGGCAAAAATTTGGAACAATGAAATCTGATCCGGAACATTACTATTTGAGAAAGAACTGTTCCGTATAATAGTGGCCATTTTTTAAATTTAAATTTCGACCTATGAAAGTGCATTGAGCAGGAAAGTGCTATTTTAGACACTTTCCAGGTTCATTTACTCACGAGTTCAAGACACCAAGGTATTGGTCAGCCTGGTTAGTGATGCCGTCAAACAGATGTAACTACCTATTTTTTTAAATGTTTATATCCTATTTATATGACAGGTGGTGCTTTTATATTCACCTTTATACCTTCAAAGGCTACAACATATCATACATTCACTAGAAAGAGTTTTTAATTTTGAGCAAACTGTCAAAGTAGTCTTTAAATTACAACACTAGGCCTATATAGCACGGCACCTCACATGTAGTTTCAGACTTATCATAAGTTTGAAGAATTTTATTGAATGCAAAAGTTCCAATGTAGCCTATGAATATATGAAAGAGAGGAAAGCTCAAAGTCATTATTTTATTTTTCTATATAATTCTTTTCTAAATTTTAGTCACTAAAAATCATTAGACTTTTTATCCTACTAAATTTTGATAGAGGGTAGGCAAATGGTCTGATGGTAGAAATTAATTTAATATCTCTTGGTCATATGTCACTGTTCTTATTCAAAGAAGGGTGGTGAAGAATTGAAATACGATAAGTTAACATACGGAAATTCATACGTTTTATTGTTATAATGTTACCAAATTTACATACAAATTGCATAATTTACTCAAATAAGGCTTTAAAATCAATTTAAAAATTCTGTAAAATGGACAATCATTAACCGATTTTGTTGATTTTGTTTTTGTTACTTTCATTAAAATCAAATTATTTAAAAGTCCAAGATGTTGCCACATGCATACCTTTAATGCTAAATGCTTTCGGCAAATGCTCAATTAGGGAGAACAACCCGCTATTCCGAAAACTGATTGATTCGAAGGCCCACTGGTCCGAAACTCAGTGGTACGAAGGTTCACTAGTCCATACTTTAGGTGTTACCAAGCATCACAGATTTCTCGCAATCAATAAAGAAAATTGAAAACCGAAAGCACGGAATACAACTTTAAGTCACCATCCACCTGTCCACCATTTCATTGGCGGTTCGCCATAAGGCATTAGGGTAACGCTTATTCCAAAAGTGTATCTTACCTGTCTTAGATCTACCCGTGCACTGACTCTGGTTCGGAAGTTATTGGCGTTGTAGTTCAAAAGCGACAGAAGATGCGAATAAATCATGTAAATTGCTTTATGTTGCCACAAGAAGATTCATGCCATGAACTGTCTTGTTTTTGTTATAAGAAAAACATTAGATGGTTTAATAAAAGCTTAAGATCAGAATATCATACCAGCAATTATGCAATTGTCACGCAGGCCTACAACCTGACAATAGGCACTACACTTTCTGACATGAAATTCAGTTACGGAACAATGTACGGGTATACGCGCCCGTGATTGGTTAGACAAGAGGCAACATGAGAGTCATGGGTGTAGAAAGCTTTCGAAAAGTGGAGGGAAGGGAGGGGGTACGACCTCTTAGTGGCATATACATATGTCCCCCCCCCCCCCCTTCCTCAGTCTGTAAGTAGTGATTCCAAAATTAACAACAACGTAAAGTAAACGGGATACTTTACTTTTAGTAGAAAGGGGCACTTTTTTCAATGGTGACACATTCCTCTGTACATGGGATTGTCAAAAGTTGGCAGTTTCCTACTATCAGGTCAGTAATTACGGGGGCTTAATTACCGGGCACTTATGTTAAAAAGTTCACCAATTCGTGCACCTTTGACAGTAATAGAGGAGAGGCACTTTTATCATTTTCCGGAAAAGTATGCATGTGGGGGCACGAATCCCCTTGCCCGTTCCGTTCATATACTATGATGAGAGTTAATTACATTTTCATAGAACAAAAGATTTTTCTTACAGAAGTCTGTGACTTTCGTCTCACCAATTGAAGTTGTTAGGCTGTTAAGTATTATCAAGGAGCTCACCTTAGACAGTCAGAAGTGCACCAAACACAGCATCCAGCATTAAATCTAAATAAAAGATTTCTGGTATAACAAGTATGTTACCTGGTATTATAAGTATGTTATTATTATAAGTATGTTATTAATAAAGCTATGTTATTAAACTACGAGTAGGGTTTGTATTTAAAACATGAATGTGCAATGGCGTGGGCAGGGGATCTTTTTTAAGGATTAGTTCAGTCTGTCAGTGGTCAAGCAACTTAGTTTATTGTCTTTGAACTGATGAAAGAGAAATTCAAAAGAAACAAAATGGTGGGCACCCTATACTTCAATGTCTTATCCGTTAATGAGATATTTAAGTTTAGAGTTCTACCTTATATCTGCAGAAAAGACTGGAGTCACACCAGCAGATGCCTCAAACAGTCCGGTAGCATCTTTAATTTTAAGGTAAAACAAGTACCGCATTATTACGGTAAAAAATGAAACGCCGTGCATGCGCAGCAGTAATATTGTTAATCGACATCGCAGTTGATAGTCTCATCTGCAGGCGCATACTTTCAATCACTCACAATTATAAAAGGGACAAAACAAAGAAAGAAGCTAATTGGTACTGATACCGTCCTTAAACTCTTAAACCACTATTTACTTAGTAACTTGATATGTGTGTGAAGACGTAATTGCATTATAACAGAAACGACTGTTCGACGTCTGGCACCGAGTTATTTTGCTATTTCTCTTAACAAGAGCACCCTTTAAAAAAGGGCTGTTGTGGTATTTAATTTTGTTGTTGTATAGATAGTAATAAAGAAAGGAGTGACGTGTCTAAGGGGCTATATTGGGGCTTAGCATCCCCCTCACCTCCAAAAATTCTGTCGAAGCCATAAATATAATTAACTGAATATCAAATGAACCATGTGTGGCATATTTTGCAATCGTATCGACTGAGTTATTGTTAATTGTGGACCAAACCTTTTACATTTTGCACAAAAAATTGTCCTATTTTCGACCAAACATCTTTATTTTCTCCCAAAAAGCTTCAATATTGACCCAAAAATCTGCACTTTGGGATAAAAGTCTTCAGACTTTTATCAAAAAATTCAATTTTGAACCAAAACTTTCAAGGGCCACAATCTACAACATAGAACCAAAAACCTTTGGATAGGGAGATGAAGTTCTTATAATATCAGGGCCATGCGCACATGGAAACCATATTGAACTTTCAAAGCAATACAATTTTAAATAAGTCTTTATCTTTTTGCCCACGCTAATTGAAAAAAAAATGGAAATTTTCGAGAATTTCTCTTCAATTTACAAGAAGTTTTCTTCATTTTCAGGATACTTTATTCATTTTCAGGAAATTTTCTTTATTTTCAGAAAGAACAAAAAATTCAGAAGGATTACCAAAAACGAACTGATTTTCTATTTTGAAAAATAGAATCTGCACATATTTTCCGAGTTTTGGCGTAGCTAAAAGGGGAGGGGCAATTTCTCCATTCCCCTCCCTTTAGCTATACGCCACTGCTCATATGTTTGAAGTTTCTTTGGCATCCATGATGGCAGAAGTTCGCTAAAGGTATACCCGTATAGAAGCGACATCAACAAATTAAGTGATTGCTGTAAAATTTGATCATACAAACCATGAATAGCCTGCCTACACGTTCATTAAAACCGTTCAGATATTGACGATTTTACATCAATTTGAAAGCTCAGGCATAAATATGGGAATTTGTACATATATATTGATAATGTATTACAGGACGACCTTGGTATTTTGTAATTCTTTTAAAGTGATGCAGCAAATTCTGACCATATTCTCAATCAAATTTTAGTTGGGATAGACTTTCCCAAAGTTTACAATAAATGAGATTAAGGACATAAACTTATAAAGACTCATGAACATTACAGATTTTGAGCTGTACACAAATTCATATACATCACAAATTTACCATATAATAAATCAATTAAACGTACATCTTAGATCAGTCATAACTCAAAAACTATCAAAGTGCTATTTTAAGAATTCAAAAATCTGCTTAGATTTTCTGGTTTTAAAACAATACCGAAATTGATAAAAGCAGGGCTTTGAAAGTTTTAAGTTGGAAATTGATAATGTGAACAGTGGCGTAATTCCAGGACGGAGACCCTGGCCAATTTTGAGAAAATTACTAAAACAGATTATAGGCAGTCTGTTTTGCTCATTTTCTCAAAATTACGACCGTGAATTTCAAAAAGCAGCGGCAAAAGTTGTTAATATCTATTTACTATCCGTCTCCAAATTTTTTGGATATCCATTAAAATTTTGGACAATCCGGAGCGGAAAATGAGAAATCCCATATGTTTAGTGTGGGCTAGTCAATTGTGTAGGCTCATGCAATGACGTGATACATAAAAGTACCCAATTTTTTGGGTATTTCAAAGTACCCAGTTTTTTCGGTTGCTTCCGAACTGAGTATTTGTTGGGACATAAAAACTCTTTTGGTCAGAATTTGCTGCACCCGTAATTTCAAAGAACTATGATAGGCGTCTAGAAATCAAAGTAATCAGAAAAAAAATACCAAGGTCGCCCTGTAACATTTGGATTGTCTTAGGTTTAAAAACCGTGACACAATGCAATGTTCATTTTATAATCGATTTTGATTATTGTTTTGCGTCTTCACGCCTGTATATCTTTTAAATGCAACATTTTCATTAACATTTTTCTCATTCTCTCTTCTTCGTGTCTTCCTTTGGCAGTTTGGCCTATGTTAGGAAATTTTGTGAAAGAAAAAATTATCACCTCCTTCATGAGTTCATGTGTCTGTTACCGGAATTTTTTAGGAGAAAGTCGGAAGTTTCGAGACTCAGCACGAAGTTCGGAATTTTTGAGGAAAATGGCGGATAATTTGAGAAAAAACTTTGATAATTTTGAGGAAAATCTCGGATATTTTGGGAATTTTAAAGAAAAAATCGGATATTTGTTAACTTTAAACAGCTAAATAGGCCTAGATCGGCTTTCGGAAATTTTGTGATCTTTTTTTTCCCAAGATGACTGCAGGGTATACGACTGAACTCTTAAGGCCGATCGCATTCATCAGGATTACCAAATCAATCCAACTTAATTTCTATCGTGCAAATATTTCGACTTTCTGGAAATTTCCGACCATGGAGGGAATAGCTCTTTTAAGGAAAAATCGTAATGAATCTGTGAATAAACAATTAAATTTGGGTAATTGGTTTCACCACAGTTTTTTTGGCTATGGATGGACGGGGTACCCTTTGGAAAATAGCCTTCATTTCCGGGAAATTTCCTTCATTTTCGGGCAGGTTATTTGATTTTTGAGAAATTTTAACGAATTTTTGGCCCATTTCCGGAAAATTTTCCTTAATTTTTGGGAGCATTTCCGGGCAAATTTCTTCAATTTTCGGAAAAGTTATAAATTTCCAGGCAATTTTGGGAGATTTTCTTTAATTTTCGTGCAGGTTTTATTTTATTTTCGCGAATCTTTTGGCCAATTTTAGGGAATTCATCCTCAATATTCAGGAGCTTTCCTTATTTTCCGGGCAATTTTCTTCAATTTTCGGAAAGTTTACTTAAATTTTCGGAATATTTTCTTCCATTTCTTAAATAGTTTTTTTGATCTTTATGAAATTTCCTTTAATTATCGGAAAATCTAGCCGAGTCGGGTATGATTCCGACAAATCACTGATTGAAAAAGTACATTTTACTTTTCTGCTTGTCTATATAAGATTGGTGCCCAAGTATAGTGTCAACATCATGCCGAGTCGGGAGGGCAAGACCCATATACTTATCTAGCCGAGACGGGCATGATTCTGCCCGACTAAGATAGGTATCCGCCGACAAGGGGGATGCCACCCCAGCCCCCGCCTCGTACGGCCATGTCCATGACCCGCCAAGTTTTATCCCCCAAACAGCCAAACATCTCTTTCTCACTTTTGTAGTGATGTGTGTAATAAAATACTAGATGAGCCATCTTCGTGTAGGCCTACCTGGCGATCGTTTATGTTCTGTAGCGTCTATAGGAACAACATTCTAGCAGAAAGAGGTTTCGCATTGTGGAAAACTTAAAACTTAAAAAAAGATTATTTTGTGGGTTTTTATGGGGAACTATAGCGTGGCTGAACTACTGAGGGGGTCGGGCGAAAGAGCTTTTACACTAAATTTTGAGCAAAGACTTAAAGACATTCATGTTCGAAACTAGACTGGTGAAATTAATTCAAGTAAGGAGTTGATAGCGTATCGTACCTTTTAAAGCTGATTTCATTTGTGAAAAGTATTTAAGTTGCATTTCAGTTTGTGAATATAAGCAAGGTCTTTGTAAATTTCGTTTGTCTAGCTGTCTAATCATAAATAATACCCTATTCGAGGAAAGAATTTGTGAGCTTTGTGATGTAGATTTTGTCGAAGATGAATTTCATTTCTTTCTTGTGTGCCCATTCTATAAAGATTATGCTATATGATTGTATACCTATTTCACAAGACACAAGATTTCCTGACAGACAGAAATTATCATTTTTGATGCAAAAAAACAACAACTATTCTCCCATTTTAAATAAGTATTCCTTGCCTTTAAAAAACATCAAGATTGCTTTAAAAGAAATATTTAATTTCTGTGACGTCAACCGCAAGTTGTCATTGATTGAGTTTTATTCAATTTATATACAATGTTGCTATGCTGAGTCATGTGAATATTTCATAATTTCCCTTCAAATTATGTATCAGTGATTATACCGTACTTACGGCGCCCTACAGTTATGTTATTAAATAAATTGTTAATAGCCTATACTTGCCTTCGATCATTGCATTTAGGATGTGACGATTGATGATCAATCCTTTCAAACGAATGCCACCCCACCCACACACACACAAACAAACACACACACACACCCTCTGCCTATCTTTAGGCCATTTTGTGTCTCAAAGACATCACGCCAAGCGACATTGTAAGTAGATGAAAATCATTTTGAGTAGACCTATGTGAGGATCACTGCAGGCCTCCACTAGGTCCGGGTAAAACTATTTCAGCTATCTTAGTCCATGCACTTTATACCGTTCTCGACATTGTCAAGGACGGGTTTTTCGCCGATTTTTGCTCATGTAGTTGTCTTTTGGTAACTTGATGTTTTTTGTCCCCGCAAAATACACTCGGGCATAATTGGGACCCGGACTGGGACCCGGGCTAATAAAATATCAAAATAAAGCAATGTACAGTCACCCAATTTTTTTTATCATCCTTTACCTATCTTTAGAAAAAATATTATCATTGAATTATTTATGCCAACAAAATGAACACTTGCCGTTGATTTCAAACTTGGAAGGTGTGGAACTGTGAAATCCAATCCGTATACCTTAATAGCGTCTTTCCGACGAGTACTCATATTAGTTAAGTCGGAGGGGAGGGGGCACAAATATCGCCCCCCAAAAGACTGATATTGTGGATTTTCACGCGCTTGGCGCGTACACTATTCTGAATTTCCCATAAAGACAAAGTTGTGCCCAACAACCCTACTATATTGGACCTTTTTATAATTGAAAAGCATTCACCTCTGCCTACCTTGTTTTCCCAGCTTATAATTTGAAAACACTCATTATATATGATAGAGTCTTTCTGAGTGTGCGAGCCACCCCCAATGGCAGTAGTGGGGCATCTTTGAAATGTGCCATGCAGGACAAAACTTACAATTTAGGCTCTTACTATTGGGCCATTGTCACGACATAAATTGATGTGCTCCACCCCACTCTCTTTTTTTTTGTAAAGATTAAAAGGTGCCCCTTTGCAGATATAAAAAAAAGAAGGGTAATTTAAAATATACTGAAGTCGATCCCCTTATCTGCTTGATCTTTTCATTGACAGATTGAAGAAATTAACAGAAGCATCCAGCAAAATATCACAAATTTATCATACAGGGACCCTTATCAATAACTCACTGAAGGCTAGTAATTTGAGCCATCTGGTCTATTCTGTCAGACTGGTATACCGATTTACATTTATTCTCAGCACAAAAATGATGGCATCCTGAATAATTCTAAGGACCTCTTATTTGCATTATTCAGTTATTTTACACATTAAAGATATTTCGATTCATGACCAATACTATAATTATAGCACTATGCAGAGCGCATACCTCTGCCACTGTTCCCCAACGGAATACAATCTCAGAAACTCTCGACCCACCAACTTATAAACCCAAACAATCTCTTTCTCACTGTTGATCTGTATTTCCATTTACATTCTAAACACTTGAGGATCATCACTTGTGATCATTGTTTTCAATTTAATTCAGGCTAAGCATTCATTGTTTGAGCTCTATTCAGGCTGTCAGGGTAGATTCACATCCATCATTTTCATTCATGGCTGAAGCCATTTGTTTTGATTTCTTTGATACCAGAGACCACTTCACTTAATTTTTTTTTGAGTCCAGAAAATTGATTGGATGCTATTTTCTATGGCATGAGCTCATTGTTTGGCACATTCCATTGAAAAGTTTTAACTAAGTCTTGATAAATCTTGCCCTAAAATATTCCCACCTCTCCGTTTCTACTCTCCCCTTCTTGCAATAAGTCCCAAAATCAGAATCCAAGCATCGTTTTTGAGATATCTTGATGACAGACAAAATATACCCCCCCTCCCATTTGCATCCTTCCCCTGTTCTAATATGCAGGGCCGGATTTAGCAATGGCCAACATGGGCAGTTGCGTGGGCCTCCACAACTAGGGGCCTCCACATACTTTAAGAAAAAAAATTGTAAGGGAAAAATGTGGTAGCAACCTGTTAATTTACATTGGTAGGAGTGGTAGCAACCTGTTCATTTGTACTGAAAATTGGGCAGGCAAACAAGCTTACAAAATGAAAATTCTTGAACATAAATTTACTTCCAAAATCACAAAATACTACACCATTTTGCATCTAAGCACCCTTAATTATTCCAAAAAATTCCAAAGGGTCCACCCTCTCCCCTTAGACCCACCCCCAGGACGGCGGTCATTAAAGTTTTGTAGGCTTACACTCCTGAAGTTGCCCATGGGCCTCCACATGTCGAAATCCGGCCCTACCAACATATCTCATATTCTAATCACTCCTTCCTTAATCTGAAACAAAACCACACAACAAATTTAATCAAAATCCTACTATCAATTCTGGATATATCTTGATGACAGACAAACAAACAGAGGCAAAAACATGTTCCCATCCCTCCATTTGCACCCTTTCCCTGTTTCAATATGTCTCAAATTTTAGTCACTTCTTTCTTATACAGTAACAAAACCACATACCAAATTTGATTATAATCCAGTCATCAGTTCTTGAGATATCTTGATGACAAACAAACAAACACACAAACAAATAAACGAACAAACAAACAAACGGAGGCGAAAACTACACCCCGTTCACCTTCGTTGGTGATACAACGTGCACTTGCATTGACAGATTGATAAGCCAATCGGAAGCGTTTTCGAAAAAAATGTACGCCGCCACATTTTAATCACGATAGATGAACTTTCAAATAATGATATAATGTAATTCTTAAAATTTCTTACTAAACCTTAGTCACAAAAAATGATGGGGAAGTCGATTTTCATTTTAAAAACAAAAGATTTACAAAAGGAAATACCAAGGGCGCCCTGTAATACATCACGGCAAATGTTGCATGACACATGCAAATTAATACCTGATATTTCACTGTTTAAAAATGCTGTAAAAATGGTCAATTTTAGCCGGTTTTTATATTATTTTGCTACTATATTTTTACTTAATTTCCCGAATAGCAGCAACGTTTGATGGACTTGATTTACCAGTGCGATTTTTCTATTTGTAACCAGGAAATGTGGCCCCTTTAATAATGATAATTATTATTATTATTATTATTATTATTATTATTATTATTATTATTATTATTATTATTATTATTATTATTATTATTATTATTATTATTATTATTATTATTATTATTATTATTATTATTATTATTATTATTATTATTATTATTATTATTATTATTATTATTATTATTATTATTATTATTATTATTATTATTATTATTTATTATTATTATTATTATTATTATTATTATTATTATTATTATTATTATTATTATTATTATTATTATTATTATTATTATTATTATTATTATTATTATTATTATTATTATTATTATTATTATTATTATTATTATTATTATTATTATTATTATTATTATTATTATTATTATTATTATTATTATTATTATTATTATTATTATTATTATTATTATTATTATTATTATTATTATTATTATTATTATTATTATTATTATTATTATTATTATTATTATTATTATTATTATTATTATTATTATTATTATTATTATTATTATTATTATTATTATTATTATTATTATTATTATTATTATTATTATTATTATTATTATTATTATTATTATTATTATTATTATTATTATTATTATTATTATTATTATTATTATTATTATTATTATTATTATTATTATTATTATTATTATTATTATTATTATTATTATTATTATTATTATTATTATTATTATTATCATTATTATTATTATTATTATTATTATCATTATTATTATTATTATTATTATTATCGTCGTCGTCGTCGTAATCGTCTTCGTCGTCGTCATCGTTGTCATCATCATCATCATCATCATCATCATCATCATCATCATCATCATCATCATCATCATCATCATCATCATCATCATCATCATCATCATCATCATCATCATTCATCATCGTCATCGTCATCGTCATCGTCATCGTCGTCATCGTCGTCATCGTCGTCATCGTCGTCGTCATCGTCGTCGTCATCGTCGTCATCGTCATCATCATCATCGTCATCGTCATCGTCATCGTCATCGTCGTCGTCATCGTCGTCGTCATCGTCGTCGTCGTCGTCATCGTAATCGTCATCATCATCATCATCATCATCATCATCATCATCATCATCATCATCATCATCATCATCATCATCATCATCATCATCATCATCATTTGTATCATTATTATTATTATTATTATTATTATTATTATTGTTATTATATTATTAGTATTATTATTATCATTTTTATTATTAGTAATATCTTTATTATTATTATTATTAGTAGTAGTAGTAGTCGTCGTCGTCGTCGTCGTCGTTGTTGTCGTCTTCTTCTTCTTTCTTTCTTTATTTATTTTTTGGGGGAGGAGTGGAAAAAGGGGGTGGGGTAGCTTTTACAAAATAACCTTCATTTCCTGGAAAATTTCTTTTATTTTCGGGGCAGGTGTCTCGATTTTCAAAAAATTTTAACAAATTTTTTGGCCAATTTTTCGGGAATTTTCCTCCTTTTTAGGAGCTTTCCTTAATTTATGTAATTTCCTGGCAATTTTCTTCGATTTTTGGAGAAAAAAAAAAAAAAAATTTCGAGCAATTTTGTTGATTGGTTGAGAAATTTCCTTCATTTTTGGGCGTATTTTTCGATTTTCGCGAAGTTTTTGGCCAATTTTCGCGAACTTTTCTTAATATTCGAGTGCTTTCCTTAATTCCCCAGGCTATGTTTGGAACATTTCCTTCATTTCCGGGCCATTGTCTTTATTCTTCGGGTAGGTTTTTCGACTTTTGTGAAAATTTTGGCAATGATATTAACATCCTTTCCGTCGACGAGACCAAACTTTCACATTTTCTTCATCCCTGGCTTTTCCTTTCACCACATCCCGGGCCCTTGTAACAAGAATATCCCCTCAGGGGGCGCCGCTCTCTTCATCAAAAACAATCTGGCTCACACCCTTTCATCCTCCACCTCCACCAAGCCATCACCCTGCTCATCGTCAACCCCAACAACAAACCCGACTGGCTTATCACCGCATTTTATAATCAACCAAGAAATAAGCTGGATGCCGACGCCCTCATCCCTCTACTCAATCCCAACCTCCCCTCCATGATCCTTGTCGACCTCGATGCCAGACACACCAAGCTGGGCGACTACACCACCAACGCAAATGGCGTCACCCTCTTCACTGGCTCTTCCCCCAACCACATTCTTAATCCCCACTCCCAACCCACCTACTTCCACCACAATGGCTCTTCTCTATCCTTGACTATGCCATTGCCAACCCCTCTTTCGCCCGCCTCATCAAATCTTCTGTCATCACCCATGACCTAGACAGTGATCATCTCCTCCTCCTCCTGTCCACTAAACATTCCTTTCTCCTTCTCACCCCTGGTCCCCATTCTATCATCACCTCCCTTATTTTCTTCAAAACTGACTGGAACCTCTTTAGGAAAACCATTCAGGACAACCTCCTGTATAGCCCGGGCCATCTGCTCTGTCACCAACCTCATCCAATTTGCCATCCGCACGGTCATCCCACAATTAAGCCCAACAATAAGAACCTCTCCCTCCCCACCCACATCTTGCTTCGCATCAGACAACTCAGGTCGCTCAGACGCTCGAGCCTACCAACAAGATCGTCCCTCCCCCCATCTTCCTCCCCCTATTCGCACTGAGTGCAACCATCTCAGAGCTTGGATCTGCAAGATCCGGTACCACCACAAGCTTGAATGGGAGAAGGCCTGCAACGACTTCCACTCCAACCCCAACCCCCGCAAGTTTTGGTCCTCCTTCCACCGCCTCTCGGTCTCCAGTGTTCTCCCTCCCACCCCTTCCCTGACCGACCCATTCACTAACCAGACTGTACATCATCCTCAACTTGAGGGGAAGGTAAATCTTCTCAACTCCACCCTCTCCACTATTCCATCCTTCCCCACCCACCCAGACATTTCCACCCACAAGTTCAGCCTGGTCACCAATTATGTCCGCACCCACAACCATTTTTTACCCCCTTCCAACCCCCGACCCTATCATTTATCACCCTCTTGAGACCCCCATCACTATTCAGGATCTTCTGTACTCCCTTAACAGGACCAAATATTATCCGCTGATTTGTTTCATTTTTACAGCGTTTGTCTGGAGCTATGGAAACCTTTCTTTGTTAAAACGATGTCCACTTTTTCTGGTGAACGTTTCCTTTATATTTTGTGCTAGAAATAACAACTCTAAAATTCCAGGCCTAATAACAGCTGATTACGTACGTAGGCTCACGTACATGTCCTTTTCCACGTGCACATTTGTTTTTTCCCAAGAATAGTCCACTCGTACACAGGTGCAGTGTAAATTTGAAGTATTAATCAATGCTTATGAAATGTACAATTTACAAATGAATGATTACATACTTCATTTTAAAGTCAATAGAGTATGGGTTGTTGGTTTGATTCTTCAAAACCAGCTTTCAAATGTGAAATATTAAACTTCAGGATAGGTACAGGCTTACAGGTAATATTTATTCATTGGCGGGGAAATATTTCTGTTTAGTGGAACAAGCTGCGGCGTAGGTAGGCCTAGAGATTCTGCAAATTTGTTCAGTGCACCCTTAGTTGCACAGCACATCTCGACGATGGAGCGGCTACAGAGAAACGGTGAGCTTTAAATTATCTCTTATTCATCGATGATTTAAACAAAATGTTGCTTTATTTATCTGAATCTAATTAAGACTTATTCCCTTAGATTTACAGGCTGTTAGAATATGAAAACTTACTGCTTGACTGATCTATTCTCATACTCATTCTTCCTCAAACACTAAAAGATTGAATGCTTCATTCAACCATCAGACATTCTAGTTTCTACATGCACAAAGTCAACTGTTTTAAAGCTAAACTTGCTAATTTTTTTCTTCTCATACGTTTGCTACGCTCGGTTGGCGTTTATGCCCCTCGAAGAATTTTTGCCGACTTAAGCGATTCAGATTCAGATCTGTCACCCGGATATTCGGCGAGTTATTGGGTTGTAATAAAAAAAAGATTTAAAAAAAAGGCCAATCACGACCAGTACCGCGTAAAGTCTGGTAATGTTACTTAATAGTGTAGGCCTACTTGAAATGTCATGCTCATAGTGAGAACGACTCACTATGCATTTCTATGTGTAAAAAAATGCTCTTTTTCGGAGCAGACACCATTATAAGCGAAAATTTATTGTAAAATCCTAACCAGCACTAGGGCAGTAGCGGTAAATTTTATAGGTGGTGCACGGCGACGTAACAATGCTTTTATGACGATCTCAAACTTCAGTCAAAGGGGAAAACAAACTGTCAAGTTATCATTGCAGTCAATGGGAGAAATACAATTTTTTTGTCATTTTTCAACAAAATACTCAACATACTTAATTTTTCTTCAAAAGTGATATAGGCCCTATATTAATTAAATAATAGTTTCCAACATAATAGGCCCTATATTAATTAAATAATAGTTTCCAACATATATGAGTAGGCTATCTTTAATTTTAGCTGACTGGCTGGGCGATACAAGTATTCATAAAAAAAAAAATTCCTATTGACTGTAATGATAAAGTTTCTCCTCCAACTTGGCAAAACCGTACTGAGCTCGTACACAGTTACGTCGACTACGACCATGAGAATAAGGATTTTTGCTTTATCTTTTTTATTTCTGGTTTTATTCCGTTGTATTGATGTATTTGAACTATTTTCCTTTTCAGATTTGTATTTTTTTTAGTAAAAACTAAGCCAAAATTGTTTAAAAAAGAGAAATAATTCTTACGTTTTGGCTTTCCGATCGAAACTTTTGCTCTTCAGTGTGTACTATTACTAGGCCTACTGACGCTGAGTGTTGTACTGATGAGTGAAGTGTGCTTGCCGTTTTACTGAAATAAGCAAACAAAGTTTGTGTTATTAATGTACTGTAGATCCTCATTTTTAGATTAGGTTTTAGGGATAGGTTTAGGATAGGTTTTAGGATTAGGATTTACTGTAGGTTTAGGTTTTTGGATTAGTTTGACATTTGTACCATTTTTTGAATTCCTCTGCACTGTTCAGCTTTTTTTCTTTAGTTTCTTTCAAAATGGCCTACAAAAATGCAGAATTTGTGAGCTTGTGATTTATTATACTTTTTTAATGAAATTTGCATATGAAGGTATAAATTTGAAATTATTTTGGATTAATGGCAAGATAAAGAACAGTAAAATTGCTGAAAGAAGGTAAAAAGAATCCTATATGGCGATTCACCGCTATAGTAGGATTTTTCCAAATTTATACACCTTACATTTTCAAAACCTAATGTTTACAAAAAACAACTCAGTTAGTCTAACTCAGTTAGAGGAAACAATTACCTTATTCATTACAATTTACAAAGCCAAATTCCAAACTTCTTCTATCCACCACTCAGACATCCGTTTCTCCACTTCCAGCACCTCAGTAAGACCTGGCAAGACTCCTGGAATCTTGAGACCAGTAACAAACCTCACACCATCAACCCAAAGTCAGGACCAACGTCCCCCTGCACAGTCGCAACCGCAGGGTGGACATTGCTATCACCTGTATGTGCCTTTGCCACATCTCTCTCACCCACTCTCACCTACTTTCCAGCTCCCCTGCTTTTCTCTGCCCTACATGTAACACCGATCTCTCGATCAAGAATATCCTCTTATTCTGTCCCATATACCTGAACGCCAGATCAGACCTCTCCCCCTTCATCTCCATTTCCAATCTTTTCAAAAACAATCCTACCTCCAACTTCATCACTTTTCTCCACAACAGCAATCTATAGTATACCACCTGATCTAAACCTCCCTTTCCTTCCCTTCTCTGCCTTACTTTCCTCATTCTTCCTTTATTACCTTAACTTCTTTCCCTTATTAAACTTCTCTCCTCCTTTCCCTCTATCCCTCCTCCTTTTCCTCTCTGTCCTAACTCAAGTACCTTAGTTTTTAACACCCTCTTGGCACATTTGACTCTTGACTGTTTTGGTTCCATTAAAAATTAACAAATCAAACCAAACCAAATTCCTAACGAAATCACACTTACTTTGCTATTTGGTTGTTCATGGTTTCAGAAATAGAACGGTAGTTAGGTACCAGTGTGTATCAATTTGAATATGCTCGAGCGAAATCCATATACTCTGTCTCATGAGTGTAGATACTTAAACGCGCTAGCATTCTCGAGTACAGTAAAGTCATGAACAAATGCCCGAAAAAGGATGCAGGCCATCACGTTTTACGTTTGCGTTTTGATGCATTATTAGGTTTAAATCAATTTGATTGACGTGCATCATCAGTGGACCATTTTCTGCTTTTTAGAGGGAAAATTTCATGATTTTACGATAGACTTTTGATATTTTATTCTTTGCGAAGCACTATTAGACAAGTTCTACTACTGCTGTATCGATTTTTTAGATAAAATAAAAGTTTTGATATCAAAAACAATTTTGCGACCAAATCTGGTCGCAAAATTTTGTGGACACGTGTTCAAGGCCATTTACTTTTTCTTTGTGTGGGACACAATCAGGATTAGGTCACTACGTGATTAGGGCATGAATAGATTCATGATTAGATACGTGTTTAGATTCATGCTACTCAATTTACTTAATGCAGTGCAACTTGTAACACCATTAAGCTCACTAAACTTTCACTTCTGCCGACTGCCAATTTTTCCCCTTTCTTGTAAAATAGAAAGTGTTTGTCTTATTGAGGAGACATTCTTGAATCAGCACAGCAGTTCATATTACCTCGTTGAATTAAGTAAACACAAAAAAACCCAGATATATTCCCTGAAATTTAGATCATAATTGACAGCACTTAAATTTCTGCATATGACTATCTTTGCATGCTCGATCATGTGTAAATGTGGGAACAATACAAATAAAGTTTTGCGAGTGTGTATGTGCTAATGCAGCAAGCATATGACATTGATATTCAAAAAGTGATGCAATCCTCTTATTTGCACATGCATGAGTTCATGCATTGGCTTTGCATGCATTGTTTAGAGCGTTTAACAATCTTCAGTGAACAGGAAAAAATGTTGTCATTCCTTTTTTTTTCTTTCAAATTTTGAACTTTTTGATTTTGATATCAAAATATAATTTGCCCAGAAAAGTTAGGAACTTGTTTTGAATACGTGTTAAATCCCATTGTCTTTTGATTTAGTGTGTGAAACAGTGCTATGTATTGCATGACCTCATACAGTACCCTAGAGATGCATAATTTAGAGTATGAGAGCTCGTACTAGTAGTGTAGCAATATGCAATTAACACTGACAGTATGATTTGGTCATTGAGTGATTTGGAAAATAATATGAATATTTGTGCTAGGGTCTGGAATTGTGTATGTAAGAAATTTCTTGATTGAAACATTGTTTCAAAGGATTGAATTTCCTTTGTTTGGTTTGCATGCAAAGCATAATGCGAATCTATGTAATGGCGATTCTGGCCGTCCACAGTTTTTTCTGAGATTTTTTCAGAAATGTTAACGTTTTTTGAGAATTCCTCAGAAAGTTTGAATGTTTCTTCAGAGTTCCTCAAAAAAAATTAGTTTCTTCAGATATCCTTATGGAAGGTTAGAATTTCCTTGCAAAATGTTATAAGTTTTTCAGAGATACTTAAGACAGATTGAAAACTAGTTTTCTTGAAAAGTCTACAAAACACTTGATATTTTCCTTGAAGATAACTGTATTATGTTATTATTTTCCAATATTCTTCAGAGATCCTCAAGCATCTCTCTCGTAGCACTGGAGATTTAAAATCCTTAGAATTCTTTAAAATATTTAGGCACCAACAGTTGTATCAGGCATGATTATTAAACTTCACCTTTATTATTTTGCTCATTTGCATAAAGTTGCTATAGTATATGACCTGACACAGACGTTTTATTTTGTATGCTTAGTCAGGGAGTGTGACAGGATGTGATTGCATATAAACATAGGGAGGGATGCCATGTGGGGCATGGATGGGAGCCATGAAGGACATATAATTTAATATTTACCATGTAGTATACACCAAGGGCTATATCAGGCATAATTATTTGACTCCACTTTTTTTTTCTTATTCAACAAGTCATTTGTATAAAAGTTATTATATGAACTGACACTTTCATACATACTGTAGTATGCTCAATCAGGAACTGTGATAGCTAGGATGAGACTTCTTATAGAGCCTATGGGACGTCATGTGAGACATACATGTAGGGTGGGGTGCCATGTGGGACATGGGCTGGGATGCCATGTGGGACATGGGGTGGGATGCCATGTGGAACAGGGTGGAATGCCATGTAGGATATGTGGTGGAATGCCATGTAGGACATACATGTAGGGTGGAATGCCATGGGATGGAATGTCATGTGGGACATGGGATGTCATGTGGGACATGGCATCCCACCCCATTTCAAGAAGTCATTTGCATATAAGTTATTATATGAACTGACACTTTCATACATAGTAGGCTTAATCGGGGACTGTGATAGTTAGGATGAGACTTCTTATGGAGCCTATGGGATGTCATGTGGAACATGGGGTGGGATGCCATGTGGAACAGAGTAGAATGCCATGTGGTACATGGGGGGATGCCATGAGTAACACAGAGTGTGACATAGGTTGGGATGCCATGTGTGATATAAGGTAGGATGCCATGTGTGACATAAGGTAGGATGCCATGTGTGACATAGGGTAGGAGGCTATGTGGGACATAGGGTAGGAGGCCATGGGGACATGGGATGTGATGCCATGTGGGACATAAAGTAGGATGTCATTGGGACATTTGGAGGGATACCACATGGAACATATGGTGGCATGCCATGTGGAACATCAGGTAGGAAGCCACTGATGCAGGACACAGGGATGTGATGCCATGTGGGACATAGGGAGGGATGTCATGTGGTAGATATGGTTGGATTAATGTGGGACACACATGTAGGATGGGAGCCATGTGGGTCAGCATGGGATGCCATGTGGGACATATGGTGGAATGCCATGTGGGACATATGGTGGAATGCCATGTGAGACACTGTATGGTGGAATGCCATGTGGGAGATATGGTAGAATGCCATGTGGGACAAGGCATGGGATGTCATGTGGGACATGAGGTGGGATGTCATTTGGGACATGGGATGTGATCCATGTGGGACATAGAGTGGAATTCCATGTGGGTCATAGGATGGGATGCCCTGTGGGGCATATGATGGAATGCCACGTGGGACATATGGGATGGCATGTGGGACATGGGGTGAGATGCCATATGGGAGATATGGTGGAAAGCCATGTGGGACATGGGATGGGATGTGTGTGGGACATGGGGTGGGATGCCATATGGGACATGGGGTGGGATGCCATGTGGGACATGGGGTGGAATGCCATGTGGGACATGGGGTGGGATGCCATGTGGGACATGGGGTGGGATGCCATGTGGTACATGGGATGCCATGTGGGACTTAGTGTGAGATGCCATTTTTATAATTGGCCGGGTCATATGATATGGGTGTCAATTTGCATGGTATTTATTGTTCTAGTTCTATTTTGCTCTGTAGAACTTTTCTGTAATGGCACCAAGATTTTCAGTCCCCCCTCCCTGGTCCCGCAATCCTTTTGGCATCCCTAAAAAGTCTCAAATTGAAAGTAAATTCATTTTGATCCAGTTTTCTGGGTTGTGGTTTCCCATGTGCATGCCAAAATCATACACAAGTTATAGAACTTTGTGCATTTGGCACAAGATTGGCAGTCGCTGTAGTTATCGTGGTACAGCTTGCCATCATTACTCCCCACAAGAGAGCCCTGTCAAGTTCCTACTTAACCCTTACTCTACCAGGGGATTGAAAAATGTGAGCCAAATTTTTGTAACTTTTTTTTTGTCTTATGAATTTTTGACAACTTTCCTTTCATTTTTTTTCATTACAAGTTTGGTTTTAACAGAAGCTAAGATCTTTTGAGTAATGAAAGCAAAATTAGGAAAAATTAGACAAACAAATTTTTGCTAAATTTGGTCAACATCTTGGCACCAGTATAATTTCTTGTGAATATTGAATATTAAAGATTATTTTTAAAACTTCCTTTTCAATGATGCTAATGTACGATTTATAGCTAGAAGGGAAAGATGAGAAAACACCAAAAATAATTTTAGCCAAATGTCCCCTGAGAACTGCAGCAGAAAAATTACAGTGCGGTAGTCACAAAGCTGGTGCACTCGTGTGCTAGTACACTTTGATAAACTCTACACTACTGTATGTAGTCATTATTTACTCAAAAGGTGAAGTTTAATTCTTATAGTTATAGGAGATAAACCTTTATTTATATATTAAATGAAAGGAAATTGCAAGCAGTTTTGAATGGCGGTTCAACGAAGCATGAGCGGTGTACGGTTTTGGTACACGAGTTTTTGAGAGAGAAAATAGTGTCAAAAATGGCAAAATTCATGAAATTTTAAAGACATTTCCCAGAAAAAAATATTACAGATAGGTAATAATTTGACTAGAAATCCATAGTATTATGTCTTAGGACTTGCGTGTTTGATTTTGAAGCAAAAATATGATCTTGAAGTTTGGTAACTTACAAAAAAAAATGTTTTCTTTATATCAACTCATTTTTTCTCTCAGAAATCTTTAATATAATCCTCATCCAAAAGTGTAATTTTCTAAAAGAACTATTTGAGCTCTTTCAAATGATACCAGGATTACGTTTATATTACGTTGTAAAGCTACACGTACGACACGACCGCGTGGGTTTTTATGGGAGGATCATGTAAACAAAGCAAGAAGGTGGACCGTGCCTTGTTTTATGTTTTGTTACCAAGAGAAAACTATCTAGCAGTGAATTATAAGCTATGGTTGGTACAGTACGCAAAACTTATTTTTGGAAATGTGATAGCACGTTTATCAGTGGGATTTTGAGTCAATAAGAAATTGTAAAATTTTTGCAATATTTTGGTTCTTATTTTAAAATCGCTGAAAGAAATTTTGACATGTTATTAAAGAGGGAGGCTCGTCTCAGTAAAACTGTGTGATGAGAAAATTTACGTCACTTCTGGTTGTGGAACATACAAGATCCCTGTCTGTTTGTACAGTGCAAAGACTGTGTTGTGTGTGTGAAGTTTCATGCATAGTGTGTAATGTTACAAGGATACGGGAATTTAAGATTTTTTTAATTTTTTTATTGTGTTTGTGAAAGAAGCAGTAAAAGTGGAAGATTAGTAAGATGATACTACAATCGTAGTCACCAGACGAAACTTACAATGAGAGAAGAAAAGAAAGGAAATTAAAATAAAAGAAATGTTTCCATGGTTACTCGAACCTATGCTTTTTGGTTTAAAAACTACAGTAATGATACTAATGGCCAAACACCTGTGCTATAAATATCTATTATCTGTGGTAGAGGTTTTATTTATAATATATCATAAAATTAGAGCGAATGTATCGTGCAGCAATTGGTTAAAATTTCAACCAATCAAAAAGTTTGAATCAAATTATAATTATCGTGTCTATATGGCAATTTAATAATTGTGTTAGATTTGCATTGGCATCAAAAGTAATTTAAAATGATATAATGTTTTAACTTTGGAGGCCGTAGCTGTATTAATTGTAGAAATCCTTGAAAATGGCTGCCATTTTGCATGAATTTTGGTAAAATCTCGTATTGGGATGGAAATGTGTTTTGATTTTCCCCACAGCTGATGAGTTAGGTATTGGTCTTGATAAATATTTACATTCCAAAAAAAATAAAATTGTACTATAATTTTCCTCTCAAATAAAAAAAAAAATGGTGAGCATTTCTTTAGTCCCCATTGATTGTTTGTAGTAATGATCATGATTGCCCCCTCCCATGTTGAAACCTTACTGGATCCTATGCACAAATAACTAGTAATGTCTTTAAAAATAGACAGCATAATACACTGTATGTGAAAGAAATAGAATAATAACAGTGTGAAGTCCTACCTGTATTTGCAAATCCAAGGCAATATTTTTACCAAAATATTTTTTTTATATTTTTTTTATTTAGACTGTAAGGTACATGAGTGGATAGGCAAAACATGTTCTTATAAAATGCATGTTAAACCCCATCCCAATAATTAAAACAAACAAAAAAATCCAAAAATTTAGAAAGAGGCAACATTCATAGAAAAATATGAAAATTGTCTTTGCATTTTGCAAGCATGACTTTGCACTGTACACTGGTAATATTGTGCAATGTCTTTTGTACTGACATACTGTATCTCTTGTTAGGATATAGCATATACCACTGATTCTTAATAGGCGGCCTGCGGGCCAAATCTGGCCCGCCAGACAATCCAATCTGGCCCGCGAACAATAGTCATATAATGCAATGCATTGCATGTAAGATCAATCCGAATGAGATCGGTACAAATGGTAAAATGCTCCTTTATTATTTTTTTTTTCCTAAGCCTGTAGGCAGATCAGCTAACTAAAACATGCGGCTTATTAAATCAAATGTTATCTTTAGTTCCGCTATAAACTGGGCTCGCTGCTTGTCAAGGAAGGTGGATAAGAGAACCGCTGACATCTGACATACATCCTTCTAATCATGCACGCTCTCAACTTGTTTGCATTAAGGGATCGTTTGACGGGTTTTGTTTGTCACATGATGCTGGTTTTGCCACGCGATTGGCCCACGGCCTGAAGCTGTTGTTAAATGATGGCCCTTTGAAAAATTTAATTAAGAACCCTTGGCATACATGTATGTACCTTTTACATGTACTGTTGAGGAACACCAACTCTTGTGTTGACCTACTGTATACCCAATATGTGAAAGCTAATACTGTAATGATGAATGTGCATTTCACTTTTGATTGCAAATTTGATTTAAAAGTGTCTGCTTTTTTGTGTTTGTGTTATTTCGTGTTTATTTACACTATATAGATAATTTATTGAAACCGGGAAAAGAAATGCTTCAATCATGGTAATGTGGGTTTAAACACATTTGGCAGTTTGTCAAAACAAAAGGAGGCTTTTCCACTTAACCTTGCATTTGCCTTTACACTCGTAACTGTCAAAACAGGTTTGTTGTGTAAATGAATTTGGGTCAGCAAGCCCAGCAGATGTATTTTGTAGGTGCAAGCAGATTACTGTGGATGTACATGTACTTTGTAGTACAATAGCATGCACAGTATGTATTAATTGATGTATTAATGTAATGTTTACTACTGTATCCACAGTGGATGTACTAAGTACTACTGTGTTATCCACAGTAGATGTGCTCTGTACTACTGTATCATCCACAGTAGATGTACTTAGTACTGTATCAGCCACATTAGATGTACTTAGAACTGTATCAGCCATATTAAATATAATTAGTACTACTGTCTCTTTCACAGTAGATGTATTTTGTACTAGTGTATCATCCACAGTAGATGTACTTAGTACTACTGCATCATCCACAGTAGATGTACTTCGTACTACTGTATTACCCACAGTAGGTGTACTTAGTACTACTGTATCGTCGACAGTATGTATACTTTGTATTACTGTATCATCAACAGTAGATGTACTTACATGTAGTACTACTGTTTCATCCACAGTAGATGTAATTAGTACTACTGTATCATTTACAGTAGATGTACTTCGTACTGACTGTATTACCCACAGTAGGTGTACTTGGTACTACTGTATCGTCCACAGTATGTATACTTTGTATTACTGTATCATCCATAGTAGATGTATTTACATGTAGTACTACTGTTTCATCCACAGTAGATGTAATTAGTACTACTGTATCATTCACTGTAGATAAAATTAGTACTACTCTTTCAATGACAGTAGATGTACTTAGTACTACTGTATCATCCACAGTAGATGTATTTAGTTCTGCTATATCATCCACAGTACACTGTATGTGTACTTAGTACTAACTGCATCATCCACAGGAGTGTATAACCACAGAAACCCTTAATTCTTTAGGTGATCTCTCTGAAATTTAAGGGTCATTCTTTAACTTCCTTTTTAAGTCACCTACTTGCAATTTTGGGCATATTATTTAGAGGAACAATACTTTTATATGCAAGCTGTAAGAAACTACCTGCCAGGTCAGCCTGTTAATGGATGATGAAATACAAATGTATAAGAAACTTGAGATAATGCAGGACTTGGAAAATTGTTCATTGTAAAAAATTGAAATAAAAAAGGTCATCATTTGTTGAATTTACTCAAAACAACTTCTATTTTCAAAATGGATTTCTATTGTCAAAATGGACTGGAATAAAGCCTTCAAATTACCATTATACTCCTTTTTGGGTACTTAAAAACTCTTCACCTGAATAGCCAACAAAATTCTTGTTTGCTATTCTGGTTCATAGTTTATAAAGTAACAAAAAGATGTAAAATGGTATAAATGTAAAGGTTTTATTCCAGTCCATTTTGACAATAGAACTCCATTTTGAAAATAGAAGCTGCCTCAAAGGCTTGATGTATGTAGTTCCATGGTTTATGCCCTTTCCAAGAAAAACTATGCAAACATCTGATGTATGCTTTTATAAAACTCACTATTGTGAATTATTTTATTTGAAGATGATCCATTCAAGCTTGTTAGTGCAGTGTGTGAGTAGTATTGTGCATAGCATTGTCTAAAAACTTAATTATTTCCTTATCATCTTGCAGTGCTACAACACATAACTGGAATACTTAACATGTGATTCATTTTAAATATAAAGCTTAACAGTGGGACAGATTCCCCTGCTGGTTATTAAGGTTTATTATTATCACAGCTATGGGGTTCCAGAAGGTCACAAAGTTGGCAGGTATTCAGCATCATTTAATTGTGCACTTGTGAACATGATTGAAACCATCTACCTCATAATTGCAGCTAAACAACTTCTATTTTCAAAATGGATTTCTATTATCAAAATGGACTGGAATAAAGCCTTTAAATTACCTTTTTACTCCTTTTTCGGTGCTTAAAAAAACTCTGTACCAGAATAGCCAACAAAATTCTTGTTTTCTATGGTGGTTTATAGTGTATAAAGTAACAAAAAAGGAGTAAAATGGTAATGTGGAGGCTTTATTTCAGTCCATTTTGATAATAGAAATCCATTTTGAAAATAGAAATCCATTTTGAAAATAGAAATCCATTTTGAAAATAGAAGCTGTTGCTACTGTCTTAGACATCAAATTTAATCCAAATCCAATCATCGGTTCTTGAGATATTGGAATGACAGACAAACTCACCTTAAAATGTCCCCACCCCTCCATTTGCGCCCTTTGCCTGTTCCAATATGTCCTAAATTTGAATAGGTTCTTATCAAAGTAGAAACAAAACCACACCAAATTTGATCCAAATCCAGTTATCAGTTCTTGAGATATCTTGATGGCAAACTGACAAACAACCAGAGGCGAAAACATAGCCTCTGTCCAACTTCATTGGCGGGGTAATTATAAGTCATCTGAAGAAATTTCCCATCATACAAAACATTTTAGCGTATATTTTCTAATTGATCAAACATTAATTCTGTCAATATAAACTTTACATGGGAAGGCCATTTTGTTCATATGCTCTCTAAAAATGATGTTATGCACCCAATAGAGATTAGAACATTAATGTATTACTTTATATTCTATTTCAAATTTAGAACAAGTTATTCCTTAGCATAGGTCTATAAATTTGTATTTGCATATGATATTATAATTCAAGCCCTTAGAATCAAGAATTTTAGAAAGAAAATTTCAAAGGGAATTCTGAAGAAATACATTATGTGTGCTAGCATCTTAGGCAAATTATTCTATTGAAGCCCCCATTTTGATTTTAATATATGCAGAAAATAATGTCATCAACCCAAGGATGTTGCAATGCCTCGTTTTTAAATAATCTGTCCCTTGGAGGTTATCTAGTTGGTGAAAAATTGTTTTCCTTTTGTAAAGATCAAAGACTTTTTTGTGTACACATGAAATTATTAAAACGTGCTGCTGAAACTTTGTTACATCATTTTGAAAAAGAAAAAAATTATAAAGAAATATATACATGTAATCATTATGTCCCTGTTGGGGAAATGGTGTGATCACGGGTAAGATTTCAATACAGAATTGAACAAAATGGCAGCCCCCATGCGTCAACTTCAAACATGAATAACTTAAGAAAAGAATAAGCTTTGACTTGCTATGTTTGTTAGTTGGGTTAGATTTTAACCCTTCATCATGTGAAACAAGGTTTGCATCAAACTTTATGCCTCCTTATAAGGAAATTGCTGATGTTCTTGCATATGAAACGTCTTGGAACATCTCTAGATACTCAGAGCTCAAATTTTAAATATTTGAATCGTTCATATGGATAACTCGTATACGTGAGTTTTTACATCACCCTACCCAACTTTGGTACAAAAGTACACAAATATCTTTCTCTAAAGGTCTTGTAGCCTATCTGTGCTGCATTTCAGACTTTCAGTGGAAGAAATCTAAATTTGGGAGGTTCTTTCATACAGTATGACTTAAATAACATGCAAATGTTTGCAGTAAGGATTACTTCAGGACAGTTTCCTGTTTGATTTGTGGGAAAGTTCGTAGTGATCTGGCTAACATACAAACAAGGCAGTTTTATATAAAATGAAACATGTTCTGTTCAATAAAGAATAGCCCGCCAGTTGTAGTGACGTTGAGTACTATCATTAACACCATTCCCTGGGGAATTTAATGTTCTTTTTGATAGGTCATTGAACTAAATGTTCTTGCAGCTGTTGGAATTAGGTCTGTTCAGCCATTCATTTTGCCCAGCATTTGACCTGTCCAAACTGTGGTGACCTCTGCCATTCCAAGATGTTGTTCTTTAGCTGCATACCAATCTTAATTGGTCATTGATGTACAAGTTCATAGTTGAGATGCATACATGTATCCTTATTGCGTTATAAAGTGTGTTTGGTAGGGTGTGCAGTATTTGAGGATGAAATCAAAATAAGCGGCACAGTGAGTGGTCAACCTGTCCATCAAGAGCAGGGGGATGTTATTTAAAGGATTAGTTCTGTGGTCCAGCATGACTTCAAAGGAAATAAAATGGTAAAGAAAGCATCGCAAAATATTATTTCGTTAAGGAGATATTTAAAGGATTAGATTAGTGGTCAAGCATGTTTATCTTATATAAAAGAGGACTTCAAAACAAACGAAATGGTGAAGAAAGCATTAAAAAATGTTATTCCGTTAAGAAGATATTTAAAGGATTAGTTCAGTTGTCAAGCATGTTTATCTTATATGAAAGAGGACTTCAAAAGAAACAGAATGGTGCAAAAAACATTGCAAACTCTTATTCCATGAGGCAGATATTTAAGTTTAAAGTTTGGTATCATTTGTGTAGATACATTTAAAATCAGACTAGTTGTGATGTCATAGCCTCAGATTCCTCAAAGTCTTTATGTATTCCATCATATTTTGCCCTTCGATTTTGTGGCTTAAAAACCATGGGATATGTTAAAAAAGTAGTAAAACTGAATATAGGAAGGGTATTTATAATATACCACCTGAAGAAAGTTTAAAGAGAAATAATTTAAATAGTAAAAGAAATTGAATAAAATTTATTTATAATACACAAAGACTTTGAGGATTATGAGGCTGTGACATCACAACTAGTCTGATTTTAGTCGTTTCTACAGAAATGATACCAAACTTTAAACTTGAATATCTCCTTAATGGAATAAGATTTTGTGATGCTTTCTTCACCATTTTGTGTCTTTTGAAGTCCTCTTTCAGATAAACTTGCTTGACCACTGAACTAATCCTTTAAAACATCTCCTTGGTCTAAGGTAGTACAACTTTTCCCTACCTGCTCTGAGGACAGAAATAATTTGTATGGCAAAGAAAGTATTGTATGGCAAAAGAAGCATCATATGGTAAAGAAGGCATCGTATGGCAAAGAAAACGTATGCCACACCAAGCATCGTATAGCAAAGGCGGCATCATATGGCAAATGCAGCATCGTATGACAAAGAGAGCATCATATGGCAAAGGCAGCATCGTATGACAAAGAGAGCATCATATGGCAAGGAGAGCATCGTATCGCAAAGAGAGCATCGTATGGCAAAGAGAACATAGTATTGCAAAGAGAGCATCATATGGCAAAAGCAGCATCATATGACAAAGGCAGGATCGTATGGCAAAGGCAGCATCGTATGACAAAGAGAGCATCATATGGCAAGGAGAGCATCGTATCGCAAAGAGAGCATTGTATGGCAAAGAGAAGATAGTATTGCAAAGAGAGCATGGTATGGCAAAGAAGGCATCATGGCAAAAGCAGCATCATATGACAAAGGCAGGATCGTATGGCAGAGAAGGCATTGTATGGTAAAGCGATCATCATATGGCAAAGAGTATCATTTGGCAAAGAGAGTATCATATGGCAAAGAGAGCATCATATGGTAAAGAGCATCGTGTGACAAAGAGAACATCGCATGGCAAAGAGGGCATTGTATAGCAAAGAGGGCATTGTATGGCAAAGAGGGTATCGTACATGGCAAAGGCAGCATCGTATGACAAAGGCAGGATCATATGGCAAAGGCAGCACCGTATGACAAATGCAGGATCATATGGCAAAGAAGGCATAGTATGGCAAAAAGGGCATCGCATGGCAAATTGGGCTTTGCACGGGAAGATGGCATCGCATGGCAAATTGGGCTTTGCACGGAAAAGATGGCATCGCATGGGGGAGAGGTCATCACACAGAAAAGAGGTCATGGCACGGAAAAGAGGTCATCACACGGAAAAGAGGTAATCTCACGGGAAAGAGGTTATTGCACGGAAAAGAGGGCATCGCACGGAAAAGAGGGCATCGCACGGAAAAGAGGGCATAGCACGAAAAAGAGGGCTTTTCACTAAAAATAGGGCATCGCACGGAAAAGAGGGCATTTCACGGAAAAGAGGGCATCTCACGGAAAAGGGCATCTCACGGAAAAAGAGGTTATCGCACTGCAAAGAATGCATCGCAGGGCAAAGAAGGCATCACATGTCAAAGAAGGCATCGCATGTCAAAGAAGGCATCGCTTGTCAAAGAAGCAATGCAGAGCAAAGATGGCATCGTACGGAGAAAGAAGGCAGTTACTTCCTCCAGGCTAGGCTGGTAATTTTGACAATTGTGCAGGCATCTAGTCTTCATCGTAATTTATCCTCAATGAATATTACTGTACAGAAGTCAAATTTGAAATTTTTACCACCTTTCCATGGAACAGTGCTTTCTTACAATACACTGTTCCGGATCAAATTTCATTGTTCCAACATTTTCATCAAAAAAAAAAAGCAAATTCCTTGCTTTAAATTTCGACTTCATATACACTTTTTGTTGTTGTCATAATATAGCTGTAAGTGAAACAATAAATAAATAATAGTCATAAGGCTGCTGCGAAAGTCAAAATTTTAAACCAAGTAAGCAACTTGTATCGTAATGTATGTACAAGGTAAATACATAACGAACTCTTGATAGTTGCTTTACTTAACACATGCAAACATAGTAACAGGAATGTGAGTAAGACAACAAATTGGTTTGGAGATTATTAATATGTAGCACAAATTAGTACGTCTTCGGCAGCAGTGTGGAAGGGGAGTTAGGTGGGGAGGTGGTCAATTCGACCATACCACGTGCTGGAAAATATATTTTTAGGGCGAAAAATGATTTCATGGGGATGTTTGAACATAAAAATATGCTTCTAACAAAAGTTATGAGCTGTTTTGTATAAATTATAATGTATGCATCAATGGGTAATTCTAACCTCTTCTTGCCGATTATGGAAGTTATTCGAGTGACATGGTCAATTTGACCACACTATGTAGTGGGAAATTATATTTTGTCAAAAAAAAAAAAAAAAAATTGGGGTTACACAGTAAAAAAAAAAAAAAATGGGTTATACACAAAGTTCATCTTAAAGAGGTCTTACATCCCACCCATTGCATTATTTTCTTGGAATTATCACTCATGCATATCATTGTTTCTAGTTATTTATTCTACATATGGAGCACTTTTCAAGCAAGCATTAATATACCTGACAGATATATCCCTTGTTAGTAAATAAATCCCCAATTAAGCTTAGCCCAGGGCTCTGGAAGCTATTATTTTGACAGCTCTGTGGTAAGCCTTAGAATCAAAAAGAAACTGCTCTGGGAAACTGTCCTTATGAAGTACATACTGAATGCTTTCCACGTGGAACGTGTACTGACATACTTTTAGAGCTGTAAACGTTTAGGGATTTTGATAAACCTATACATGCCAAAAAAGCGAGTGTGTATCGTTTACACGTGTTTAGTACCGTGATTTTCGGAAGTACACCAAAATTGCTCCAATTTACGATGCTAAGTAAGGAATTGGCGCAATCAGTATAGCAAAAGTATTGACTCCAATGTCCAAATAGACGCTGATTTTTTGCATTCCAAATTGTGAAAAGTGCATTTCTACAGTATAAATCATCATTTTTATGGGAAATGTGCATGGAAATTTGGTTAAGAAAGAACAGAAAAGTTTCCCTCAGTGTCATTTAATCTTAACATTACATAACTGTTTTGCTGTACTCGCTAGGGCTTTTAGTGAAAACCTTGGATACTGTGATACCTCGGCGCCTCGCCATAATCGATTTCAAAACTATGGCACAAACCTGGAAATACAGTTGATCAGTCCTCTTATAAAATGGCTGCCATCTTTGTGAAGCTGCAGATTTTTAGCTAAGCTGAAACCTATTTAAAAAGAAGAAAAAAATTGCAATATTTTTTTTCTTTCTTGCAAAATTTATTTGACTCATCAGGTTATGTTTACATGATTAAATAATTTTGTCTGTGTTTTTGTGATCTATTTTACAGTACGCTTGCTACAAGCTTGCAGCTTGCTTGTGCAAGCTTGCAGCATGCTTGTGCAAGCTTGCAGCATGCTTGTGTAAGCTTGCAGCATGCTTGCGCAAGCTTGCAGCATGCTTGCGCAAGCTTGCAGCATGCTTGCGCAAGCTTGCAGCATGCTTGCGCAAGCTTGCAGCTAATTTTGTTAGCTTGTTGCATGCTAAAATTTCTGTTAAAGAGTAGTCCTCTATCATATATATGAAAATTGGTGGGAATATACCTTTAAGAAATGATTCTCAAGAGTGTACGCTTTACTGTCTTCATTACTTGAGCGTTATTTTGTCTGCACATTGTCACTCGGGATTATTACGTTCTGTCAGATTCCGGGTGCCTCTATGATTAGGTGTGATATGTCAGATTTCCTCCGTGTCTCATTTTAGACGTTTCTGGATAATGCAGTAATTGCGACATATTGACTTGCACAAAATTTTGAACATACGTGTACTGTACATGTAGGTGGTAAATACAACCAGCCTGAGCGGAATTGTTTCCAATTAAGATGTTTGAATGGGCAGTCAAGGTTTATTGAAGTCTTTTGTAATATTTTGGTATATTTTGAAATGAAAAAGAAAGGAATTTACTCTGAGAGCATTAGACTCGAAATGATTGGCTTATTACAAGAACAGGAAAAACAAATCAATGGTTTTCTTTGATTAGTGCACTGTAGATCATTTCAAATGAATTTTAAGTTGAAATATACAATACATATGAGAAGAATATTACATACAATTTTTTTCTTCACAAAATAATATCAAACTAATATTTTTCATTGTTCCAGTGTTTTTTGTTAGATTTTGTAATTTCCTTACCAACATAGAGGTCATTATTTAGAGTACTGCATGGTACAAATTTGGTCTTCTTTATATGAAGCTCATTCTGTATGAAAAATATTATAGAAGTCCATAGTATGAATGGGGACCTCATAACCTTTGGTTTTTTGGTTGAGCTTCTCCATCCATGCATAAAGGCACTTCTCAGCACAATCATGCAATGTTTGAAATGCAATACCTCCTAAACGAAAAAGATATGGAGACTAAAATCTTTTGGTCACAGGTCTTTCACAGTGACAGCCGCCAGAAAATGGAATGATATTCCGAAATCCATGAAAGACATTACATTTTTGAATAAGTTTAAATCTCAGCTCAAAACATATTTTTTTAAGAAGTATTATTGATTTTTATTATGATTTAATTTAATCGTTTATTTACATTAACCTATCATTTTTATTGTATAAGCGCTTTGAGCATACTCCACAGTGTGGATTAAGTGCTATATAAATGTTCCTATTATTTTATATCAACATGATTCTTGCACCAAACTGTTTCCTTTATAAACCTCTATGATTTAAATAAAAACGGAAATTAACAGGAATATTCCTTTAAATACTTAAAATGAAATGGTCTTTCACAATCAAAACCTAAAATACTATCAGCGTCTTGTGAAAGACTACAGCATGTATCTCACGGAATGCGTGAAATACTGTACGAGGTGTGTTATCTCGACACTATCCATCTGTGCTGCACATTGTCTGTCATTTAAGGAGCAGGTGCAATGATGTTTGACTGTTTTAAAGCTTGCGCATTACTATGCACCATACCACAGTTAGTTTGGATGTATAGTAGATCTGGTACACATGCAGGTGTTACGCCTTTATACTGGTGGTTAAAGGAATATTCCCATGAATTTTCATTTTCTCATATATGATAGACAAAATTTGTAGAAACAATGTAGTAATAAAACTTTATTAATATCTTATTCCGTTTAGAAGTTATAACAATTTAAAGAGTATAATTTGTTCTTCTTAAAAACACCTTGTACAGTATATGTCCTTCAGCTTGGTGATGTCATCAAGGCAATTCCAGCACAGTTTTTATGTTTTTCTTATAAATTTAATATTTTTTTTTACATTATCAAACAACATTTTTTGGTTCTTTATAGACATAGGGTGGAATGTATCATTTAACAAGAAAACATTGTTTTTTTTGGTGTACATCACATTTACAATGAGAAAAAAAAATCCCCAATTAATTAAAAAAAAAAAAAAAAAATTGTTGAAATTGTCTCTATGACATCACCGATGTTGCCAATCAGTCACTTTTGTCCAAATTCCAAAATACTTTCAAATTTTGTAACTTTTAAAATATTTTGGGAAAGGACCAAAATACATGAAGTTGATATGAGCAATGTGCAGTTGTTCCATTTTTGAGGGCAATGTAATGCAAATTTATGCTAATTAAACTTAAAGTAATTAAAAAACTACTAAGTTTTAAAATATATTGAAATTGTCAATTTGTAACTGATTTTGATGGGGTTTTTTTTGCTGTTTGCAGGCTCTTTTTCTTTTGATTGAAACCATCTAAAGCTAGGACATCTCATCTCTTAAAAATTGCTTGACCTTCACCGATAAATCTGGTCGTATTATTAACGTCACTTTCACGCGCTAATTAATTAGCTTGTCGGTGCATGGTTGGTGATTGTGTAAACATTTAGACTAATCAGAAACATTGGATTTTATTGTATTTCTGATCTCCACGGCAACCACGATATCTCGCTTTTGAGCTCATGTTTTTGCTACCTCCTTTAAATGCTTGTATCTGACAGTTGAGCCCATAATGTCAAGATAACTTTATAGTCAAGTGCATGCATCTTATGACTTGCTCTTTAAAGTCTGTACAATGTAGGACAGCGTGTAGTATCTAGGGGGAAAATTGCGTCAGCGGAATTAAGCTGCAGTTTGTACTGTATGTGAAATGAGGACATTAATCTAATTTGACTTATCCCTTTGATAATAGTGCTTCATCATACATGTACCTACGCATTTGGAGAAAAACTTGTGTACAGCACTTGGAAAGCAAGCTGGTTATTAGATGTTAATATTTGTCATAAGATCGATTTCTTTTGATCCACAGAAATAGGTGTTAAGTGTATATTGGTACTCGAGTTCCTACTGTATAGAATACTGTATGTACATTAGAACCCATGGAACTCATATCATGAAATTTGTGACTGTTGTAAAGATTACTTTGAATCTAGCATCAGTATAGGGGATCAAAATGTTAACACAGTACCTGCATAAATACTAGTGCTGTAGTAGCTTTTCTTCATGTGATGTCACAACATAAAAAATGTTTTGCATAATTTATAACATTTTGTAACATTTTAACTTTTTGGTTCCGTTGTGATCAGCGATCCCTTTCTACATGTACATACCCCTTTTTTTTCACCAAAAGTTTTTTTTTCTTTCTTTTTTTTCTCTTTGCTTTTCCCCCTTATCTCCCATACAAACCTTCCATCTCCTCACTATCCTAACTCTTACACCATAATTTATTTGGGTCATTCAAAATGTTGAATTTTATTAATGCATAGTGGGCAGGGTTTAATATGATTTTGTCAGAAAGAAATTGTAAACATGATATCTCAAGAATGATAAACTTGATTCATGTCATATGTGGTACACAGATAGCCCATGGTCTGTAAGTGTACCCTATTGTTTTTGGTGGTGGTATCATGCATGTTAATGAGTAGGAGGGACTTAATGTACAAATCTTAAAAAGCTCATATTTTTAGCTCAACAAAGCTGAGGTTAGAGATTAGGAAATGTATCTAGTCAGAGGTTTTTAGCTAAAAGACTTCTGAAATTTGGCATGAAAATCTCCACACTGGTTGTATTCTGTTTTTCATTTACTGTTTGCACACCTGAAATAGAGCAATTTTCATCATTTCCATTAAAATCTGCGGTCAAAAAACTGGAAAATATGTGCTGTGTAAATAATTGCCTACAGCTGACTATTCATGCCAAGGAGGTACCACTTTGTTCACACTACAGTGCACAATATCCTCTGTTGTGTGAACAGCATGGAATACTATCCCTGTTAATTACGGAAGCTGAGAAGTTTGGCTCGCGGTGCATACACTGGCTCGCGGTGCATACACTGGCCCACGGTGCATACACAGGCCCGCGGTGCATACACCGCGGGTCAGTGAATGCACCGCGAGCCACGTTACACCGTGGGCCAGTAAATGCACCATGGGCCTAACCTTCTTTGCTTCCGTAGTTAATCACTTTCGCTCGTCTTGTCATCCTTGTTGCAAGGTAAAGTAATTTTCCTGGCTAATTTTGTGCAGCTCGGGAATTCCTTCAATGACAAAAAAAAAAATGCACTGATTTATGAAACCTTTGTGCTTTTTAAGTTAAAATTTTAAATTAAATACTGTAATCTTCTGAAAAAAGTGGGACTGATGTTTATTCCTCCTGACAATTTGGAAGAAGGAGACCTTCCCTCCCCCTTCCCCCTCCCCTCCCTCCCTTAAATGGAAATATCCTTCATTTGAGGAAATTTAACAACAAAAATTAAGATGCAACCATAGTAAGACAGTCAGTTTCCAGCCTCGTGAAAAGTCGCGTATTCTCTTCTGTGCGTATTCCACCCACTCGGATTTACGAATATATAATAAGCTGCAGCACGCTGTTTTTGTAAGGTGATTGCAGCTTTGTTACGACAAAAAACGTTATCAATACATGAAATTTAGGCAGATAAAGGGTTGAAAATACTATCAATTACCATTTGAAGAAATAATTAGAGCAAAAAATAATCAAAATTGGAGGGATTTATAACAATTAAAAATTTGAAAAAACTGGCTGTTGAAAAATGTGGTCACACAACACATTTCCAGTGTTGGGCCCACACGATCTTTACATATGTGATACAAAAATTCCTTTTCTATCTAAATTTATAAAAATAAGTATGGAAATCAGAGGAAGCCGGTCAGGAGCTTGCAAGCTTTGGACTGATTTCCAGAGGAACCATGTTGATTTCGCTAATATTGTATGATCCAGTCACGTGGTGTTGTTTACATCGGTTTCGCAATCTTGCATATACTCATGAAATGGCTTTCGCACGAAAAAGCCACAAAGTTACCCTTCATATTCCCCCGATTACTTGATCATTTCTTTTAAACAACAAACAATTTGTTTCAGATTACATGGGGAATTTTAATTGTATATCAAATTCAGAATAAAATGAATGAGATTTGATGACAGAGCCTGTTGAGGCAACTGAATACACGTACTCAGTGTATGCAAGGTTTTGATAATTAGAACCCTGGTGTATGTAATGTGGTGTCAATCTGTCAATACTGATTTTCCAAAATTCAGCCTATGCAGTAGTATTTTCACTATTCTTTTCCTATAATCAATTGGATTAAATACATTTATATTTGCTTCTACTGCTGAAGTACCATTTCACCAGGGATTTGTTGTCCCAAATAACAAATCCCTGATTTCATGTACAGTACTTTCTTCCAACTTGTAAAACACATTGTTGCTTTGTAGCCTTGTGTAAATTTTCATGAGTGAACTATGGATTAGACTCTTGCCTCCTCTGACAAAATTTTAATGTAAGTTGAGATTAATTGGGTAATACAGTATATTATGATAGCGATTAAATGGATTCAAACAACAAAATATATATATATATTTTTCTTATGGACCTGTGTCAGAAAACACCGTCTCGTAGTGTGAGAATGACCTCTAAACTGAAATACTAAAAATAAAAATTACCTCAGAAAATCACGTAATTCACAAAATAGCCTAAAACATAACAGCGGATTATAATCATATACGCATTGTATGAATAGCTAGGCCTATGTAGAATAATGGCTAGTTGTATGGCATAGTACGATATACTACAAAAAGACCACATGTGCACTTTCACTGGTGTTCTATATATCCATGCTTGCACGATAGCATTAACTTGCAACATTAAAAATTGGCAATGGTATTCCGAGGAGGAAGACACTTTTTCTTCAACATTTTATTTACTTCTGATACTGACAATATATGTACCCTTGAAGTATAAACAGAATACACAGATGCAGTACTATTCTTTAACTGTTACAGACAATAAACAAAAATGTTCACAACAACTTACTTTTGATTAAAAACAACCCCATGCAAGGTACATATGTATATAAATAGTGCCACTAAGTGTATATAAGTAGTGCCACCAGAATTTTTCAACAGAAATTACAGATCAATGAAACACTCAATTGGAAAAATGAAAACATACATAAAAAGGAAAAGTTTCACAACCACTCAGATTGCTTATTTAAGTCCTCAAGCTAAGTCATATCTTGGTCTTGTAGTATTTCCTCATTGTCGAATTTGGTATTTAAAGACAATTTTTAAAATACAGCACACTCACATGGCAACACACTAGGTTGACATTGAAAATAACCTGATTGTTAATTTTATCCTGTAAACAAAGAACCTAGATCCATGGTAGATTTGTAACTATGGACAATAATCTTATTGTCACAACAGATCTTACTCACACTTCAACCTAAACAATGATGAAAAAAATCACTGGTCTTTCACTATACAACACCACATTTCAAATATGCTTATGATTAACCATGGAGGTACCACTCTAAAGTGGTACCTCCATGGATTAACTATCATTTGGATTCAATGCTGCACAGATTAAAAGAAATCAAATGACACATTGCCAGCTACCAGGTGAAAATGGATGTAAAATAAATCTTATCCTCAAGTAGCTACTATACCGACTTACTCTTGAGCGCAATAAAAATCCACGTAAAATCTATTACTAATCTCTGTAATGGTGGCCATTTTCAACTTCAAAACACTGTCACTAATTGCCACCGGGCCCAATTTAGTACTGGCAGAAAGCATATTGTGTCGTCTAATGAATTATTGATCAATTTTACCTTAATTTGAAGGAAGCCGGTCAGGAGCTTGGCATGAATTTGACCCAAAACTTAAGCCAATATTTTAGTACACAAATCCAAACAACAATTGCGCAAAATTGGAAGTCCAAAAATATGGAAAATTTGGTATCAGTGGAAAGAAAAACCAGCGAACTCCCATCTAGCTTAGAACCTTTACTGCTACAACATTGTCAGGTGACACCCCATGTGATAAAAAATTGTCTCTTCTAGAGATCGGTTTCATAAAAACTATGAAATTATCACGAGGCTGGGAACTGACTGAAGAGATATCGTGTTAATTATCTTATGAATTATGAAAATATTTATATTTATAAAAAATGTTACTGGAGAAGCCTGAAGTGTACTTCCTTTGATTCCATTTGGAAAGTCCCCTGAAGGTCTATGTGTTTTTCCCTTTCTGAAGGGACGTAAACTGCTTTTAGCCAACAAAAATAAGAAAAAAGTGTTGCGAGGGGGATGACAATCCCTCAATTTCCATCGGTTTCTTATTTTCTGGAGGGGATTTATTATTTTTTAGCTAAGACATGTGTAGACAGAGTCAATTGCATCTCCAAACAGCTTTTGTTTTGACATCAGCTGCCTCCAGCTGAGAGTATGGGAGTATGGCCTCGTATAACAGGCACCTGAGAATGCCTTGCTTGGTAGTTTCACCAAGGATGTATTTGTACTGTACATTCTTGGTTTCCCATCATATTGTTCAAAAGAAAGGATGTAAATTGTTAAAGTATAATCAATGGGAAGTTGGAAATATTGCAAAGAATAAATTGATTTGTATGAAATACTATAATTAAATGATGGTAGACCATAAATATGTTTTTTATGCAAAAACTGGACTTGAAAATGGCTACTCCCCATTTCATCTTCCTTTGATAACATCTTTACTACTCTTTTGAGCATTTTTGTGCTATAGTTGAGCTTCAACACCATTGATGTTCTGGTAGCAACTGCATGTCTGTTTTGTATAATATTTGGTTTAAAAACGATGTTAGCTGGTGTGTACATCTTCATGGTATAGATATGTTGAATGCCATTAATATGCATAGTGGGCAGGGCTTAATATGATTTTGTTGGAAAAAGCTTGTAAACATGATATCTCAAGAATGATACGCTTGATTCATATCATATGTGATACACAGATAGCTCATGGTCTGTAGATATGTCCTATTGTTTTGGTGGTGATGTCATGCATGTTAATGAGTAGGCAGCATTTGATGTAAACAAATCTTGAAATGTTCATATTTTAACAATTGTTTTGCGTCATATTTGGTATAATTACAATTATCTTATTACCTAGTTTGTACATGTTCATGGTGTGAAAATGTTGAATTTTAGTTATATGAGTAGTGGGCGTGGCTTAATATTATTTTGGTAAAGAGAACAAAAATCCACATTGTGCATCGGAATCTCAAAACCTTTGGGGTTTTTTACAATTATTTTTCTTCATATTTGGTATAATTACATTTGTCTTATTAGCTAGTTCGTACATGTTTATGGTATGAAAATGTTGAATATCAGTTATATAAGTAGTGGGCGTGGCTTAATATTATTTTGGTAAAGAGAACAAAATCCATATTGTGCATCGGAACCTCAAAACCTTTGGGGATTTTTATTATAATTTTCATGGTTTAACATATTTTCTTCGAATGTTGCTAGTTGCCCACAGATCTTTAATTTCGTACAAGGGAAAAATTTCATTTGAGCAAAGTTGTTAGTTTCAGAAAGTGTAGATAAGATTATTTCAGCTGACGTCATAAGGTCATGTGACTGTGTTTAGATCGCCATTTTGTCGGGCAAGAACGATCGTCTGCTCTACAGTTATTTAGACTTATACAGTACAAATGCTTGCATGTTGTTATATAAGACTAATTTTTGTAAGATAATTACTGTATGCCGGAATCTTGCTGTGCCGTTGGTTGCACTATAGATGTGTACCGGGGAATAAAAAGATGTTTTCTCGATTTCCATCTGATCCTGATCGACTTCGAAGTGGGTTTCTGCTGTATGATGCAACGCCTTTTAACCTTCGGTTCATACTAGGATTTGCAGTGAGCACTTTATGTCAGGTATGTAGGTTTTGTCTGGGTTAACGAACAATCTGATGGCGTTCACCTAAAAAGTTACTCTTCGTATACCCGATGAATATATCAAACGCTATGAAAATATGAAGTAAAATCGCCGCCACGAACAAAAACAGTACATTTCGCTGAACTGGTAGGTAGGTTAGCAGGCAGTATGTTTGTTGTACATGTGATGTGACTGAGCTGTGTGAAGACGCATGAAACACAACAATGCTCTCCCGGCAAAATGGCTTGCAGATGAGTTTTGAGTCACGTGATGAAATCCCTCTATTGGAACTGGAATTGAATGGTTATCTCATGCTTATGTAGAACCCCATGGACCTCATGATTTCATGGTGTTTTTATTTTAGAGTTTTGTGTAGATTACTGCAAATCTAGCACCATGAAAGTAGGGAATCAAAATTGCTTACACAATACTTGCATAGATATGAGCGATGTAATAATATTACTGGTATCATCATTGGTCTGTTTGTGCAGTTTGAAAATCTAGCACCAATTTCGGGAAGACCATGCAGGGTCTAGTGGTCATTGCATCAACAAGAGGTCTCAGGTTTGACCAGTACCTCACAACTGGTTTATTTAAATGGCAACATCTCTTTATTTTAAAAGAGATGTAAAATACCCAGTCTACATGTCTAAAGAGGGGCAGGGTGCCAGATTTTGTTGGGGCACACATGTATTCACCAGCACTTTACAACTGGTTTATCAAATGGCCGTGGACATCGCTATGCCTTAGCTGTTGTTAAAAGGGATGTGAAATACCCAGTCTACAGTTACTGATTTAAAGAGGGGCAGGGTGCTCAGAATAAAACTATTCTGACTTATGTACATGTATCATTCACCAGTAGCCAAACTGGTTTATCTTATATGACTATCATTCTGTTTCTGTATTCATGTAAGATATTTGATTAAAGAGGGGCAGGGTTAATTTTATTGGTCTTTTAAAGAATTAAAACAATATTTTCAAAAATCTCTTTGCCTTGGCTTTTTCATGAGGGGAAATACCCAGTTTACAGTTACTGATTTAAAGAGGGGCAGGGTGCTAGGTGTTGGTCTTTATGTACATGTATTCACCAGCACTTTACAATGGGAGGGACAATGCCTTAGCAAATCAAAGGGAATGTTACCTACATGTACCAATTTAAAGAGGGGAGGGTGCTAGATTTGTGTTGGTCTTTACACTCACTGTACTTTACAACTGGTTTATCAAAGGACTGTACCTGTTAAAGGGATATACTAACAGTCTACAGTTACTGATTTAAATTATCATCATTGGTCTACAGTAGCTTGTACAGTTTGAAAATCTACAATTTATCAAAAATGAACATCCACCGCTGGTGTTAAAAGGGGTCAGTGCATTTCAGGGGCAGGGTGCAGATTTGTGTTGGTCATGTATTCACCAGCACTTTACAACTGGTTTATCAAATGGCCGTGGACATCTATGCCTTAGCTGTTGTTAAAAGGGATGTGAAATACCCAGTCTACAGTTACTGATTTAAAGAGGGGCAGGGTGCCAGATTTGTGTTGGTCTTTATGTACATGTATTCACCAGTACTTTACAACTGGTTTATCAAATGGCCGTGGACATCGCTATGCCTTAGCTGTTGTTAAAAGAGATGTGAAATATCCTATCTACCTTCCAATTTAGGGGATTGGAATTGTTTACACAGTACATGTAAAATACTATACTTAATGCTGCAATACCGGTATCATAGTTTGGTTGTATTTGTAGTCTTCTATGTGGATTGTGTGATGCAAATATACAGTGAAGGAGTGTAAACATCCGTATACTCAATGCTTTTGCCCTTCTCCTAATAAATAATGTTTGTTTTTTTATTCAGCGGGTTAAGGATCAACGATTTAACATTAGCTGTATTATTAATCCGAATGTAAGGAAATGAAAATTGCGTCATGCTATGTATACAAATGATAATTGACTTTTTATTTAATATCATACACTACTGTATATTAAGTTATTGATAGATAACTTTTTGTATAAGGTTTATATGGATGTGTAGAGGCAACATTAGTTAAATTGCTTCAAAATTGATTAAAGACCGTCTTAGAAGCAACACATTGAATACAAATCAGAAAAACATCGACCATTTTACAGTGTTTTAAAATCTCACGCATGTACAGTATCAATTTGCATGTTTGAAATGTCTATCATAATTCTTTGTGGTACAACGAATTGTGACCAAAATGTTCTTGAGTTTTTGCCATGCCACCTAATAGCAGTCCTCCCACCATTTTTAGTGACTACAATTTCTACACCTAACCTTACACATCCCTTTCTTTTCACCTAAATTCTCCTACCAAACCTAAAATTTAGGCAATATTAAAAAACTTGCATGATTTTGAGCTGTTCGCTCACTTGATTCCATGTTTATAACTTTTATATAGTATTTTTTAAATTTTATTTACCCCCACACTTTTGGTAAGCAAATTATAATTTTGACTCCCCCCCCCCCCCTCACTCCCCCCACTTTTGGTGGGCAAATTACTCTCTCCGTTCTTTGTGTATTGCATTGAAATGAAGGATACTTGAAAGAATGCAGCCATTTTGAGTGATTATGACAATTAATTCATTTTGAGGGTCATGTAAGTTACATGTTTTTTGATATTTGGTATTTAATATACCATCTCTTATCCCTCTCTGCCCCTCTCTGCCCCACTTGCAACTTTGATCTCTCCATCAAGCATATTTTCTTAACCTGTTCACTATACCAGAACTCCAGATCTCTTCTCTCCTCACTCTCCTCAATCTCGGACCTATTCGAAAACAATTCTTCCTTAAACATCATCAACTTCCTCTGCAACAACAGCCTCTTCCACCACATATAATCTCCTCCCCTCCTCCCCTTCTACACCTAACCTTACACACTCCTTTCTTTTCACTTAATTTTTTTCTTCCCACATTCAGCTCTTCCCTTTTATCTCACTTACAGTACAAACCTTTCATCTCCTCACTATCCTTACTCTTACACCATTATTTATTAAAACCCTCTTGTCACATTTGACTCTGACTGCCGCAGTGTCGGTTAACATCAACAAACCAAACCATGGTATTTAATAGAAGTTTGTATCTTCCAAAATGATAGAATAAGTGCAGAGGAAGGGAAAAAGGTGTAGAAGCAGGAGGCACTTGACAAGTTTATGCATGTCTACTGTATATATGCAAATTTGGTTTGAAATTCCTTTTATCTAAAAACAATATAATTGCAAAATAATAGAATTGAATTTTTGTCACCTGTCTGTCACATATTACCCTGGGAAATATACCATATGTATTTTACATACTGCAAGTGAACAACTCATTTGTATTTGTTGTTAAAACCAATAATGCCTGGTCAATCCTGCGACGCGACATTTAGCTCTAGAAACGATTTTTTTCCTTATTAACATTGAATTCATATCAATTTGTAGATGTGTGTACAGTATGAAGTGAATGGATGGTAAGGGCGCACTGAACTACTTGCTAGTGTACAAGATATAGCACTACAGTAAATGTATATATATATATATATATATATATATATATATATATATATATATATATATATATATATATATATATATATATATATATATATATATATATATATATATATATATATATATATATATATATATATATGTGTGTATATATATATGTATATATTTATATATTTATATATATATGTGTGTATATATATATATATATATAAATATATATATATATATATATATATATATACATATATATATATATATATATATATATATATATATATATATATATATATATATATATATATATATATATATATATATATATATATATATATATATATATATATATATATATATATATATATATATATATATATATATATATATATATATATATATATAATATATAATATATATATATATATATATAACATATATATATAACATATATATAACATATATATATATATGCTGCCACAGCCCAAGCAGGTGCCCATTTTTGTAGTGCAGGTATCTTTTTTTAGTTTAAAATAATTTACTATAATAAAACAAAATTATAGTAAAAATAATGTCTTTTTCCATCATCTTTGTGGTGTAGGTCCCAAAAATAAGGTTTTACTGTGTTAAATTTGTATTGCTGGTCCATTTTTACAATATTTTTGTTGTATAATTGTACTGCAGGTATCGAAATGGACTTCTTTTATACTGAGGGTATCAAAATTGTATAATTTTGTACTGGAGTTAACAAAAAATGCGTCATACTACGGGTATGTCGTTTGGTTGGTGGGCTGCACACCTCTACCAATTTTTATATGCAATTCCCCCCCCCCCCCTCCCTCCTTCCCCCTTGTCATGAGCTTCGTTAAATTTAACACCAGTCTCTGTTGTACATGTAAACCTACTGTAATATAACCTGAACACCAGTCTGTGTTGTAAACCTACTGTAATATTACCTGAACACCAGTCTGTGTTGTAAACCTACTATAATATTACCTGAACACCAGTCTGTGTTGTAAACCTACTGTAATACCACCTGAACACCAGTCTGTGTTGTAAACCTACTGTAATATCACCTGAACACCAGTCTGTGTTGTAAACCTACTGTAATACAACCTGAATTGCATATTTCTATCTAATGCGTATGAAAGTTAATACATTCACAGACCCAAACAAATGCTCGTTTGTGCCGATGCAGATTAGGTGTTGAACGGTGTGTGAGCATAATCGGGAGGCCTTTAGGCTAGTACGTGCACGGTTGAAACAGTTTCCTCCATTCCGACGACGAGTACAGCCACTGCCAAATAAATATGACACTACTTAAGAAGAAGCTATACAATCAGGTCTTGCTCCCATGTGGAATGCACCAGGGATATATTGGGAGGATTTAGGACAGTATTTTATATATTATATGTTGGATATGCCTAGACATAATTTGCTATGTATACTACAGTGTGACCATCATGCATGTTATCAACAGTTGGGCTGCAGTGAAGTGCAGTCAGTATATTGAAAAGAACTGTAGACCAAAATTTTGGGAGAGGAAATATCAGTCTGTAGATATTTTCATATTTCAAAAAACTCATTCATCTTTTATTATATCTTCAAGCAGATTAGCTTTCAATTGAAATGGGGAGCAAAAAGTTTTTGTGAAATAATTGTTTTTCTACTGAGGTCTCTAACATAGTTTATGTTGGCCTTACTGCAATGCTAGCTCAGAATGCCAGCAATTGTGAACTTGGTTTTAAATTGTACCTGATATGAAATAACTGATTGCGCAATAAGCTAAGCATTTTCACATGAGTCATATATATTACAAAACAATTCATTTTCTAAAAGATCATCAATACCAATATATGAATGAAGAATAGTTCTGATAATGTGAGAAGTGTTGTACTGAGAAATATAAGGGCAGCTATTGTATAAATGCAGTGTTGGTCACTATGTATGTACAGCACCAGGCCCATAACCAGGACTTTTTGCAAGAAGAAGAGAGGGGGGGGGGGGGAACAAGCACCTACGGGGGGACAAGCTTTTATGGGGGGATAAGCACTTACAGGGGGGGCACTTGGGAAGATTCTCAGTACCCTTATGCTATATTTTTTCATTTGAATTATTTCTTAAGGGGGCATGGCCCTCCATGCCTCTGGCTATGGGCCTGTAGGGCACCTGTGAATAAAGCAACAAAAGAATTTGAGAAATTCTTTTGATTACTGTAAATGATTAAAAAAAATATTTTTATTTTCATTTTTTATATATATCTCTGATATAGGCCAGTATCAGACAGAACACTGTATGGTAAAATCTTTCCATGTAGATTAGTTTTCTGTAAAGCCCAAAAAGTATGTGAGGAATGTATTGTACTTCCTGTACAGTATGTACAGTGCTACTGTATGCATATAGTAATCTTTATCCCCTATTCAAATCAAGGAAGTAGAATTTTACCAATTTCTTGGTAAAATAGCATTATGGCCTTAGATTCTACTTTGTATAACTTGAAAGTTAAGTACAATTTACTATTGATTGTACAGTGTGTCTCTAATACAGTTCTTACTTTTTCTATAAATTGCAGGCAAAATAAAAAAATAGCAAGTACATACAATATTTCAGAAACAACATACAATTCTGGCCACGTATCCAGTAAAATGGTATACATGTAATTGGAAAAGGAGAGAGAAAGAAGTTAGAGAGAGAAAATCCTCTTATATAACTTTTTTCTTTTTGCAGATTTTCACTACCAGAAGAATCTCACAAATATATTTTCAGGCTGTAGTTATAGCAGATACCTGCTGTACGCCCCTTTTCGGTCTTACTGCTTAGCGTCTATATAACACCACACATCCTTGCAAAAGGAATTTGCATGTCATTCTGTAGCACAACCTTGGCAGTTAGTGCAGAAGTCCCTAGTGGCAAACCTACTGTATGTGCAATCTGTCAGTCATTGATTCTCGCACCTTGTGTGAAGGATACAACAGCTGTCATTATACCAGTTACCCTACTACAGAATTCCACTACAATACTTCTTAAAGCTATATGGAAGTGTAGATTTAACAATAAGAAAATTGCTTTAAAATCTATCAAAAACCATCACATTAAGTAAATTTGTTTAAATCAAAATTGGTTAACATTGACCAATTTACAGCATTTTAAAATCTCAGGTATCAATTGACATATTTCTATGCAAATTTTGTGATGTATTACCGCCAGACGACCTTAGTATTTTATTTGTAAATCCATTATTTTTTAAATGTCTAATCATAATTCTTTGAAATAGTGGCACTAATTTTGCAGAAAGCTTTCTAGTATTTGCCATGCCCCAATACAGTTCAAGCATAAATACATGTTGCCTTTCCCATTATTTTCAGTGACTAAGATTTAGGACTTAAGCTCCTTGTTGAAAATTGTTTGCATAGAATGACCCAGATAATTGAATTCTTTAATGATTATATGAAATTTTGTAAAACCAATATTTTTTAAATGTCTAATCATAATTCTTTGAAATAGTGGAACTAATTTTGAATAAGCTCCTTGTTGAAAATTGTTTGCATACAATGAACCAGATAATTGAATCATTCTTGAATGATTATGTGAAATTTTTGATGTCAAAAGATCCGAGACAGAAATATGCTACAAAATTATTGGAATGGGGTGGAGGAGGGTTAAAATAGGACTGGGGATGTTAAGGAAATGATGCAAATTTTGTCCTTATAAAAGAATAGAAAAGTAGGTTCATAAAAGCAGTGCAAAATTTTACAAAGTGTTTCAATGAGATTTGTCCAACATTGTAGAAACTTTAAACAAAGCAGTGTAACATGTTTAACATAAGGAAGGAAGTTAAAGCTCTGTATTAGTTGGTTACAAGTCAGATAAGTGTAGCATGTACTGTAGTTACTGCAGTATACTAACTCAAGGAAATATACTGTAGTTTAAAATGAAAGTATTGAACATGTCATGAAAAGACTTAAAATCTTATACATTTTAGGTGGATCTTACAAATTTTCTGACATGAGTTGCTCTTGTAATGTAGGAAAACATTTTGTATAGATAGGGGCCTACTCTGTAATATTACTGAGTTAAATTTATTATACTGTATGATGATATCATGTCGTATGCTATGGCGATCTCTTAGTTTAAGTCTGTAAGCTGGTTGAGAGTCGGGTCCTCAGGCTGCATGGTGTGCCATGTCACCATTAAGACAAGAGAGTGGGCAGCTGTCCACCATGTGGCGTATTGTCTGAGGTTTGTCATAGTCACAGATTGGTGTGCGTCATGTCTCCATTTTTAAAAGCTGCTGTGGCATGGTGTTACATCAATGCAGCACCAGCTGAAAAGGCTCCAATGACCTCGGGAGAGGTCCATGCCCAGGGATTGGAGACCAGGAACTTGTGCGGGACATCGGTTTGGTCCCACTGTTTGCACGACAGATCGTCGGCAGTTGGCGTGTTGTCCAGGAGATTGGACCAGATTGGGTGTCTGAACATCACACAGACATAAAGGTCTGTAAGGTACCAGCTTCTACCACATATACAAAGCTATGCATTCTTTATAATAGGAAGAACTGGTAATAACAAGCAATCGATATCACTGAGAAGAGGGAGCTCAGGATCGGATCTTATCTTAAGGACCAGCTTTGATGTGGCAACCTCTCTTCGCATGTCTTCAGGACATTGAGGTGCAATGTTACTCAGAACTGGGAGCCAATTCAGTCTTTGTACAGTGAATGGCACCATGTTTCTTGTAATCGTAATGATGTAATCGTATTAATTGGTTTAAATGAGTCAGCTGACCATTGTTAATCTGCGAGACCACAGAGCAATGCGAATATATCTAAGTGGCAATAATTGAAGGAAGTGATCCTGTGATATTGGTTTTAAAATATAAAATTAATTAGGTAACAAGAAAGCAATCCATAAGGTTGCTGATCTCATCACCTTAAGCATACAGCATAGTGGGGGAAATAGCTAACAAGAAAGCAATCCATGGAGTTGCTGATCTCATCACCTTAGGCATACAGCCTAGTGGGGAAATAGCTAACAAGAAAGCAATCCATGGAGTTGCTGATCTCATCACCTTAAGCATGCAGCATAGTGGGAAAATAGTTAACAAGAAAGCAATTCCACAGAGTTGCTGATCTCATCATTGTAAGCATACAGCATAGTGGGGAAAAAAGCTAACAAGAAAGCAATCCATAAGGTTGCTGATCTCATCACCTTAAGCATACAGCATAGTGGGGGAAATAGTTAACAAGAAAGCAATCCATGGAGTTGCTGATCTCATCACCTTAAGCATACAGCATAGTGGGGGAAATAGTTAACAAGAAAGCAATCCATGGAGTTGCTGATCTCATCACTTTAAGCATACAGCATAGTGGGGGAAATAGCTAACAAGAAAGCAATCCATGGAGTTGCTGACCTCATCACCTTAAGCCTACAGCATAGTGGGGGAAATAGCTAACAAGAAAGCAATCCATGGAGTTGCTGATCTCATCACTTTAAGCATACAGCATAGTGGGGGAAATAGCTAACAAGAAAGCAATCCATGGAGTTGCTGATCTCATCACCTTAAACATATAGCATAGTGGGGAAGATAGCTAACAAGAAAGCAATCCATGGAGTTGCTTATCTCATCATTGTAAGCATACAGCATAGTGGGGGAAATAATTAACAAGAAAGCAATCCATGGAGTTGCTGATCTCATCATTGTAAGCATACAGTATAGTGGGGGAAATAGCTAACAAGACAACAATCCATGGAGTTGCTGATCTCATCACCTTAAGCATACAGTATAGTGGGGGAAATAGCTAACAAGAAAGCAATCCATGGAGTTGCTGATCTCATCACCTTAGGCATACAACATAGTGGGGAAATAGTCAACAAGAAAGTAATCCATGGAGTTGCTGATCTCATCACCTTAAGCATACAGCATAGTGGGGAAGATAGCTAACAAGAAAGCAATCCATGAAGTTGCTGATCTCATCACCTTTAGCATATCATAAGTGGGGGAAATAGCTAACAAGGAAGCGATCCATGGAGTTGCTGATTTCATCACCTTAAGCATACAGCATAGTGGGGGAAATAGCTAACAAGAAAGCAATCCATGGAGTTGCTGATCTCATAACCTTAAGCATACAGCATAGTGGGGAAATAGCTAATAAGAAAGCAATTCCACAGAGTTGCTGATCTCATCACCTTAAGCATACGGCATAGTGGGGGAAATAGCTAACAAGGAAGCGATCCATGGAGTTGCTGATTTCATCACCTTAAGCATACAGCATAGTGGGGGAAATAGCTAACAAGAAAGCAATCCATGGAGTTGCTGATCTCATCACCTTAAGCATACAGCATAGTGGGGAAATAGCTAATAAGGAAGCAATTCCACAGAGTTGCTGATCTCATCACCTTAAGCATACAGCATAGTGGGGGAAATAGCTAACAAGAAAGCAATCCATGGAGTTGCTGATCTCGTCACCTTATGCATACAGCATAGTGGGGGGAATAGCTACATGTAACAAGAAAGTAATCCATGGAGTTGCTGATCCCATCACCTTAAGCATTCAGCATTGTGGGGGAAATAGTTAACAAAAAAGCAATCCATGGAGTTGCTTATCTCATCATTGTAAGCATACAGTATAGTGGGGGAAATAGCTAACAAGACAACAATCCATGGAGTTGCTGATCTCATCACCTTAAGCATACAGCATAGTGGGGGAAATGGTTAACAAGAAAGCAATCCATGGAGTTGCTGATCTCATTACCTTAAGCATACAGCATTGTGGGGGAAATAGTTAACAAAAAAAGCAATCCATGGAGTTGCTGATCTCGTCACTTTAAACATACAGCATTGTGGGGGAATTAGCTAACTGGGTCACTATATCTCTGTGACTTTTAAACTTGTGACCCCAGTCAACAGGACACAAAGTTATTGTGCCAAGGTACCATACAACATAAGGTTGGTATAGGTATTGCCCTGTTGGAGTTTAAATTGGTACTAAATTGTACAAATTACTACATAATTACCAACTTAAATTGCATTTTTTACCTTTGACCTAAAGCACTAAAACAACTGAAATTCTTTGGCATTTATCTTATTTATATGACACCACCCACACTCAGATCATTCATACCATTCCAAAACTGGTGGGAAATGGTTAAAAAGGGTCACTAGCTCTTTGACCTTTGAACTTTTGACCCCAGAATTTACAGGACACAAGTTCATGTACCACAGTATCATGATACAAATATAGGATTGGTATAGGTCTTGCACTTTCGGAATTAAATGTGGCACAAAAATGTACAAATTAGTACATGATTACCCCCTAAAATCACATATTTGACCTCTGACGACTGACCCTTGACTAATCACTGAAAGAACTTTTGACATTTTTCACGTTTATCGTACCCTACTGTATGGCACCATTCATGCTCACGTCACACTTACCATTCCATAACTATAGGGGAAAATGGTGAAAAATTGCCAGTTTCTGTCCCGTTCTAAGAACTTATGACCCCTGATATGAGGTCATCATATGAGACACCTAGTGGGCCCAACCAGCCCCCTAATATAAAGGGGGTAGCCATGTAGTATAGGAGATACAGTATAGGCAGTTATTTGACTATACAGCATAGTGACTACAATATCTCATCCCACATGTATGTATATGTGGGTAAAGTGATAATAAAAAACCTACATGTAGGTCAACCAATGATTGATCATGCATTACCATGAAACAGGTTCATTGGACATTAGTGGATGCAGTCTGCTACAATCATCCCTCCATTCGATGCTCCATCTTCTATGGTTAATTGGTCATTAGTGGATGCAGTCTGCTACGATCATCCCTCCATCAGATGCTCCATCTTCTATGGTTAATTGGACATTAGTGGGAGCAGTGTGCCATGATAATCCATCCATCCAATGCTCCATCTTCTATGGTTATTTTGTGACTATGCACAATAAATTATGGGTCAACCCTTAATTTGTATTCCTTGTATTTCCATTTTTTGAATGAATTCTAGAAGACATGCAACTAATCAGTCATCTCTTTTCCATTTTCTTGCAGATCAAGAGGCTTTTGTGACCCTTGTCACTAATGACCAGTATGCATATGGCGCCCTTGTGTTGGGTCAGTCTCTGCGCAATAATGGCACAACAAGGAAACTTGCAATCATGGTTACCCCCTTCGTTACACAGCCCATGAGGTACAGTAGGAGTTCAGCTTTAGACAGTTGTTGCATGTACTGTAGTTATCTCTGCTAACAAAGTTGGATGGAGCTATGTTTTTGCCTTTGTTTGTCTGTCTGTCTGTCTGTCTGTTTATGCAGTTCAAAGAAGTGATGAATGGATGCTGAAAATGTTTGGTGCTTGCTTTTTTTTAAGTGCTTCACTCTCAGTTTAAATTTACACAATAGGAAGTGAAATGGACTTACATCACTGACTAAACTGTAGTTTAGTAGAATTTTGTCTTTCTTTTTACTGAATACAGGATCTTATTCAGGTTTGAGTTTTGTAAGAAAAGAAAAATGAAAGTTGTTTTTACATCGGGGAAACTTAATTCCACCTATGTTCCATTAGACTTCTGGATAAGTGATTATGTGACTAGTTACATTCTTTCATATAGATTTCTGAAAATGTATTGAATTCATTGGAATCAACTTAATTCAAGTCAGTATTCACACATTATACATACTACTATTGAAACAAAGAAATAGTCACACTGAGCAGATTCTACATGAAGCTTTTACAAACTAGAATTTTAGCCCTCTGTGGAGTGAATACCTATAGGACCTTTGTAATTCTAACATGCCTTATGCTTTCTTATAAGAATAATAAGTTTATAAGAGTTAATTCCCTGTCCCCAATACACAATACAATCTACCTCAGAAATGCTAGGCCCACCAAGTTCTATCCCCAGAGAATCTGGTCAGTTTGATGATTGACTGAAATTTAGGACGTACTGTAAATATAAAGAATTGCATTAAAAAGCTCTCAGCTACAATCAATCAGTATCTTCTCAATAAAAACATGGCACCTTATTTGAAAGAACTGAGGACTTGACATCAGTAACCTTCATGCCATCTTTCCCTTCTACTGACAACAAATCTACATGCTGGACACTAAAAAACTTTGACTCAAAATTGAAAAAGTTGAGTGTCTGCATCAGTGAAGCTAGAGAACTGGTTTACTTTTGATCTGTGCTGCCCATTTCCAGTTTAAGATCTATAGTACATTTTGACTGATTACCTCCAATTTCATATCATTGTTTTCAGTTTATTTAGGCCAAGCATTCATTGTTTGAGTTCCTTTCAGGCAAGATCCACATTCCATCATTTTCCTTTGATGCAAGGAACCAATTGTGCTGATTTTCTCTAGAGTGTAGAAAATTCATTGTTTGGATTTCCTTTGAGGCCATGAATTCTTTTTTCAGCACATTCCATTGAAAAGCTTCAAATAAGTCTGACAGGTCTCACCCTGACACATTCTCATTCCTCTATTTATGCCCTTCCTGTATTCCAATATGTCCCAAATTGTAATCACTTCTATCTTAAGCAGTAACAAAAAAAGTAAAAATAAAGCCACATCAAATTTAATCAAAATTCAATTGTCAGTTCTTAAAATATGTTGATGACAAACAAGCATGGGAAATTTAAACATAACCTCCATCCAACTTCGTTGACAGAAGTAAAGACCTGTTGAAGTATAATCCTCACTACAAGTAAATGTTAGAAAGTTATTAAATCCAAATCTACATGAACATCTTACCCTTCCTACTCCCCCTCCCACCTTTCCCCCTCCCCCTCCCACCTTGGCCCACCAACACAAATGCATCAAAATGGTAATAAAAACACCATATGCAGTATTTGATCATGTTAAGGTTAATGTTAGATACAGTATATAGTACAATGGTTAACTACAACATGAAAAATGTACATTACAATGCAAACATCAAGTGTCATATTTTAGAATAAGGGAATCATAGGAAGTTGATATTCAATATTTTTTTATTGCATGGTACACATACCTTTAACCATTTTACATTTAAGAATTGCATCATCAGGGGTGTAGCCAGCCTTTTGGATTTGGGGTTGCCAAGTGAAATATTTGGACCTTTCAGCATATTTTCTGGACCTTTTTACCATTACCATTTCACTTTTTGGGGTGTATACCTCCCCCCCCCCCCTCTCCCTCCCCTTTTTCCTTCCTCCTCCTTCCTTCCCCAGCTACACCCATGATCATGGTAATTGGTATCATCTTAATTATTTGATTCATATTTGTATCTTAATTGTTTTTGATTTTGAATGTCTCTCCATATTCAGGCAGCAGTTGAATCACATTTATGATCATATAGAGCAAATTGACCCATTGGACAGCGGGGACACAGCCCACCTGGCCCTCTTGGAGAGGCCCGAGTTAGGAATCACATTTTCAAAGATTCACTGTTGGACATTAACGCAGTATACAAAATGTGTATTTTTAGATGCAGACTGCCTGGTAAGTTGTATGAGTATATGTTTCAGTTTACATTTTTAGGCACATGCCTGGGAGAGCACATGCAAGTCACAATGACTTGTTTTGTCGACCCAAGGAATTTTCCAGGATGCATAGAAAGTGGATGAACACAGGGTTCACACCCTGCTGTTGTGGGGGTGAAACTCCTACCAGTCAATCCGCAGAGCCTCAAGAAGTGTTCAGAGGACCAGGCAGGGGTTAATCTCCTGTCAGTCAATCCGCAGAGCCTCAAGAAGTCTTCAGAGAACCAGGCAGGGGTGAATCTCCTACCAGTCAATCCGCAAAGCCTCAAAAAGTGTTCAGAGAACCAGGCAGGGGTGAATCTCCTGCCAGTCAATTCGCAGAGCCTCAATAAGTGTTCAGAGAACCAGGCAGGGGTGAATCTCCTGCCAGTCAATCCGCAGCGCCTCAAGAAGTGTTCAGAGAACCAGGCATGGGTTAATCTCCTACCAGTCAATCCGCAGAGCCTCAAGAAGTGTTCAGAGAACCAGGCAGGGGTGAATCTCCTGCCAGTCAATCCGCAGAGCCTCAATAAGTGTTCAGGGAACCAGGCAGGGGTGAATCTCCTGCCATGCCAGTCAATCCGCAGAGCCTCAAGAAGTGTTCAGAGAACCAGGCAGGGGTGAATCTCCTGCCAGTCAATCTGTAGAGCCCCAAGAAGTGTTCAGAGAACCAGGCACGGGTGAATCTCCTGCCAGTCAATCCGCAGAGCCTCAAGAAGTGTTCAGAGAACCAGGCAGGGGTTAATCTCCTGCTAGTCAATCCGCAGAGCCTCAATAAGTGTTCAGAGAACCAGGCAGGGGTGAATCTTCTGCCAGTCAATCCGCAGAGCCTCAATAAGTGTTCAAGAGAACCAGGCAGGGGTGAATCTCCTGCCAGTCAATCTGCAGAGCTGTGAAAGAGCTTTCTTCTCTTAGGAACTTATGCATAGATTTTTGCGCTGTGCATATTTAATGAGCTGAAAACATACCATTTTAAAACTGTGATATCTTAATGACTATAACACTTACAGAAACAATTAAACTTGCAAATCACTTATACAAAATTGATTTCTCAGAAAATAATAACTTTGTTAAGAACTCAAAGGAAAAGGGTGAATTTAGGGGTGAAAAAAAACTTAACTAAAGCAGAAAAATACGGGCTTATGTTTTTGAAGCCTTTATACATAAAAAAATTACCTGCAACAGCTCGAAAATCTCAGAAAAGATCAAAAAATATGTTTGCTGCACATTCATTACTATCGTGCAATATTATTTGTGGGCTGAGTAAGAAAGACGGCAAATTCCAGGCAATTTTGTATAGTCACTTGTCAGAAACGAGCGCAACAGCTTCGACAGTGGTGTTCTGCGCTCCCATTGGCTGTTGATGTTGTCATAAATTATGTCATATTACGATTACGAAAATTATGGGCTTACTTTTCTTTTGTTGCAACAGCATGGCACCTAAAACAGTGTGCTTGACGTACACGTTAAGATTTATTGGCTCTTAGACCCCTCCAACCTGACACCCCTGATTTTCTTAAAATCAGGGGTAATCCACACTATTCAACCCGAGAGACTCTTCACAATTCATTGACTAGCATCCAGCTATTGTTACACCATACACACCACAGCTAATCTATACCTTCTTAACTGACAACATCTTCATAGTCTATTCACAATTCACTTGTTAGCAACCAGCTACTGTTACACTGTACACAATAGGTCATTCATCTTGGGCTCAAGCCACATACATGTATCTGCTGTTCAATGAAGCCAATCAGATTAGTCCTTGGCGGAGCCTAAATAAAAATATACATTATATGCTTGGGAGGAAACCCATGAATGATTGATGGACCATTGAGGATCATAAGGATGGTTATTTCATCATGAAATTCCTAACTTTCCTGCATTCATATTTATCGGCCAAGTCAGGAACACGGCAAATTCAAGGCAATTTCGTATGGTTGCTTGCCAAAGACTTGCACAACACTAACTTGTATACAAATAAATAGTCATCCCAAATATTCATTAATGTTAATTTCTTTAATAATACTTTTATATCGAAGTTGGTTAGATTTCTGCACTAATAATTCAGCATTAAACATTAATAATTCAGCATTATACATTAATAATGCAGCACTATACATTAATAATTCAGCATTATACATTAATATTCAGCATTATACATTAATAATTCAGCATTATACATTAATAATTCAGCATTATACATTAATATTCAGCATTTCTTAAGTTGAATATATCACTTGACAGACTGGCAATATTGTCCCAGGCAAAATGTTGAAGGCTTCTTCATTAATAGTACATTGATTAATTCTTACCCAAACTTACAGCTGGAAGAAGTGTTCTGCATTCTTTTTTCCTGCATGCATGTCTGAGTGAAGTTGATATAGTAGGGAAGTCCTTTAAGTCCGTTTGTATAACTGGAACAGCTTCTGCAAAGTATGGAGCCAACATTCAGTGGCCACATTTGTTTCCTTGCTGGAAATTCCTCGAACAAGTCTTTATTTTTTGATTTTCCTTTTACAATAGGGAACTTTAGAACTAGTAAATTCCCTGCTTGCAGCCAAAAGTATTAAGAGCAGGGTCAGCACCAGGAAATTGATTGGGACTAAGGGGGAGACTGGAAGATTTGTCTTACGGGATGGGGGTGGGGAGAGGGACTTTCATCGATCAGAAAAAATATGTCGCCGGTACAAATATATTTATATTTATATGCAGCAAGGTAAAATGGAGGAGGGTAATAAATAAAATGGCTCCACTTAGGCAGTAGAGAAAATGATTGTCATTTCTCTAATATGCTTAAAAAGCATTAAATTCCATCAAAAATGGCCAAGTTAATTTGAGGAAACCTGACATATACCTAAGAAAGCGACAACATCCAATTTTCCAAGACTTCTGACATACAAAACAAATTAATACCAAGGTAAGCACCCTTTGTATTTCACATTCTGATACCAATTGGGGCTCACCTGAGTGGCATGCTCTTGGTCTATCTATATTGAAGTTCTAGTTAAAGTGGTTTTGAGGACAGACACGCTTGACTTGACGCACCAAAAGATCGGTAAAATTCTTTATAATGAAATAATCTCATGGTACCCTACAGTTTGTGATGCAACTTACAAATGAACATTAAGAAAGAGAAATGACAAGTGATTAGAAGTGTACCATCTTCTATATTCTTTCTTGCTATTTACTCAAATTTCATTTAAAATATCAGGTGATCAGGAAAAAAATTTGGATTAAGCATTCACTATAAAAAGATAAACACATTTTAATTCAGAATATTTTGAAAATCACAATGACAATGTATAATAATATTTTTCCACTGATGAAAATCTTTTACTTTCCTATCTTTCATTGCAATGATGAATAGTGAGGCTGCAGTGCTATGCACTTGAATCTGAAACACTTTAATGTTAATTAAATCTGACAATTTAGTCAAACTCCCTTAATCAAGGAAATTTCCTTGATCACTGAGCTTTAATGATGAACTTGCTTGATGACTGAGCTATAATGATGAACTTGCTTGATCACTGAATTATAATGATGAACTTGCTTGATCACTGAATGATAATAATGAACTTGTTTGATCACTGAACTATAAGGATGAACTTGCTTGATCACTGAACTATAATGATAAACTTGCTTGATCACTGAATGATAATAATGAACTTGTTTGATCACTGAACTATAATGATGAACTTGCTTGATCACTGAACTATAATGATGAACTAGCTTGATCAGTGAACTATAATGATGAACTTGCTTGATCACTGAACCATAATGATGAACTTGCTTGATCACTGAATTATAATGATGAACTTGCTTGATCAGTGAACTATAATGATGAACTTGCTTGATCACTGAACTATAATGATAAACTTGCTTGATCACTGAACTATAATGATGAACTTGCTTGATCACTGAAGTATAATGATAAACTTGTTGATCACTGAACTATAATGATAAGCTTGCTTGATCACTGAACTATAATGATGAACTTGCTTGATCACTGAATGATAATGATGAGCTTGCTTGATCACTGAACTATAATGATGAACTTGCTTGATCACTGAACTGTAATGATGAACTTGCTTGATCACTGAATTATAATGATGAGCTTGCTTAATCAGTGAACTATAATGATGAACTTGCTTGATCAGTGAACTATAATGATGAACTTGCTTGATCACTGAAGTATAATGATAAACTTGTTGATCACTGAACTATAATGATGAGCTTGCTTGATCACTGAATGATAATAATGAACTTGTTTGATCACTGAATGATAATAATGAACTTGTTTGATCACTGAACTATAATGATGAACTTACTTGATCAGTGAACTATAATGATGAACTAGCTTGATCAGTGAACTATAATGATGAACTTGCTTGATCACTGAAGTATAATGATGAACTTGCTTGATCACTGAATGATAATGATGAACTTGTTGATCACTGAACTATAATGATGAGCTTGCTTGATCACTGAACTATAATGATGAGCTTGCTTGATCACTGAACTATAATGATAAACTTGCTTGATCAGTGAACTATAATGATGAGCTTGCTTGATCACTGAACTATAATGATGAACTTGCTTGATCACTGAACTATAATGATGAACTTGCTTGATCACTGAACTATAATGATGAACTTGCTTGATCACTGAACTATAATGATGAACTTGCTTGATCACTGAACTATAATGATAAACTTGCTTGATCACTGAATGATAATAATGAACTTGTTTGATCACTGAACTATAATGATGAACTTGCTTGATCACTGAACTATAATGATGAACTAGCTTGATCAGTAAACTATAATGATGAACTTGCTTGATCACTGAACCATAATGATGAACTTGCTTGATCACTGAATGATAATGATGAACTTGCTTGATCAGTGAACTATAATGATGAACTTGCTTGATCACTGAACCATAATGATGAACTTGCTTGATCACTGAATTATAATGATGAACTTGCTTGATCACTGAACCATAATGATGAACTTGCTTGATCACTGAATTATAATGATGAACTTGCTTGATCACTGAACCATAATGATGAACTTGCTTGATCACTGAATTATATTGATGAACTTGCTTGATCAGTGAACTATAATGATGAACTTGTTTGATCACTGAACCATAATGATGAACTTGCTTGATCACTGAACTATAATGATGAGCTTGCTTGATCACTGAACTATAATGATAAACTTGCTTGATCACTGAATGATAATAATGAACTTGTTTGATCACTGAACTATAAGGATGAACTTGCTTGATCACTGAATTATAATGATGAACTTGCTTGATCAGTGAACTATAATGATGAGCTTGCCTGATCACTGAACTGGAATGATTAAGTAGGTTGATCACTGAACTATTATGAACTTGCTTGATCATCGAACTATAATGCTTTAAAGGTATATGGACAGGTAGCAACAGCATGGGTTTTAAAGGAGACAAAGTCTGATAAAATCATTATTTCATATGATAAGAGGATACAAATCTTAACCAACTACCACAAAAATAACAAGTCCAAAAAATGTTATTTCTATCTCAAGTTATTCATGTTTGATTTAACACATGGAGGCTGCCATTTTGTTTAATTCTGTATTGAAATATTGTGCATTGATGACATAATTTCCCCAATAGAGACATAAGGAATTCAGTGTATTTCTTTATAAATGTGATTAAAAAATTTATTTCAAAATGATGTGACACAAAGTTTTAAGATAATGTTTTGTCAATTTCATGTGTACACAAAAAATTCCTTGGCCCTTACATAAGGATTTTTCTTCTCATAACATAGAAATCTTAAGGTAGATTATAAAGAAATACAAAGCATTCCAACATCATCCTGCTGGGCTGATGACATCATAATCTGCATGTTTTGAAATCAAAATTTCAGCTCCCTTGGTACTATTTAGTAGTAGAATTAAAGTTTTTTATAATTAAAAAATTGTGCTAGATTGCTTAAGGGGGTAAAAACTTGGTCAAAAATTTGTCATTTCTACTTCTGTCATGAAATAAGGATTATGTCAGACTTTATGCCTCCTTTAAATGGTTTGAAAAATACGGAAAACCATGAAAAGAGCAGGAATTGGTTACAAATTGGTAATTTTATAGCATTTAAAAACTTAGATACCTCATTAGCCTAAATTGGGCAATATATATGACAACTAGAAAATTACTCATGTTAGTTTTTTTGTTTTTGGTCCTTCTTCCAAACATTTTGAATGAGAGAAGTTGGCAATAGTGAACAGGAAATTAGATATTATTGTCCCAGATTTAGCAATTTGAGTGCAATTTGAGAACCATTGATGTTTGAAATTTGGGGAAGAACTGTTCAGAAATACGTGAAAGATTTCATTGTAGCTGTACTTAAGTTAATTACGGTATTTCTCTTCATACATCATCACTTTTATGCATGCTGAATTTAATTACAAACTTTGATTTGTCATAACCATGTACAAAATGTTCTGCTCAAAATTAAATGCTCTGTCGTCCAGATACCAGGTGATCCTAACTTGGACCATGGACCATGAAGGCCCATCATGCCGGTGCTTATCCCTGGTTTCCTTGGCGTAAGCTGATGAGAGCACATGACTTTCCCCTGGATATATAGATGCAAGTCGAGCATAGGTCAACTCCCCAGCAGTGCTGGTACTCATTTTACTGGGTAAAAAATCTTTACCTATTTCTTTACCTGTATTCCAGATTTTTTGTTTATATTTGATCTATTTATGACATTTTTTTTTGTCTAGGTCCTGAAGAATGTTGATGACCTGTTCGATCGGGAAGAACTTTCAGCTGCCCCTGATGTCGGGTGGCCGGATTGCTTTAATTCTGGAGTGTTCGTGTTCCGCCCTTCATTGGAGACCTACCAGGGATTGTTGCAATTTGCGGTTACTCATGGAAGTTTTGATGGTTAGTTGCACTTTAAAAAAATGTTGATGATTTTATCAAATTGTTTTAAATAATTGTAAATGATAATGTTTTTGTTAAATTTTTGTGTTAAAATGAAATTTCAGTCCAAGAACAAAAAAATAAATAATGACAAGTGAATGATTAAGAAACACATGGTAAACATACTTGATAAACTATTTACATACTTACATACTTACATAACATTTTACTGCTATACTAGGATTTTTCCTTGTCTTTCAGACTTGTAAGACTTCCATTTTTGTAGTGGATTTGTGCTATTTTTAGCATTATAATTTCACTTTATTTTGATTTTTTTTTAAGTGTACCAAGAAAGAGGCTTTGATTATTGAGGGTTTTATTGATTCAAACAATTGAAGTGAGATATCAAACTAAGCTAAATCCTGACTCGAACAATGGAAGCCCATCAGGGTGCTTATCCCTGGTTTCCTTGGCGTAAGCAGAGGAGAGCACATGACTCCCCTGGATAGGATGGCAGTCCATCACAGGTCAACTCCCCCCAGTACTCATTTTACAACTGAGTGGACTGGTGCGAGTAGAGTGAAGTGTCTTGCTCAAGGACACAATGCAGAGGTTGTGACAGAGGTCAAACCTGATACTTTACATATCAGCATGACTCGTTAACCACTGAGCCAGTGCACCTATTTCAGTGTCCATGTATGTTATGTTCCTGGTAGCATAAGATGATATAAGATCCATTCCAATTGCCCTAAGAAGAAAAAATAAATATATATTATATATATATATATTATTTCTTCAAACTGTTAAAAATATCAACAAAATCTTGGTGTGCCTGCAAATGTAATCTTGATTTTTATGTTTGTAGATTTCCGCTATTTTTATCATTATGATTCCGTTTGTTTTTAAGCATTCTGAGTTTTTTGGCTCTAAAGGACTGTAAAAAATCTCAGTCCAGGGAAATATATCCAGTCAAATTTGACAATGTAGTTGTCCCAAAAGGTGTTGACAAAATGACATCATGCTGTCGACGTCAAGACATTAGACAAGAATATACACTGAGCTTTAAATCTTTTGATTTATTTCCAGTATAAATTATGTACAATTTATAGATAGGAAAATACAATAATATACAATACAAAATAATAGTAATAATAATAATAATAATAGTAATATAATAATAACACGAAAGGAAATAATGTAGAAAATGAGACTATAAAACAGTTACAGATATGAAAATGAATACAAAATGATTAGTTAAAAAAGGTTATAATAAGGGGTCTAAAATACCAAAATGTATCAAAATTGCAGCTGTATATTCAACTAAATTTTTTAAAACTGTTGTTCTAAAACTTGGGATGGTGGCTGGGTTTCTCAGATTATAATTTGTTTTATTGCACATGGATATTATTTCTAGATTTAATGGGTGGTCTTTTGTTGAAACTATGTTTTGGGCAAGTCTGCCAAATTCTTTCTTTGCTGCATCGTTTACTTTATCTATAAGTAAATCACGGTCTAAACAAAATATATTGGCACAGTATCTCAAGAAAATTTTAATTTTATTTTTATCTTTTACTTTTAAAAAATGGTACCAAACTGGGACTGCATAAATGGTATGAGGCAAGATGGAGGTTGTAAATATCTTTATCCTAGTTTCAGGAGGGAAATAAGAAATGATAATAGGTTAATGTAGAGACAAATATAATACACTTTGGACAACATCTTCGAAATATGGTTAGAAAACGATAACTTATCATCAATGCAGACTCCCACATAGGTTGTACAGGACGTACATTACACAATCACCACAAATAACCGTTCTCTCATTCTTTGTTTCAATCAACCCTTTATGTTTATGTTTATATTATCAATAACCATTTCCTTTGATTTTCTTGGGTTTAGAAGCAGATTTTTCTCTCCACACGTATCCACAACTCTGTTGGCAAAATTTTGATAGTCATCTTGATTTTTGCGATGGGTCTATTAGAGATATTGCACGAAAAGGTGGTGTCATCAGTATATAGTATACAGTGCACAGGGCTTTGTATTGTGTACCTGTATGATGATCTCATTTTCAAATTTTGTTGCTGAGGAATTATTTTATTGCAAATGCCTTTCAAATCCTTGGGTAGCATTACAAAAAGGGACACAAATTTCAAAGTCTTGAGAAAGATGTCAAAAATCAATGGAGATCGGAAAGTAGAACGTGTGATTTAGATAAGCAAGTCAATATTTTCCCATACAAGTTGCACAATTTGGTTTTACTTAGCATCGTTTTGGGCGACTATCAAAAGTTATGATAAGGAATTTTCAGCTATTTTGAACCTTTCTCACTCACACAGACCTGCCAACTAGTACGATTTTGCCGTATTTGACAGGGAAAATGTTGAGAATACTATTGTATGATTTTTGGCACCAGAATACGATTTATTTATTTGTATTCTTATTATTAATTTTTTTTTTTTACTCATATTTTTTACTACCGTAAGCTAGGGAATCCGTGATTGGTGCATGGGATGTAAACAACAATTTTTCGTCCGAGTGTAGCCAATCAGAAAGTTGCATACGAGAGATGAATGATTGTCACGGTGCCTATATACAAACGAAACATGTGGTCCGGTAACTAACGTTACATGTGTAAATTGTAATACACACAGTTTTAACAGTGTTTCAATCATGTTGTAATTTGTATTAAGCGGTAATTTTGTGAGTGATATTAATGTTTAAATATGGCTTTGATAATGGTAATTTTTTTTCAGCCACAGTAAACCTTTGTTTTGTACATTTTGTTTGAAGAATACAGTTTTTTTTAATCAAAAATACAACTTTTGTAGTTCCAGAATACAGTTTAGTGATCCTAAAGGTTGGCAGGTCTGCTCACATGTCTGCTTTAACATGTGTCATCCATCAAGAATAACATGGTCTTGTCTTTGCCTCTGTTCCCTAGGTGGAGATCAAGGTCTTCTTAACAGCTTCTTCCAGGACTGGGCTACAAAAGATATCAACAAACACCTGCCATTCATTTACAACATGACTTCCTCTCTAGGTTACTCATACCGCCCCGCAATTCATAGGTAAGTCCGCTTTTCTCCTCCTCTTTAATGGATTAAGTCAAGGGTTGAGCAAGTCCAACTGATATGAAAGAGGACTTCAAAAGAAACAAAATGGTGAAGAAAGCATTACAAAATCTTATTTTGTTAAGGAGATATTTCAGTTTAAAGTTTGGTATCATTTGTACAGAAATGACTGAAATCAAACTATTTGTGACATCACAGCTTCAGATTCTTTAAAGTCTCTATATTCTATCATATTTTGTGGATTAAACCTTCATCGGTCATATGGTTTGGACATGCACTTTTCAAAAATTATATTGCTTTGTCAAATAGGTTCACAGCAGTGATCCGGGTAGCGTTCGAGAGAGCTCGAATAGTTCTTTTAGAAAATGTAACTTCTTGATGTTCTTGAAGATTTTTGAGAAAAAATGGGTTGAAATAAAGAAAATTTAAAAAAATGCACAAAATGTAATGAAAAAATGATTATTTTTTCAAAAACTTACTTGCCATACTTCCAGACCTAGCTTTTGCCTGAAAAGCTGTGTACAATTGTCAAAGCCATTAATGCATCTAATTCCCATCAAATTTTCTGCCCTATCATCAATAAAAAATTTTTGGGGAAAAGTTGTGGCAAATATCATGATTTTTAGCCTTTTTAAGACCAAAATTTGGCAGTTTCTGATCTCAATAGAACTTTCCTACACGAAAAAATGTGTTGAGAAGCTTACTTACAATATTTTCAATTGGAAACACGAAGAGCAACTACCCCCCTTGGTTCACACTATAATTTAAATCCTGAAACAACCCACACACTGAAACATACCCAGTGTAGTGCAGCAGTTAAGTGTCAGAAAGTTCACGTGAATGGCCTTGATTTGAAACTCAAAGCGGATGCATGTCTTTGTTTTTCACATGTAATTTACAGGGTGATTATTTATCTGTTTATTTTTATTGTTTTTGCATTTTTTGCTTTGAGAAAGAAAAAAAAGGAGACTGGTAGCAATGGAAAGGAAATTTCACAAACAAATCTAAATATGTAAAAAAGTCCTACAGTTTCATTATTCACAAGAAAAAATACAAGCTATAAAAATTAAAAAATGGCCTAATTTTGCATAAAATTTGCATATTTATATATAGTTACTATATTTTGACTTTTTTATATTTGATATTTTTGACTTGTAGTCATAGAAAATGAAAGGAAAGTTAGGAAAATTAATTTTGGAGAAGAAAACAAATCTAAGTCACGTTTTGAACCTTGTGGGTCTTAAGGATTAAAAGCCATTGGATATGTCAGGAAAGAAGTGAAACACAATTTTGTAAGGGTAATTATAATTTACCAACTAAAGAATTTCAAGGAAAAATAATTAGATAAGTGAAAATATTAAATAGATTATCTTTAAAAGAAAATAATAATTGTTAAGAATGTGATGATGAGGGTGCCAACCTTCATAGTAAACTTACTACACCAGTCATTTCTACATAGATAATGCAAAACTTTAAACCTGAATATCTCCTGAATAGAATAAGATATTGAAGTAGTTTCTTCACCATTCTGTTTCTCTTAAAGTCCCCTTTCATTTCAGATAAATGTGCTTGACTAATAAACTAATCCTTGAAGGCTGTTGCATATACAGTACCGCGCACGTACAGTTAACGACTAATAACATTGACATAGAAAAAAGTTGAATTCAACTGTGTATGATCTAGAATAAATGTAAGGTAGATTGTACTAATATAAAATATGGCGGCCAATTTTAAAAGAAATAAAAGAGCAGTCATGGCAACAAAAAATATGACTGTTATGTCTATTGTGTCATGAATGCAAGACGATTCAATCAGTACAACTAAATCTGTAGGGAGAAGTTAAATCAAGAAATTTATGTTAAAATTATACGGAGGCCCTTAAAGATTTTACATCTTAAATAAATATGAGCTTTTTAAGGATTACATCATTAAAACAGATCTGAAAATTAAGCTTTTTCAAGTTGGCACATCAAAGACTCCATAGATTTAAAAAAATGATGAAATTCTTTCCTTATATGTAATTTTTGACTACAGATTGTAAGCCCATTGCTCTACCAGCATATAAGAATATTAATGAATGTGATATATTGTTTGTGTAAATATCAAAGCAAACTTGTTAAAAAAACAAAACGGCACTTGCCAGGGCCTTGAATTAATATTCATGACTTGCCAGGGCCTTGAATTAATATTCATGACTTGCCAGGGCCTTGAATTAATATTCATGACTTGCCAGGGCCTTGAATTAATATTTATGACTTGATGCGGATATTGTGCACAAACTCATTTAACTACTGTAATTCATTATCTAAACATGTGAGATTGTAGAATATGTACTGAAGCAACATTTGTCATGTGTGCTGGTGTTCATTATGACAACAAAGAATTTTAGTGCCCTCAATTTTAAAGGCACCAAAATTTAAATGCACTTTAATTATTGCCTAATAACTTAAAGTTTCCAATGGCAGATTTTGTTACTCCTAAAATGAGCAAACTATGTAGCATGAAGCTGATGTAGGTATATATGGTATATAGTGGTTACTGTACTAGTGTTGTGTGTGCTCTACTCGAACAGTTTGGGAAGAATTTTCGCAACGCATCTTGAGAATGAGCAGAGAATGCATTGCCACACTTAAGACCTGTACTTTGTATAGTGTAAGAGGTAATATAATAGAATAAGGAGTATCAGGTCAAAAGAATGTAGGTATATATGGTATATAGTGGTTACTGTACTAGTGTTGTGTGTGCTCTACTCGAACAGTTTGGGAAGAATTTTCACAAAGCATCTTGAGAATGAGCAGAGAATGCATTGCCACACTTAAGACCTGTACTTTGTATAGTGTAAGAGGTAATATAATAGAATAAGGAGTATCAGGTCAAAAGAAAACATAACTTAGTTTCTGATATTACATTCCCCACATACTGAGTTGGTGGGCAGGAAAAATATTTTAGCATCTACTTGAAAAGTTACCTGCTTTTACTTTTAAAAAACATGAAAAAATAGATGTTTGATATCCAGATGTATTCCATTTGGTATTTGGGCATCTATTTAAAGATATTGTTTTATTTTTTTATTTTTTGGAAAATGGCAATACAATTATTTTCTTCTTCACACATTTAACTGATGGTCGGATGGCGCCTAGAAACATATACATACATACATACATACATACATACATACATACATACATACATACATACATACATACTATTTAAAGATATTGTTTTATCTTTCTTTTCTTTTTAGAAAAATGGCAATACAATTATTTTATTTTTACATTTAATTGACGGTCGGATGGCGCCTGAAACATATACATACATACATACATACATACATACATACATACATACACTACATACATACACTACATAATACATACACACATACATACATACATACATACATACATACATATAAATTATATACACATATATATGTATGTATGTATGCATGCATGTATGTATGTGTACACCTGATAGACGATTTAAAATCTGAATCAGCAAGTTTGGAAAACTAATTTATATAATGCTACATGGCTGAAATGTACATCTCCTAATTGGATCAATTGTATATTGGGGAATTTTATTGACCAATGAAATACTGGGAGACTTCAGAAATAATGCCAGGATTTGATTGTCTGAAGTACTAATATAATCATGTTTGACTCAAATTAGTTTGAAATGGTGTGTTGAGTTTCTTTTGTCTTTATCCGTAGATTTGGTGGAGACATCTGCATTGTTCATTTTATCGGCACAACCAAACCTTGGACATATACATATAACGTTCGCACTGGAGGTGTTGCACCGCCTGGCGGTTCTTCTGGTCAACACGATGAGGGCTACGTGAAGGTAAGTTTAAGCTACATTGGTTGTGAAAGGTCTGTAGGTATGTCACAATTTTACAAATCTGAGCAGCTTAGTTTTTGATTTGAATATGACCGATATTGAATTATTATTGATATGATGTTCTTCAATGATATTATGCACTTGTCAATTTTGTGACGGGACCAACTGGTGGCAGCGTTTCCTACTGTTCCACTGAATCTTTTTAATCTGAGGGAAAGGTGGTCAGTTGACTATGCTGAGTGATGATGAATTGTGTGACTCACTCCTACACCCCCACGGTGAGTCATTGCACCTAGGTGAGTCACCAAAAAGTGTACATTGACACACCCTTGGGTCACTTGACTGACAATTCTTTTGAAATGACTCACCAAAATGACTCGTCTCTGTAAACAAAGTAGCCTAGGTCTGAAGTAAAGTGACTCACCCCAGAGTCACTCTGGTGACTAACAATTTGGTATTTTGATGCACACATGAGTCACTGTTTCATGTGTCAATGACTTACATTTGACTGCCAGGGATTGTAGAAGTGAGTCACACAGCTGACAAGTACATAACACTAAACATTAAATAAAAAAATCTGTAAACTCACGTAAATTTACTTATATCGCTAATGATAAAACATCAATGTTTTGATCAAAATCACCTCAAACTTTGAATACCTTCCACGAACAGGAAAAAAACTTATGGATGTACATTATTGTAACGGCAAGTTATAAGAATTTTTATTGATATTCAAATTGAGCCCCCTATTTCCGCAATGATATAGATTAAGACTCAATGTAATGTTAATCGAGTTTAAACAACAAAGCTAATAAGACGTTAAATCAGGATATGTTGTGTCTACTCCCTCAAAAGGAATAACAAATCCCCACATTTTTGTTCAACAACCTTTAATAATAATAATAATACATTGATTCAGCACAAAAATCTGCTAAGCATTCAAATGCTCTTCACAATATGATAAAGCAAATCAAAGGCAATATGAAAAAAGAATGTTTTTAGCTTAGACTTAAGGCAACTTATATTGTAACTAAACGAATAGAGACAGGCAGTTCATTCCATAGGGCTGGGCCTGCATATTAAAAGCCACGATTACCTAAAGTTTTACATTTTGTTCTGGGGATACTAGAATATAGTAGCAGACTAGAATTTGCACTATTCATTCTATAGACATCTGAATGTCCAGATGTTTGAAAATTGCTACTTAAATAATATTCTCATTACTGCATTCATAAGTGAAACCTAAAATTTGAAGAAGAAATTGACCCAATTTTGCTAGGTATAGAGTATCTACTTATATAAATGATGTTTAACAAAATGAAATGTTGGGGGATAAGGGCTCAAAAATGTCAAGATTTCTGTGATTGATTTTTTGAGAAAGATACCATGTGACAAATACTTCTTTTGAGTAATGGGTGTTTGTTTTAAGATTTATGCGCATATTTTGCAGTCAATTATGTTAATTAACTGAAATATTTTTACTTGAGTGAAGAAAATATTACCTTGTATGAAATTATTAATATGACTTCAATATGATGTCATATAATTTGCATAATATATATTTAAAGCAAATATTAATATTGTCTGAGAATCAATATTACCCAGCCCTAACAATCAATGTGAAGAAAGACATTGGGATGTATGAGAGATCCAAAGGGGCACAAACACTTCAAGAGGGACACTTGGTCGGATGCTCCATACCCCTTAGTCAGGCCGTTTTTTATTTATTTTTTATTGGAAATTTTATGCAAGGGGAGAACAGACCTACCCCTCCCCCCCCCCCCCTTCTTTCCCCATCCCCATCTTATTCTGTCACCCCAATTCCCCGTGCTGGCTACGGGCATGAAGAGATCAGACTGATATGATTGTACTTTTCTTTCAGTCTTGGTGGCAGATCTTTGTGCAGAGAATCAAACCCAGAATGGAACGAGACCAGGTTTGTCTATTTTTTTTTTCTTTGTTGCTTGGTGTCTGTCTGCACCTGTTCTAAGCTCCTAGCCTCCTCACAAACTTAAACCTAAAAGTTTCTTTAAAGATATGCTAAAATGGCAAATTCTTTAAGATTCTGTGACAGAAAATCTTGAAAATATGTAAACATAGCACACTGCAGGGTGGCTAAATGTGAATAGCTGTATTAAAGAGTGAGCCTGATTCCACTCATAAGTAATGTTTTGGTTAAATTTTTATTATAATAGTGCAAGACACAGAAACATCCTACTGCCCCACTCCTTCCATCCCCACCCCTACCAACCCCACCCCTACTAACCCAACCCCTACCAACCCTACCCCACCAACCCCAACACCACCCCCACTTACCACCAATCCCAACCCACCACCAACCCCACCGCAGCAGAACATCCTTGCAATCCTGTAAAAGTATTTTGTTTGTATATTGCACTTGTCAACCTTTTTGTTTTTTTGATTCTTAAAGTGTAAAGATTTTTCGGTACACGTTTTGCATGAGACTGGCTTTTTATTATAACATAATTTGCAGGGTTTCTGTCTTTTTATTGCTGTGCAACTGTAGCAAAGTGGCAATCTCACTTTGAAAACACTAGTCGTGGTTTGTGGTTTGCCATACTGTACATATGCATTTGTATGCCTTTTTTCTCATAAAACACATGTTTTTCTGGTTTTAGTAATATAACTTGATGTTTTAGTATAGTTTTTGTGCTTTGGGACTTAACGCAACTTACACATAAAAAGCAGTTTTGCTACAAGTCTGGTAATGATTTGTATTTCAAAATACTTATTGTTTCTTCACTGAGACACTTGTTAAAAACTTGTTTAAAAGGATGGGGTACTGTAGCTGAGAAAGCAACAAATTTGTGCTGTCAAATATGAGAAAATGCCAACTATGTAATTACACTTCTTATACACTGGAAAGCTTTCTAAATGGATAACTCTATTCTCATTGACAACCACATGTAAAAGCTAAATTATTGGCCTTTAAAAAATCGGGATTGGGGATCAGAAGTAAGATAAGCCACAAGCAAACAATATTGGAGTGGCCTGATATTATCTGTGTTCAAACAGAACTCCTAAAGACTTGAGCTGTGCATTCTCAAAAGAGTCCATTTTATCGCATTGAAAGAAAAGTATAGCAAGGGGTCATCCTCTTCATTGTGAAGAAACGATTCATAACAATTGATGATTGGAAATTAAATGCATAGGTGGGTCATACTTCCAAATTTGTTGAGCCACCCATTGTTTATTTTGGCCTGATTTGATTTAGTTCGAATGAGAAGAGACAGAATCTGATTTGAAGATGTTTTCATTTTTAATAGGGGTGATCATAGACTAGAAGTAACATTATTTTTAATTTACAGTGTACATTTTTTTAGAAAAATATGATTGTATAAGTTTTTCATTAGAAAGCATGATGAAAAGTTCTTGCGTTAGAAATACGGATGCAACAATTCTTTCGTTAGAAAAGTGTGATAAAAAGTCTTTCATTCGAAAAGTATATTACATAGACTTCTGTACCGTCAGTTCTGTGGATTTTGATTCCAGGTTGATTACTATGATCGTGCGGGACATTATCATGTTGAATATTCATGGTTAATTAGGTATCCAATCATATCGGATTTGGCACCATAGGTTGGCAAAATGCATTTTAAGTTGAGGAGGAGGAGAGGGGGGGGAGTTTAAATAATGTAAAAAAAGGAATTGATTTTTGATGTAATAGTGCTCCAGTGACATGCACGAGGTGGTCTTTGAAGATTGCTTGACTATTCGAAGAATAGTAGAGCTATTTTACTACCCCCAGCTTTGCTTTTTTGCATAACAATGAAAATATTTGTTTTATGATATCTCTTAAACTAAAATGGATGTGGGGATTTTGTTAACACAATTGATTATATATGTGAAGAGCATTGTCTACACTCAATGGTGAGGTGTAGTGTGCATATTAAGTAGGTTATTTGCATAACAATAGACTTGCATACATAATATTTAACATGAGATAATAGCTTGGTATTTGGTTCAGTGGTAAAAGTCATTGGTACTGTTTACTTGAGCATGATTGGGGGGTTGTGTGTGCATACTACTTAGCCTATTTGCATAGCAATGAAAATATTTGTATACTGTATGTGGTATCTTTTGAATTAAAGTTGGTATGATGGTTATGCTTAAACAAATGATCATACAGTATTAGTTGTATGATGATAACAAATGATCATACAGTGTATGTGAAGGGCATTGTTCACACTTAATGGTGAGTTATAGTGTGCATATCAATTAGGTTATCTGCATAACAATAGACTTTGCTGCAAAATGTTTGTCCTGAGATCAAAAATATATGGCTTATGACTTACTAACTTGACATTTCTAGTTTTGTTATGATATTGACATTCCTGACATGAATAGCAATCAAAAAGTTTGTCTTGCTATGAGAAGCAAATAAAAGTTTCCTCGCTTCTAAAGAATTTTAAATTAGGGGTTTGGTAAATATAAACAATAAGTAGAATGTGGGGTAGAAGATGACAATTTATGTGGGACAGGGTGGAATTGTATGTAGGGCAGGGTGGGGTGGGATGTAGGGCAGGGTGGGGTGGGATGTAGGGCAGGGTGGGGTGGGATGTAGGGCAGGGTGGGGTGGGATGTAGGGCAGGATGTAGGGCAGGGTGGGGTGGGATGTGGGGCAGGGTGGGATGTAGGGCAGGGTGGGGTGGGATGTAGGGCAGGGTGGGGTGGGATGTAGTTGAGGGTGGGGTGGGATGTAGGGCAGGGTGGGGTGGGATGTAGGGCAGGGTGGAGTGGGATGTAGGGCTGGTTAGGATGCGTTGGCATGTCAGACAAGGTAGATTGGCATGTAGAACAGGATGGGTTGGCTTGTGGAACAGGGTGGGTTGGCATGTAGAAGAGGGTGGGTTGGCATGTGGAACAGGATGGGTTGGCATGTGGAACAGTGTGGGTTGGCATATGTGGAACAGGGTGAGTCGACATGTGGGACAGGGGACAGGGCGGAATGGCATGTGGTAGGGTGTCATCTGGATTTCAGTTGTGATGGCATGTGGGTCATGCAAGTGGTGGAATGACATACAGTACCTGGTTTTCAGTTAAGATTGCATGGAGTATAGATGTGGGATAACATTTGGGACAGGTTGGGATGGAATGTGGGACAGTCTGGAATATGCATTATTAGTGGTGAGGGGAATTGTATTGTTTTTAATGTCTAGTTTGTCATACGTTAAGCAATATTGTTTCACATAATTTTGCTTTAATCATTAAGAATTATTGGCCTTTAGACCCCTCCAACCCGACACCCCCGATTTTCTCAAAATCAGGGGTAATCCACACCATTCAACCCGAGATACTCTTCACACTTCATTGACTAGCATCCAGCTATTGTTACACCATACACAACACAGGGGTAATCGATACCTTCTTATCTGATAACATCTTCATAGTCTATTCACAGTTCACTTGTTAGCAACCATAGGTCAATAGGTCATTCATCTTATGTAGCTTGCTACATAACTGCGTTTAGTGATATGAATCAGATTAGTCCTTGGCAAAGCCTAAATAAAAATATACATTATATGCTTGGGAGGACTTTGTGCAAAACCCATGAATGATTGATGGACCATTCTTCATAAGGATGGTTATTTCATCATGATGTTATTGTACATTTTTCATGCTGCTTGACGTTGCTTGACACACATATTTTCTTAAATTGGAAGTTGTATTACAATCCAGGATGTATAATTGAGAATGTGTACATTGGGGGGAGGGTACAGGTTGGAAAGGGGGTTTAATGACATTTTTTCATTGACATTGGCAAGTCCGGGCCTCTCCTTTCTTTGTTATTCAATTGATAAAACTAAAAGAGGTGTTGTAGTTATAAAGACTGCTAGCTTGTACATGTTCTCTGACTTACTGGGTGAGCTAACCTTGATTTTATTTGATTGCTTTCGAACGACTGAATTACGGATATTAAGAGCTAGAGAACAGGTAATTAAATCATTTCACTTTCACTCTTCCAGGGGCGTAGGAAGGGTCACCCAGGGGGGAAAGAACTCCCACAATTTCCCACTTACAGTTGGAGAATTGCACTGTTAAATTGAGTTTCCATCAAACGTTGCTGCTAATCAGGAAACTTTTTTAACTTTCGAAAAATTTCTTTCATTTTCATAAAATTTCTGTCATTTTTGAGAAACTTCCTTTACTTTCCTTATGTTAAAATTTTTCCAATTTGGCCTCCCACATGGAAGAAAGCATGCAACCGAGAAGGTGAAATCCTGAATGCCCCCTCTTCCTACTCCTCTGCACCCATCTTTGTGTAGAATAGTTCTGAGCCACTTCACTCATTTACTCAGGGCTCATCGTGGTACATGAGGCATCCATCTCCATAACAGGAAACCGCCAATAGTTAAAATTAGGTGAAAGTAAAAGCATGTTCAAAATGAGCATTAATGACAGAAAAATTGTAAAATTGTTTCAAAATAAAAATAGAAAATATTGAGAACAGAAGAATCAAAGATGGACAAAGAAGATAACAAGAATAAAACTTCACTGCAACTAATGAACATAATATTTTATGCAGTCAGTGGTGGCATGCCCCCCCCCTCCTTACTTTTCCCCAGAAAATGTTAAGTGACATAATTTGATCGATTTATAGGCCTTTGCCCCCCCCCTATGAGACAAAACTGCCTCTCTCTTGCTCCAATCATCAAAATTCTGGCGCTGCCACTGTCTGCAGTGCATTAAATGTTTTGTGATATACCCATTTAACTTCATCACTGAGCTCATGGTTGAGATTTGGGTGGTGCAAGTGAGGAACTGCCACTCTCACTTTTGTCCGTATTTATAAAGCTTTCTGCAATGCCTTGATGTCATGCAATGCCTTGATGTCATGCAATGCCTTGATGTCATGCAATGCCTTGATGTTATGCAATGCCTTGATGTCATGCAATGCCTTGATGTCATGCAATGCCTTGATGTCATGCAATGCCTTGATGTCATGCAATGCCTTGATGTCATGCAATGCCTTGATGTCATGCAATGCCTTGATGTCATGCAATGCCTTGATGTTCATGCAATGTTCACATTTGTGAGGGGTAGAGGGATTGTGTCTTTATTTATTCCAATTCCACCTAATAATTAAATTAGAAATTGGGGAATTAGATGTAGCATTTGACATGTAAACCTCAGTCTAAATAATGAGGCCCCTTCATATAATAAAGTTCATGTGGTATATTCCTTGTGATCGAATATCAAAACTACCTTCTGTTTTTTTACCGAATAATGCCTTAAGATTTCTCTGTATTTCTAATCCATATTAGAATTGTTTCAATCGGCCAAAATACAAGTAAATTCTTGCAGTGCAGTTCTGTCGTGTTTGCTGAATACTCTTTTCATAGATTATTGTACACTTTTTGCAATTTCAAGAGTGACATTACCGTTTATTTCATCGTATCTAAGCTGAATTGGTAGTTAAAGCATCTGTGCATATTGTTCTTAATGTCAAAGAACATGATTTGACGTAAATTGATAAATATTGTCTCGTTTTGTTTCCATATTTGCTGCATGACTTTAAAGGAGAGCTCTCTTGCACAGGCAAACCTGGAACAACAGGAAATCACAGGAAGAAATATTCTTTCATTAAAGAAAAAGGTTACGGTTTTGGCCATAATGTTTTTTGCATTCAGTGCTCTCCCTTATAATTGTGTGATTAATAGTACATTATATTGCGGAAGAGGGGACATATGTATGTGAGCATATGCAGATGTATTCACTACATTAATATTATTTCTGTTGAAATGTCTTGTGGGGAAATGATTGTCACCTTTATTCAGAACCATGGGAATTTTATAATGAATTTTAGAAATAATTATAAACCCTTAAATGCCGGATCGACATGATTTTTGTTGATTTTATTATTAAAAAACTTATAAAGCGCACATAACTATATAAATATTCTATGGTGCTGTACAAATAAGAGTAAGAATACACATGAAAGCAAAGAAGTAAAGAATTTACATAAAATGATACTAAAATGTCTGAAAATAATAAGCGATATTAAACTGCAAATAAAATGTAAGAAAACGTAAGTGAACAAGATTAAAAAAACCAGGGTTATAGAACCATAACTTACGTGAAAACAAAGTAACAACCAGCAAAAGCAAACAAAGCCTAAACCAGTCAAACGGTAAAAACCGAGAATAATAACGGTGAAAGAGCAAAGTTTTAAAGTCTTGATTTAAAAATGTTGACATTGTCGGCAAGTTTGACATTAGGTGGCAAGGAATTCTGATTTGGAAGTGCAATTTTCAATAAATAATTTCAGGACCATATATCGAGGTATTTTGTATTTAAAAGAACTCCTTTGATTCTTTCATACTATAAATTGTTTTTGATGGATTTTAGAGTAAAATAGAGCCAAACATAAATAATTTTCCAATTTTATTCAGGATGAACTTTAAAAAAGTTTTAACTCGATTATTTGTCAGTCATCCATGAATATACTATAAATCTAATCAAATTTCGCCAATTTTGGGGCATTTTACACTGTTACTGTATTTGCCACTTTTGGTCCATTTTGAAGCAACATTTTCAAAAAAATCTAGCTCTTGAATGGAAAATCAGAACGGAATGTTTTTTCCGCCATTTTAAAGACCTTGAAGCCAGCTTTCATGGGTGCTACTATGCTGATGCATAGCCCCTAACAAAGAAGAAAATACCATTGCAACTTTGCGAAGATTTTGGTTTGATGGAAAGACTTTACGTAAAGACCACATTTTTTTTCTCTAAAAAAATTGTGTAAAAAATGTAATTTTTATATATTTTTAAATTCTTTTCCAGGCCTGTTGACTAGTGTGTGTAAATCCACCTATACACCTGTTGTGTGAAATCATGACCATACACAGCATTTCATACATTTCTACAGTAAATAATAGAGTATATTTTACTTAATTTACAAATAAATTGACAATCTTGAGTAAGAATATATATACTTTTGAGAATGACGATTATCTGGGTCATGAAACTCCTTTTTATAAGAAATAGGCAGTTTTGTTCACTGGACATGTATATTAAATGAGCTAGTTTCTGGCATTGAAGGGTTCTTTCAATTAACACATTTGATAGCAAAGGGTTCTGGCATTTAAGGTTTATTTCATGAAAATGATCAACATTGATATCAAAGGTTTCAGTACCATCATGTGCATGTACAGAGTGTTTGAATATTCTTGAGACTTACGGAAAATAGGCCCTCACGTTATGGGCGCCAGCTCCTTTAAGACCCTGATTTGTTCTGATCAGATGAACAACCTCTTTGTTGCCTAATCAGAATTTATGTTTTTCAAGGGTCGTTTGTTATTGTCAACCAAAAATATTCTCAACTGGATGAAGTGCTGTATATATAGTTCAATATTTGGAGTCATTGGCAGGAACTAGACTACTGAAATTGGAGAGGGGGAAGGGGTCACAAAATCAAATTTACCTAAGGAAAGTTATGGGAGGGTGGGGGTGGCAAATTACAAAATTACGCTAAGTTACAAAAAATTACCATACAAAAGATATAAATTCAAAAAGTGCTGGGAGGGGAAATTCCTCTTTGCTGCCCTCGTAATCCAGCTGATGTCCAAGTGCTGTATCAAAGCCTGAGATATTTCAAATTGTTTAGGAAGACCACGCTTGTTTATTGCTCGTTACACATCGTTTTAAGTTTCTAATTGTATTCCACAATACACAATGTGATTTTTAATACCATAATTGATTGCTGTGGTTTGGCACTCATATACCAAAATGTATTTGTGTTGTACTAAACTTTTATAACCTTTATTGCTATGGACCTTCTTTGATTTATTTATATTTATTGAAGATAAATCCTTGTAAATGTCACAGACTTTGGTGGTCACGTAATGTAAGCCTAGCAGTTTTTATTATTGATGTTGATTCAGGCATCAACTCCTGGCATAATTTGTGTTCCAGCTTTCATAGCTATCTTGAATCATCACTCTTGGGGAGTTTGCAGTAAGGGCAGGCTACCATGGTTCAATGTTTACATGAGTAAAGGAGATAGAAGAAATTCAGACATTTAGAAGAATTCCCCCTTAACCCTTACTCTACCAGCCCTTTTTGAAAATGTGCTCGGGAGGCAAAGTCAAAGATAAGGAACCCAAAACGTTGATAATATTGCGTCGTGGTAGAGTAAGGGTTAAATCAATTAAAAAATTCAATGCAAAAATTTGCTATACATTCAAATCTGAATCAGAAATTTATGGAAAATTAAAGAAAATATTGTCACATTGCTGAAATTCACGTTTCCATAATGGACCAATCATAAACAGGGGGAATCTTATCAACCAATCAAATACTGGGGATTCTTGGCCTTCTGCAATATTCATGCATGGTATTAGACCCAAGCATATGAACAAATTGTTTTAAATGCTTATCATACGTGTGTATATGGCCATGAAGAGGTAACATAAGCTAAAATGCTTTAAATTCTATTCCAAGCAATGAAAGTAAAAAATGTCATCAAAATCGGTTGGAAATTGACCATTTTATATCACTTTTAGATCTAAGGCATCAACATTTTACATCACTTTTAAATCTTAAGGCATTAATATTTTTTCATGCAAAGCTGTGATGTACCTTGGTATTACTTAATCAAAAGTTGCTTTTTGGTTCATATGCGAAGCATATTGCGAACCTATGTAATGGCGATTACGGCCGTCTGTCCGTCCGTCCGTCCACAGATTTGTCCTGAGATTTCCTCAGAAATGGTAAAAGTTTTTTTGAGAATGCCTCAGAAAATGTGAAAAATTCTTCAGATATCTTATGGAAGGTTAGAATTTTTGTACGACGACGAGTGAATACACAATTACAATGACGGGGTTGTCGCCTGCATATTCAGATAGTAACAATGCTATCACGAAACGCTTGATACGACCCGGACGAGAACACAGGTACGACGTACTGGACAGACATAACATCGACAACCAAGTTAATGTCCACAGGTCTTTGATAACCAGTTATGGTGCACTGGCATATGCTTGTGATAGTGATTTTGATTATGATTGTGATAATGACAATGATGGAGATGGTGATGATGATGGTGATGATAACCAAAAAACAAACTATGAAGTTCATATCCAGTGTAACTTTTAGATGGTTTCCACTTGCTTGGCCGAGAGATAGAATGTTTGTTCACCAGCATGAAACCAAATTTAATCTTAGTTCTAGAAATATCATAATATTTAACAATGACCTGCTCATTGAATATTTGATATAGCAAAGATGTATCAAGTAGAACTGAAGTAAGGAGCAACCATATAAACTAGTGCTGTCACGACATGGCTCTATTATGTATCAATTATCGTGGAGAAAATTATGTATCGATTATCGTAGAGAAAAATATCGCGATATATTGGTATATCGCGATACTTTTAAAAAAAATCTGACTACATCACTACGTGACTTCTTTTATGATAAATGCAAAAAAAATGATTTGCTGATCTAGCAGACGACATGCATGATTGCATGACCATTACATACATTATCACACATGTGTTTGGTAATTCAGCCAATGTGACCATGAATCATCGAATTGAGAGGCATGATCTGGGCCATTTTTTGTTTTTTTTGCCAACTTACATTGGAGCATGCACAGTGTGGGATAACGGAGCACAATTTCTAATTAGTTTTTTATGTTTCACGATAATTTTGCATGTTTTTATTGGCCTAAACTTGACTTTTAGATTTAATACCGTAACGTTAGAATTGTAACGTAGCTTAGTTGGGTGTTAGTTTTTGGTATCGCGATATCTCGTGAGAGGCATATTTCATGTCGTGGGGAAAAAAAATATCGCAATAATCATTATTCATGACAGCACTAATATAAACTGGGGCTGCCATTTGTTGAACCCCATCAACACTTTATTTTTTGACCTTAATTATGCATGAGGCATTTCTGTGACTAGATAAGGACCATTTTTAAATTGTCCACAGTTATGTAACTGTTATACTCTTTTGGTGCTGCAAGTTAATAAACAAACCATCATCAAGTTATACCAGTTTTGTACACTATCTAACCTTTTGAAAGACTGCTGTATTTTAGTTTTGGCTAACTGGCTAATAAAGGCCTTCTTTGAGGTAGATGAATATTAAATTAAGAATACTGATGTAAAAGGTTATATTACTTTGATTAAGATTTAGAAGCATATATATTGGACGTAAGATAATTAGTTATTGAAAGGTTGGGAAGGCGATTTATTCTGTGCAAAGGTTTTATGGTTCCGGCAACACGTCACGCTCTGTGACACATGCAGTATTGGGTACAAATATTTCTTGGCATTTGAATGGATAAGAATTTGTTGCGACAAGTTGTGTAACAAGTTGTTAAAGTGCAATGCATTATCATTCAGTTTATTCTGTCCTCTTATCGAGAAGGATCCGCCAGTTGCAGAGTCAGCACCCCACCCTTTTCATTTCCCAAGCAGTGTTGCTCCAAGCGGTGTTGCTCCAAGCGGTGTTGCCTCAAGAGGTGTCACACCTTCGAGGACATATCAACCACTACAGGATCTCGAACCCATCTCAGTTGATGAACAGTTGGTATGTGCCGTGATGTAATTATTAGATTAAGTTGTGGGTTTGTGGGCTAAGCAGCACGAGAGATGTACTTCAGTGAGGTCACAGTTGGACTGTAATAGAGCAGTTGGGTGGTTTATTTAAGTAAAAGAGTAAACTAGTGACAAAAATAAAAAGGAAGAAAAAAAAGTAAAAACTGAAGCCTCAAGGCAGTCTGTTACCTTGGATGACTGGTATCAGTTACGTTTTACCAGAAGGTAGCAGAACAAACGTCATCCACAATCTCTGTAGGTTTTATTCAGCATGTATTTTTGGTTTTATGTGATACAACTACTTAAAAACTATCTTATAATAATCACACAAATTTAGGCAAGATTGGTAATCATCTAAAAAACTACTAAAACAAATGACATTTATGAGAAATGATTCAGTTTGTTCTCAATAAGACACATTAATTACTCCACAGATATTTGAAAATAAATGGTATTTGACAAAATTTTACAAAACACTTTTCCCCTTTCTGTCATGTTGTTTCTCGTATTGCCCTCTGTGGTATAAGATGTTACTGATTGGCCAAGCAACATTTCGCTTGGTATAGGATGTTACTGATTGGCCAAGCAACATTTCGCTTGGTATAAGATGTTACTGATTAGCAAGATGTTGGTATAGGATGTTACTGATTGGCCAAGCAACATTTCGCTTGGTATAAGATGTTACTGATTGGCCAAGCAACATTTCGCTTTTAAAAGTTAAAGAGTAGCTATGAATAGCATAATAAGACTTTCTCCAATTTCTCAAAAGTATCAATTTCTTGAATGGGAATTAACGATGCAAACAGACAAGTATTATGTCATAGGTATTACTCCTATGACATCACAACTTAAAAGGTCTATGGGCATGAAGTGACAACATTACTAAATTTCTTTGATATCTTGTAAAGGAAAAGGTCATCCAAGCTAGATAAAGAGGTTAATAACTACTGACTTCTAGAGACAGACATTACCTAAATTTCTTTAAAATTCTGTTTAAAAAGGCCAGCCCAAATTTGTTAAAAACTCACAAATTTAATAGCTATGAACTTCAAGAGACAATATTACCTAGATATCTTTAAAATCCAAATTAAAAGGGACAGCCCAAATTAGTTAAAGACTCACAAGTTAAATAGCTATAAACTTTAGAGGCAACATTACCTCAATTTAAAATCCAATTTAAAAGGGACTGTCTAAATTTTAAATACCCACAAGTTAAATAGCTATGAACTTCTAGTGGTAACATTACCTAAATATCTTTAAAATCCAATTTAAAAGGGACAGTCCAAATTAGTTAAAGATTCACAAGTTAAATAGTTATGGACTTCTAGAGGCAACATTACCTAAAATTTTTAAAATATAATTTAAAATGGACAGCCCAAATTAGTTAAAGTCTCACAAGTTAAATAGCTATGGACTTCTAGAGGCAACCTAAGCTTAAATTTCTTTAAAATCCAGGTGGGACCAGTTCAAATAAGTTACAATAGCTATGGACATGTAGAGGCAACATATGCACAGTTTCTAAATTTCTTTAAAATGCAGTTTAAAAATTGACCTCTTCAAATTAGTGAGAGTCCTACAATTATTATCATTTTTTGTATATTTAGAGGTCAATTAGCAAATTGTTATGCAAATATGTAAATGTATGAACAAACACACTCTCCTACTTTCTTATTGTAAGTCCTTTGTTTTCTTATCAAGTGCCACAGTTGCTTGATGGAGAGTAGATAATCCTGTCAAAAGTAATTGAGTTTTAGTCATAACCCCCTTTGAATTGATTTGATTTTCTGTAAATTGGAAGTACTTCACTTAAAAAATGCTTTCTGTGCTTACACTTCAACAGATATTGAGAAATATTTCATCTAAAATAGTGATTTTGGGAGAGTATAAAAACACCGAACGCGATGCGAGCGATATTTTAGATAATCATACAGGAAACAAATATTATAAGATGCTTTGACTTTTTTTTAGATAATCAATTGAGGCTTTTTGATGAAACAAATTTTATTAGAAAGCTTTTGCTTCAAGCTGGAGAAATTTGATTTTTGACGATTTTTTTTGCCCTATCAATAAATTTTCAGTTATCATCTGAATAGCCATGCGATGACAATTCTTTTCAATTATAAAAATGTTTCTTTTGCTTTGTTTTTTTCAATTTTGATGATACTGTTGAATATTTGTTACTGGCAGTTTCATTAAATAAACATTTTGTAACATTAGAAGTACAATTTCAAATTGCATATTTAGAATTAATTTTGATTGGGATTCTTGATAAATCAAACTGGATTTGATTTATTTGTCGAACTGGAACTCATTATGATACTACTGTTGATTTTTGGTCTGATTTAATGCTATTAATTTATCTATAACAAGCCATAAATTAAAATGATCAAGTGTTAGATAAAAGTACAAACTTTTGTGTTGTTGATCTGGCATGTTTTAAATTCTTCCACCATGTTTTCAAACTGAACTCTTAGTTGTTTTTGGTCAGATATAACTATTAATTTATGCATAAATTAAAATGACAAGAACCACAAAAGTTGAATCATGTTTTAAAGTTGCATATTTTAAAACTGTAAACAATTTATGTTACAAGAATCACACAGCGAATCATGTGAGTTGCTGCTTTCTGGTCATAACTTAGAGGCATAGGAAGGGGGAGGGGACAGGGGGCTTCTGAAAGGATTTTCCCCTGAGATGTAGCCACCTTCTCAGTTGCATGTTTTATCCCCATTGGAAGGTTAAATTGAGGATATATTGAAAACAAAATTTGCATAACCAAAAAGAAAATGTTGGAAAAATATAGGAAATTTAAAAATATGAAAATTTGATTCAATTTCCCAAAACTATTTTCTAATGAGCAGCACTGTTCATGGAAACTTTTAATATACCAGTAACTTTTCTGCAGGTAACTGGAATTGTTTTAGGGTTCTTCCCCTCCCTTCCCCCCATCCCATGGGTGACCCTTCCATGCCTCTGCAATATGCTTTATGTCATAAAAGATATTTCCTTCCCCCACCCCCTCCAATCCCCCCCCAACCCCTCCACTCCCCCCCCCTCCAACCCCTCCCCTCCAACCCCCCTCCCCTACCCCCAACCTCCCCCTCCAACCCCCTCCCCTCCACCCCCTCCAACCCCCTCCCATTTCTGCTGAGATTCATATGCAGTAAATAATTGCATTGTTTTTTAAGCCTCTTCAAGAAAAAGATGTTCCCATCCTGTCATCATTCCAAAAGTCCCCAGTTGGACCACAAGAACAGACACTAGAGGTTTGTAGATGTAATGTAGTGTGCTAAAAAAGTGTGAAAGTCCCCAAAGGGCATTATATAGTGTGCTAAAATATTGTGTCAAAGTCCCCAAAGTGCATTATCAGTGTGTATCAGTTAATTAAATGTTTAACATGTAATTACAGTAGTAGTTCATGATGCTGACAGAAAGCTGTAATTTCATAGCATGGCTGAGTAAATTTTTGAAAGTAGAAAGTAGTCAAATGTGGATGATGGAAATTAGATACATCTTCATAATATTTGCATTGGATTAAAGGTACATAGTAGTAACAACATGAGCTGAATGCATTCTTCACCATTTTGTTTCTTTTAAAGTGCTCTTTCATGTATCTTATATCATATGTTATATGAAAGACCACTTTAAAAGAAACAAAATGGTAAAGAAAGCATTCAGATATCCGTTAAGGAGATATTACAGTTTAAAGCTCTTGTTTTATCTGTGTTGAAATTACTGGTGTACATGAAGCAATATCTTTCCTTAGAGAAATGGTCCGTCAATCATTCACAGTTAATGCACATTATAACCTCAGGCATATGATACACAACTATTTTTATCACCAGTTTGAAAACCAACTAAGACACGTAGCAAGGATGAGTGATTTCAATCACAAAAGTGCCTTAATTATTCAGCTCTGGCTTTGTGTAATCTTAAATAACCACAAATAACTTTGGGCTACTTGGCTGTGGTGGGCATGGGAATGGCAGATAAAGAAACATTGTTTTGAGTGGAAACACAACACACTGAACAGGAACTTGGGTCGGTAGTTGTCATACCTTAGTTTTTTCTTAAATCTTGGGTATCGGGTGCGGGCAAGCTTAAAGAGAAACTTTTCGGCATGTAGTAAGTTTACTATGAAAGGTTGGTGCACTCATCCTCACATTCTTAACTATGGATGTATTTAAAAAAATGTATTACAAAAATTTACTATTTGACTTACTTTTCCTCACCTAAAACTTTATTCAGGTTGTATATTTTAATTACCCCTAGATTCTGTTTTGTCTTCTTTTCTGACATATCCAATGTCTACTTTTCTGACATCCAATGGTGTTTAAGCCACAAAATTGCAGGACAGAAAATAATAGAATATATATATAAACAACTTTTAGGAATCTGAGGCTGTATGTCACAACTAGTTTGATTTCAGTCGTTTCTATACAAATAATACCAAACTTTTTAAAAATCTACTTAACAGAATAAGATTTTTGAATGCTTTTTCAACATTTTGTTTCTTTTGAAGTCCTCATTCATATAGGATGGGTTTGCTTGACCACTAAACTAATCCTTTAAATGGTTTAAAATGTTGTATTTAATACCATGCAAAAAGTCTTATTTTAACTTAGATAATAATAATAACTTAGATACCACCTGATAAGCATAAATTGTGTTGTTTTTTGTGACATTAGAATGGGACAATTAGAAATTCATTAATATGCGTAGTGGGCGGGGGCTTAATATAATTTTGCTGAAAAGAGGTTGTTAACACAGTATCTCAAGAGCGATTGACTGGATTCATGTCATATGTGGTACACAGATAGCACATGGTCTGTAGATGTGCCTTATTGTGTTTGATGTTGATGTCATGGATATATTGAATTGGTGGGGCTTAATGTGAAAATCTTGAAATGTTCAAATTTCAAGACCTGCATGCCTGTTTTTTCCATATTTGGTATAATTATGTTGTTAGCTAGTGTTCATGGTATGAAAATGTTGAATCAATACTTTGCATAGTGGGCGGGGCTTGATATGATTTTGCCAAAACCTAGCTTATAAACACGATATCTAAAGAACGATACATTGGATTCGAGGTCATATGAAGTACACAGATATCCCATAGTCTCTGGATGTGCCCTATTGTGTAAATGGTGATGTGTGTCACACATAACAAGTAGGCTGGTGTAATGTAAAGAACTGGAAATGCTCCTATTCCAGGGCTCCTGGTAAACCTTTAAAAACTTTTAAAACCTTTAAAAACCTTTATTGACAAATTTAACCTTTATTCCTTTCAAAGTAACCTTTAAAACCTTTAAAAACCTTTATTTTCAAAGTTAAGTAAGGTAAATGATTGGAGTGCCAAGGTTTTAGCTTCATTGGTAAGTATACACATCCATTTAATAGCATATCTGTTCTCAACACATATTCAAAAAGTAGCAGGACCAAAATAAAATTTCCAACTTCACGTAAGTAATGGACTTTTGGCGCCACCAACTGCCTTTTGCCCCAGAATGTGCTCATTGTATGAAAATTTATTCCATGAGTTAACCTCTATAAACCTTTTTGTTTAAATCCAAAACCTTTAAAAACCTTTATTTCAACTTTTCCAACCTTTAAAAAAACCTTTATTTAAAAAAAGAGTCACTGGGAGGCCTGCTATTCTAACAAGTGCATTCTGTTCTGCTTCATATTTCATATAATTATTTAGTGTGTACATGTTCATTGTGCACAATGTCTCCAAGAATGATACATTGAATGTATATGTGGTACACAGATAGCCCATGGTCCATAGATGTGCTCTATTATTTTGGTGGTAAATTTTGCGTATTAATGAGTAGGTGGGGACTTTTATGTCAACTTTTCCTAACCAAAATGGAAGTCGACGAACTGGGGCTGATAAAATGTTGTCTTTTTTGTTGTTTTAAGCAGACGTATTAGGTAATAAAATTGTTTTTTTTTTAATTATTATTTTTATTTTATTTATTTATTTATTTCAGTATAAATTATGTACAATTTATAAAGAGGAAAATACAATAATATACAATACAGAACAATAAACGAAAGGCAGGAATGTAGGAATTGAGACAATAAAACGATTAAATTTAATGAAAATTAAAACAAAATGATAAGTTAAAAAGGGTTATAATAAGGGCTCTGAAATACAAATGAATACAAATTGCAGCTTTATATACAAATTAATTTTTAAAAACTGTTGTTCTAAAACTTGGATGGTGGCTGGGTTTCTCAGGTTTTAATTTGTTTTATTGCACATGGATGTTATTTCTAAATTTATAAGGTGGTCTTTTGTTGAAAATATGTTTTGGGCAAGTCTGCCAAATTCTTTCCTTGCTGCATCGTTGAATTTATTTATAAATAAATCATGGTCTAAAGAGAATATATTGGCACAATATCTCAAGAAACTTTTAATTATATTTCTATCTTTTACTTTTAAAAAATGGTACCAAACTGGGACTGCATAAATGATATGAGGCAAGATGGAGGCTGTAAATATCTTAATCCTAGTTTCATAAGGGGAATAAGGAATGATATAAGTACAGTAGGTTAATGTAGAGACAATATGATACACATTGGACAACGTCTTCGAAATGTGGTTAGAAGACGAAAAGTTATCATTGATGAAGATTCCCAGATAAGTTGTACAGGACGTATGTTTGACACAATCACCACAAATAACCATTCTTTCATTCTTTGTTTCAATCAACCCTTTATGTTTTATGTTTATATTATATAATATTATACTTGTAATAAAAACTTAAATCCATATTGTGCATTGGAACCTCAAAACCTTCGCTTTTCCTACTTTAAATCTGTGAATTACGGATAGTGTTGTTACTTTTTGCTAATTTTGTGATGTATAACTGAGCAGACAGCTGAAAATCATTCCTCTTGACTCTTTTGAATTGCTGCGAACAAAACTTTTGGTCAGAATTTGCTTCACTGTCTAAAACAATTAACCTTTCTGGGTTTAATGATTGACAGCTTGTTTTAACCAATCACTGCACGAATTTACCTAGCAACAAAATCTGCGTAACTAAGTGGGGAAAACATCCTACGCAGTACTGGTACAGTACAGCTAGCTAACGGCGCGTGCTCATGTAGTCAATGCACCTTTTCTGCACACAGACTGAGTGATGGCAAAATGGTGAACAAAAATTGTGCTTACGTGTGCCCGCTGTGGGCTTTGTAAATCTGATTGCTTTTACCCAGAACAGTTAGAAAACTGAATTTTGTTTATCCTATTTGCTAAAAACTAAAGATCTGGAGAAGTGCCATAAATTAATCAGGCCTCGTGAACATTTAAATGTCAACGCATTGCATTGGTAATGCATGATTGCGAATTTGAGGTTTGTTTGCCCCACATACATGTAGTTACTGCGTTGCTATGGTGGGCGTGGCCTATTTGGAAACATGGAATGGTTAAATACTGTATGGTCCTGTAAATACATCACACATTTGCATGTCGATGCCCGAGTTTTCATGTTGCAAAGCAGTCAATTCGTAACTAATGTGGATTATATTTGTTTCTACTCTGATGGTTTTTACCAAGCCAGTATTATCTCCTCACCTCACCTCACCTAGACCTAGTCTCTTGAGGCCTTCTGGGCCATAAGGCTGCAATGCACTCTCTTTACTGGACTGTTATTTGCACTTGTCTGGCTTCTGTCCACGAGCTCCATCCCATCACATTTCTCTCCTTCTAGACTGTCCTTCTCCAGGACGACCAACTTTCTTCTCCCCTCTGGTTTCCACGTCATAGCTGTCACACAGTGCTTAATAGTGCCCATGTGCATCACATGACCAATCCACCTCTACATTCTCCTTTTTACTTTAGTGCTGATTTTGTCATGTTTAGTGATTTTCAGTATTTCATCGTTAGATATTACATATGGCCATCTGATCTTCCAAAATTCTCCTGTAACATTTAAACATAAATGTATCCAGCTTTTTATTATCTGCTACATTAACTCTCCATGTTTGCAACCATACAAGAGTACAGACTTAACAAGAGAGTTAAACAGTCATATGTTTGTATATAGTGAGAATGTGCTTGAGGTCCATATCTTATATAATTTCATAAAAGCTACTCTTGCTTTAGAGATTCTGTTTTGGATATCTTCCTCGCCACCACCTTGTAAGCTTACTGTTGCACCAAGGTATCTGAACTTGTTTACTTCATTTAGTTGTTGGTTAACGATATAAACTTTGTTTGCACATTTGCTGTTAACTTTTATGAGCTCTGTCTTATCATTATTAATTCTTAGCCCAGTTTGTGCAGCAAACTAATTGAGTTTGGTCACTCTGGTTTGCATGTGTTGATATGTAGATGAAAGTAGAGCGATATCATCAGCAAAATCTTAAGTCCTCAAGGGTTGACATGAATTTTCCATCTAATTCTATTCCTGTTATTATCAGTCATTTTCCTCATCACCCAGTCTACCACCACCAGTAGAAAAAGGAACCCTGACATTACATCACCTTGCTTTACACCACTTTTGACTTGTAACCATTCAGATTCTACACCACCATCTATAATTGCACATTCACTGTCTTCATATAACGCTTTAATCAAACATATTATCTTTTGTAGAATACCATAGGCTGCCATTATTTTCCAGAGGCTTTCTCTTTGCACTGAGTGTTATCCCCACATGCCCATATATTGACTTTAAAATTTGGTCACTTGTACGGAGAATTTCCTTCGGAAATGTAAATATTGCCATAACCCAAGGTTAATTTCTAATGGTATATTGACAGTTAGCAACATCATGAGCTTAAAATGATTAAAAAGGCACTAAAACCATACAAACAGCAAAAAAATCACTTTGAAATTGGTTAAAAATAGACCATTTTACAGCATTTAAAAATTTAGACACCTAATTAGTATACATTGTGCAATATTTTGTGACCTAATGGAACAATTACTGTAGAAAATTGCTTATATTAAAATTGTATTTTTGATTCTTTTCCCCAAATATTTTGAACGGGAGAAGTTGGCTATAGTGAACATGAACTTAGATATTATACCCAGATTTAGAAATAGAACACAATTTGAGGACCTAGTGAACATGAACTTAGATATTATACCCAGATTTAGAAATAGAACACAATTTGAGGACCTTTGGTATTTGAAGTTTTAAAAAGAATATAAAGAATTACTTTCAAGAATTTTAGCTGCATTGTGTTTTATACATTATCACTTTTGTACATGCTGAACAATTTTACAAACTTTTGATTTGTCTTTAGGTGGTAATTTAACCATCTAAAGACTGCTCTACTGAGAATGTAGTGCCTTTTTATTCAGGTAATTTCATATTGTATGAAAGAGGACTTTAATAGAAACAACATGGTGAAGAAACTATTTCAATATCTTATTCCATTCAGGAGATATTCAGGTTTTAAGCTCTGACTCATCTGTGTAGAAATGACTGGTGTAGTAAGTCTACTGTGGAAAGTTGGTGAACTTTTCCTCTCATTCGTTATACAATTGTTAAAGGATTAGTTCAGGGATCAAGCAAGTCTTATCTTTTATAAAAGAGGACTTAAAATGACTCAAAATGTTAAAGAGAGCATTTCAAAATCTTATTCGGTTAAGGAGAAATTAAAGTTTGGTATCATTTCTGTAAAAATGACTGAAATCAGACAAGTTGTTATGTCACACAGCCTCAGATTCCTCAAAGTCTTTATGTATTTTAAAGAAAGTTTATTTACATTTTTCACTATTTAAATAATTGTTAGAGAGTGGATTCTGTAGTGGTTTGGGATGGGAGAATGGTCACCCACTTGTACCTCCATTTGTCCCCCACTTTCCCCCCCCTCCCACAAAGTTCCCCTTCCCTGGGATCCATGTTGTGAAGGAAAATTACAGCTCTGGTTTCATATATATTGAGTAAATTCAACAACAAAAGTCTACTGATTATAGTTACTGCAATAAAAGTAAATGAACATATTGTAATTTCCTGAGAATCGTAAAGGAGCACTAGAGCAAAGCTTTTTGATCCGTGTGGAGAACTAGAAACCTTATCTAATACCAAGATTTATACCAAGTATTTATTTCAGATTCATAAAAATAACACGTTATCACTTTAGCAGGCAAAACAGGTCTACGAATATTTAGAAAATTCACTAAAAGGATTCCCTCACTTATTGGTCTTTAATCATTATGATTTACCAAGGACGTCAGGAGTTTAGCAATCAGTGCCCATGGAAGAAAAATACCAAATGATCGCTGAAAAAGTACGGAAAAATAGTTGACTTCCTATCTTTTTACGAAGGGATGCTCATTTGTACAGTGTGTTTGTGTGCGAAGAATGTATACGTATGATACAAACCGTCGAGTGTACCTTAAAAAGTATTAATCAGAACGTTTTAAAGTCTAAAACTCATGGAGAAAAATATAATTATCATTTTAATAGCAAAGTAGGGGGGGAAGGGGGGGGGGGCTCAAATGACCTACAACTGTATATTATTATTGGGGGAGGCGTGAAAGATTGGATGTATTAAGAAACGAAAGCTATTGATTCTCAAATCTGAATGTTTTGGGGCCATTCTCCAGCCTAGCTGTCAAGTCCATTTGGAGAATGGGTCTCCCAGAGGTCTGCTAGGGCCATTCTCCAGCCTAGCTGTCATGTCCATTTGGAGGATGGGTCTCCCAGGAATCTTCTAGGTCCATTCTCCAGCCTAGCTGTCATGTCCATTTGAAGAATGGGTCTCCCAGAGGTCTACTAGGGACATTCTCCAGCCTAGCTGTCATGTCCATTTGGAGAATGGGTATCCCAGGGGTCTGCTAGGGCCATTCTCCAGCCTAGCTGTCATGTCCATTCGGGGAATGGGTCTCCCGGGGGTCTGCTAGGGCCATTCTCCAGCCAAGCTGTCATGTCCATTTGGAGAATGGGTCTCCCGGGGGTCTGCTAGGGCCATTCTCCAGCCTGCCATGTACTGTTACATAATGGAGAATGGCCCCTATGTCACATTTGTATTAAAAAGACTAGCATTTATGTAGAAAGTACTAAATATTTATTTAAAAAACTCAAATTGATTAAAATACCAAAACAAAGCACTAAAATTTAAAAATGTCAACAAAATATCCTAAATATTCAAAATTACAGGAGGGGTAGTAGTATGCTGATGACAATGACTCTATATGATACAAAAAAAGGCATAGAAAGAAAGAAATAAGGTGTGGGAGTGATACAATAACAGGTTAGTGACAATAAGGAATAACTCAAAATTGTAATCAAAATATAATCATTATTAGTGCAGGAACAGGAAATCACTGTGAGTGACCATGACATTGAGTGACCATGACATGACTAAAATTGGTGGGAAACAAACCTCAATTCATTCATATTTCACTTACAGGATTTAGTTCCCTTCCATGATTTAGTTCCCTTCCATAATAGATCATCACTTTCACACACTCTGAGAAAATGTTTACGCACTTGGATGACTGTAAGTGCTATCTGATCAATAGGATGCTCTATTGTCTTTGTAAGAGCTTGATCATGCATTTAGCCTTAATGCAACGATGATGTATAATTTGGATTCATTTGGGAGCTGTAGAAGATTTATTTTTAAAGTTCAAATTTTAGGAGGTGTGTTAGAACTGCCATTAATGCAATTGGAAATTGTTTGTCAATTTTCCAAAAAGTTTACCAAAATAATCAATTAGTTTCCTGCATTTTCCTTCAATTGTTCTCAATTTTTGGCAGTTTTATGTTAATGATATCCCAATTTTTCTATTAACTTGGAAGAAAGCATGGAACCGAGAAGGTGCAATCCCTTACTCTCGCTTTCTACACCTCTGTTTGGCAGCTGTAGAAGATTGTGAAGTTCAAATTTCAGGAGATGTGTTATAGAACTGCCTTTAATGCAGCTGCATTGAAATCTTCCATAGTGTTGCTTTATTTTGTTGAGGCGTTAAAGTCATGTGCTAATGCAACCTTTAAACAATCTTCAGGGAAGAATTAAATACCACACAGTTATTCATCAAATGTGTTTTACCAGGGAGATGTGGTTGGGATAACAAATGCCTGATTTTGCTTAGTCACCCATTCACATAAGGAACAGATTTGATCTTCATTCTTCTCATCTTCCATTAAACTGCACAAGGGTGTGTTTCATTACCCCTAGTGTACCCCACGATAAATAAAACTTATAGTGTTTGTCAGTGTGTTAAGTAGTTACAAGACGATCAAGGTACTTATTAATGGATTAGTTTACCAGTGTAGATATTGCACAGGCTCAGAATTTCCTCATAATCCACGAGCCGGATACATTGTATGGTACCACTAGTATACACTTTATGTACTACCCAACGGAAAATAATTTTTTGTATGACAAACTTTTATAAGTGGTACCTTTTCCATATGACAAACAAGATGACATACAGAATGGCCAAATTATTAAATTGCCAAAATATTCCTGATAAAAGGGCTGATACAATAGATGCAAGTCATCATACAAAAATAAGAGGTTCAGACAGACTACACAAATATGCATGTCAAAGGTTGATTTTGGGGTGTCTAGCTTATGGACTCTCACTAAGACTTGGTGAGGAGAATAATTTGATGTGTTTTTATTTTCTTGAAAGTTTTTAGAAGTTTTTCTTCAAACATTTACAGTATAGACACTCGTAACTTTACATGCCTTATTATGCTTCACACGGTATACAGTTTTCAGAGACCTCCAGACCTCCCAACCATAAACCCATGCTGTTGCAGGGGCATATGTGTTTGTGGGGGAGGGGGAGGAGGGAATCACCCATTGATTTTTCATCATCATCATCTACCACCTTAACCACATTTTTAAGAAAAAGGAAATAAATTCTGACATTTTGAGCAGTAGAATCTGTGCATCCTTCAGATATTTCTTCTGGTTTTGAAACTAATGTGAGAGAAAGCTGGTGATGTACAACAAACAAAAGGGGAGGGGGTTCAAAGTTGCTGAAAATTGTATCCCTTTGGGTCCACATTCCTGCTAAAATATACATTAACCCCTTTTGGAGTGATACACATATCTCCCTTACTGAGTGAAACACGCATGTCCTCATTTTGTGGTCCAACAAGCGTTGATATATAGTTAAACACGTATGTCCTCATTTTGTGGTCCAACAAGCGTTGATATATAGTTAAACACGTATGTCCTCATTTTGTGGTCCAACAAGCGTTGATATATAGTTAAACACGTATGTCCTCATTTTGTGGTCCAACAAGCGTTGATATATAGTTAAACACGTATGTCCTCATTTTGTGGTCCAACAAGCGTTGATATATAGACAACCTCCACCACAGATGTGCACAGGTGTGTTTACTGTGCAAAAGTTTTGTACTATATCAATTTTGCCTTTATTAGTGGGAATGCGATGCGACGAGTTCCTTTTTTTGTGTTATTTACCCACATGTATTTATAGTTTGAGGCAAAAAGAGTATTTATATACAAGAGCAGCACCACAGTGGGTTTTATAAGGTTCTTGGTACGGATATTGTTCTGATCACCAGTCTTACTCTCTTTCCAGTACATTTACAGAATGTGGAACTTTGAAGCAAAATTCTATGAAGATCAAATGCATTTTATCTTCACAACTCGAGTCAGATTCGTCTGATCAAATTTTAGTTAGGTAAATCTCATCAAGCCTCGAGGGCTTATAGAGCCAGTGCTTATACCCGATTTCCATGGTGCTAAGCGGAAGAGAATACTTGAATCCCTCTGGATGGGACACCAATTTATCGCCGGTTAACTCCCCAATAGAAACTGGTACTCGTTTCACAGCTAATTAAACTGGAGTAAATTGGATAAAGTGTCTTGCTCAAGGACACACAGCACAGCGCCCTAGCCGAGATTCGACCCCAGTACCTTTTGAGTACAAGTCTGATGCCCTAACCACTGGCCTACTGCACTCCCCTAACAAATGTTAAACATAATGTTTGCAATTTGTCAAAGAATATTTAAGAAGCTTTCAAAAGGATAAATGAAAGAATGCATATACCAATTAAGTTGGTGGAATATTTACATGAATATCAGACTCCATTAGACATGTACAGCATGGCAGTACTGTACATGTTTGTGGTATGGAACATACATTTGTACACACAGTTAAAAGATTAGCTCAGTGGTCAAGCAAGTGCATCTTCTATGAAAGAAGACTTCAGAAAAACAAAATGGTGAAGAAAGCATCCACATATCTTATTCGGTCAAGGAGATATTCAAGGTTAAAGTTTAGTATCATTTGTGTAGAAACGACTAAAATCAGACTCAGTTGTGATGTCAGCCTCAGATTCCTCAAAGTCTTTACGTATTTTAAAGAAAGTTTATTTAATTTTTTCAATTTTTAAATTATTTATCCTCAAACTTTCTTCAAGTGTTATATTATAAATACCCTACCTAGATTCAGTTTTAGTACTTTTTGACGTCTCTTAAGGGTTTTAAGCCACAGAATAGCAGGACAAAATATGATGGAATACATAAAGACTTTGAGGAATCTGAGGCTATGACATCACAACTATGTCTGATTTTAGTCGTTTCTACACAAATGATACTAAACTTTAAACTTGAATATCTCCTCAACAGAATAAGATTTTGCAATGCTTTCTTAACCATTTTGTTTCTTTTGAAGTTCTCTTTCATATACGATGGACATGCTTGACCACTGAACTAATCCTTTAAGGAAGTCAATTTTGAGATGATTTGTGAAGAGATTCATTATCTCTAAGTTCAGCAAGAAGTGAGTGTGGCAATAAACGACAGGAAAAGATATTGAGCCACACAAAGATTTAGACTTAGGGTGACAAAGTTTTATCATTTCAAGAGCGGAGCTTTTGGGCAGGACGGTAGACATAAATCATGGCATTCATATAAGGAGTTTGAATACCATTATGTACGATTTTGATATTTCATAAGAACGATCACAATCTCTCATTGGTAGAATGAGAAACAGCACGATGTAATTTCAAATTTATTTTGTAATTTCGCTGTATATTACTCCAGTTTCTGAAAAATTGTTGCAATTTCTGCAGATCGGAACATCCTGATTGAGATTCACATCATTTGTAAGAGCATTTTAAAGTACTTCCCTAATGAGGATCACGAAACGAGAAAAAACGCATGGCCCATGGTCTATAATAAACAAATGTTTGAAAGATGGAGATTAGGAGATATCTCAAGAATCATTGGATTTATGTCATATATGTGGTACACAGATAGCCCATGGTCCATAGATGTGCCCTATTGTTTTTGATGGTGATGTTATGCATATTAATGAGTAGGTGGGCTTAATGTAAAAACTTTGAAATGTTCATATTTTAACAACCGCGTGTCTGTTTTTCATATTTGGTGTAATTATGATGTTAGGTAGTATACATGTTTGTGATGTAAAAAACATTGAATTTCATGAGTGTGTGTAGTGGGCGGGGCCTAATATGATTTTGCTGAGAAGAGCTTGTAAGCACTGTATCTTAAGAATGGTAAACTGGATTCATGTCATATTTGGTACACAAATAACCCATGATCTGTAGATGTGCCCTATTGTTTTTGGTAGTGATATCATGCATATTAATGAGTAGGTGGGGCTTAATGTAAAGATATTGAAATGTTTATGATTTAACAACCGCATGTCTGTTTTGTTTCATAGTTGGTGTAATTATGACGTTAGCTGGTATGTACATCTTCATGATGTAAAAATGTTGAATTTCATTAATATGCATAGTGGGCAGGGCTTAATATGATTTTGTTGATGAGAGCTTGAAAACATCAAGAAGCCCATGGTCTGTATAGCCCATGGTCTGTAGATGTGCCTTATTGTTTGTGGTGTTTATATGCATATTATTAAGTGGGAGGGGCCTAAAGTGAAAATGTTGAAAAAGTGATAAATTAGCAACTGTATGTCTGTTTTGTGTCATATTGGGCATGCACATTTTGTTGGTTATTGTGTGCATGCACTTATGTTATCAGTAGATGTCATAAATATACATTGGTGGGCGTGGCTTAATGTGAAAGTGCTAAACAATGTAAACACCATACCGTACCCCATGAACGATACATAAGATTTGTGCTATATCAGGTACACAGATGGGTCATGGTCTGTACATATGTTCTAATGTTGTGTAGTGAATATAGATGAGTAGGCGGGACTTACTGACAAATTCTTGAAATAGGATAAATGAGCAACCAGTTTTGCATCATACTTGCTATGATAATGTTGTTGATTGTTGTGCCAATTGCTAATGTTGTCAATATTTTTGCATATCTGCATGGTGGGTGTGGTTTATTAATGAATTTCCTGGAACAAATATTTCACGATATGCAATGACATGACAGTAAGTACAAATTTTGCAAATCAATCATTTGATAAAAAAGAAGCATCGGAACCATAAAACCTTTTGGCTCTGGTTAGAAAATTATTCCGTCTATGGGTTTTGATTATGCAATTAAAACAAGGCCCAGAATTATTCAATTTTCATAATCCTGTGCAGCCCTGAAAAATGTTTAAAAGATTTGGTCCATGATCCTAAAAGCAGTTCAATACACACAGGGTCATGTCTTCCAATTGGAGGAAGGAGGAGGGGGTGTAGAGTCGTCAGTTCCAACTGGGTGGATTCGTCAGTTTCCAACTGGGTGGATTCATGAAGGTGCTTGAAGAGGAATACTTGAATTTTCTAGCTGTCATGTTCAATTTTCAACTGGTGCTCCTCCCCCTCCTTCCCATGTATATAGCGACGTTTACTTCAGAATCACACCTACACGTAACATGAAATCATTACTTTTGTACATAAGTGCAACTACTCAACTTTTTTGCAGGTGATACATGTATATGTGTTTAAATGCAAATAATGCTTGTTATATTGATTAGTTTTGTTCAAAATTGCTTATTAATGTGGTCTCCTTTCATTGTTTTGTTTTTTATCCATGCATGCCTGTTTCTCTGTGCTGGTTTGTGCTACTTGCTAATTCCTCCAACACCTTGACTTAACCAGCAACCGAATAGTAGTACTGTAAGTATACAGAACAACCCTCTTCTTTTAAGCATTTTGTTGTGTCCAACATCTTACAAGATGTGCTATAATGTAGTTAGTATTGGCATATCTCTAGTAATGCAGTGCATACTATTCAATGTTAAACTTATTCTCATTTGTGTAGAAATGACTGCTGTTGAAAGTTTAAAGTAGAGGGTTGGAGCCCTCATCCTCACTTTCATATCATTTGTGTATGTATTTCAAAGAAAATCAATTGAATATATATATATTTTTTTCCTTCATAGTTTCTTCAGGTGGTGGGTAATTTTGATTACCATAATAGCTTTTGTTTTTCTATTTTCCTAACATGTTCAATTAATGTCTGAGGAATGTGAGGAGGAGACATCACGACTAGTCTGATTTCAGTCGCTTCTACACACACACAAAATTTAAACTTATTGAAAGATTACAAAAGAAGGTTTTTGAATGATTTTTTACCCGCCTTTCGAACAACAGCAAAAAACATTTTGATATGAATTGGACAAACAAAAAATTGGACAAATACCAATATCAGTTGTACAAAAAGATAGATATTGTTGATTTTGATGGACCAACAGGAAAGCATTTTGCTGCAATTGTTTGACCAACGAAACTTATTTAATTAAACAAGAAGGAAATGATTTAAAATTGATCAGATAACAAGAATATTTGCTTATACTAATATTTCATTAAGAACACGTAGGTATTGAATAGAAATGTAAGCATTGATAGTATTTGGATAATTGATAATTATTTAATCACCCAATATACATATAATAATTATTAATTGTTAATAGTTATCTCATCACCCACATAAACATATAATAATCATTAATTATTAATAATTATCGCCCCACATATACATATATTAATTATTAATGATTATCTTATCTCCCACATATACATATGATAATTATTAATAATTATCTCATCAGCCACATTGACATACAATAATTATTACTTATTAATAATTATCTCATCAGCCACATATACATATATGTGGGTGGGATAAGATATTGTAGTCACTTTGCTGTATAGACAAATAACTGCATATACCTCCTACACTACATGGCCACCCCCTTGATATTATGGGGGCTGGTGGGGCCCACCAGGGGGTCTCATAGGACTAAAACCCTATCCCCCTCCTATCAGCTTACGAATTAAATCAGAACTCTTCCATCTCGGCATCAAGCCCGCCACTCTCAGCACCTACTCCTGGCCCACTTTTCCTCCGTGGGCCACCTCCGTCCCTTCTGTCCACCTAGACCTCTCCACTTATCATAAAACTCAAACCCACCCTAACCTCTTCGTCAATCTCCACAACCAAATCAAAGACCAACTCTCAAATTACACCTCCATCTATACTGATGGCTTCAAGGAAGGCAACAAGACAGCTGCTGCTGCCATCATCCAAGACATCACCCTCAGTAGCAGACATTCTGACTATTTATCCATCTTTTCAGCCGAGGCTAAGGCCATTCTCCTCGCCCTCAACTTTATTGAGTACTCTCCTCTCAGCCACTTTGCCATTTTCTCCGACTCAAAGGCTGTTCCCACTTCATTACTCAATCTTAAATGGTATAATCTCACATGCCGCCTCCTCCGGAGGAAACTCTTTTCTCCCACCCTCTGCATGAAAAGTGTTCTTTTCTTCTGGATACCCAGCCATGTTGGCATCCCTGGCAATGACAGGGCTGATGCAGCCGCTAAGCTTGCCCTCAACCTCTTCCCTACCCCTTTGCCCAAAACCCTCTCTGACATCAAAACGCTTATCGCTTCCCTTGTTCGTGATCGCTGGCAAACCTCATGGAACTCCCAAATTGATAACAAACTCCATGTTATCCAGCCCACAATCCCTATTAAATCCACTATCAAAAACCTCTCTCGTATCGACAACGTTCATATTACCCGTCTTAGAATTGGTCACACCCACCTTACTCCCACCTCCTTATTGGTTCCCCCCAACCCCTCTGTAACAATTGCCACTGCATCCTCACTATCCATCGCGTTCTCCTTGCTTGCCCCTGTACAACCTTCCCAGAGCTTCCCTCGCTCCCCACAACTCAATTGTCGAGTTCTTCCAGAAAAATCCCCCGGATAAAATTATCTCCTTTCATCATCATGCTTCCCTCTACAACCATATTTATTTCTCCTCTTCCAACCCCTCTCTATTTTGTTTTTGTTTCACCCATGCACCTCCTCTCTCGATCACAGCTTTCTGACTTTTGTTCTTGAATTTCTCTCATTCTCCCCCTGTTTTCTTTCCTTCCTACCTCTAAAATGATCTGACCTCTCAGGCACAATTTGACCCTCGTTGTCATGGTGCCGTTAAGACTTCATCAAACAAACAAACAAACTCATATTAGGGGTTAGAGGTCATAAGTTTTTGGAACGGGGCAAAAAGTTTGAATTTGTGCGTCTGTCCGTGTGTGTGTGGGTGAGTGTGCGTATGCAACAATTAATTTTATGTCGCTTATAACTCGAAAACTGTAATACTCGTATGAAGCAAAATTGGTGGACGGGTACCCCTGGCCTGGAACTTTTGTCTCCAAGGTTTTCTGGTACAAAGGTCACAGGTAAAATGGGACAAAAGTTTTGGATGATGGCTGTATCTTTTGAAGGAATTAATTTGTATCTTTACAAATTGCATAGGTGGGTAGGGTTTAGCATTTTAACAAACCTTACAAATAATTGGAGGTCAAAAAGGTCAAATAAGTGTTTTTTTATGCAAAATTTTGCAGATTCTAAAACTCAAAAGTATACCAACACCAACCCTATGTTGTACCATGGTACGTACATATAGACTCTGGGGTCAAAAGGTCAAAGGTCAGAGCTATTGACCTTTTTCACCATTTTCCCCTATAGTGACGCGAGCATGAATGGTGTCATACAGTAGGGTATAAGAAATGTTAAAAATTTCAGAAGTTATTTCATTGGTGAGGGTAAAGGGTCAGAGGTCAAATATTTGTATTTAGGGGGTAAATATGTACTAATTTGTACATTTTTGTGGCATTTTTAACTCAAAAGTGCAAGACCTCAACCAACCGTATGTTGTACCATGATACCTTGGTACACATGAATTTGTGTCCTGTAGACTCTGGAGTCAAAAGGTCACAGAGCTATTGACTTCTTTTCACCATTTTCCCCTACAGTTATGGAATGGTAAGTGTGACATGAGCATGAATGGTGTCATACAGTAGGGTACGATAAATGTAACAAATTTCAGAAGTTATTTCAGTGATAAGGGTCAGAGGTCAAATATTTAATTTTAAGGGGTAATTATGAACTAATTTGTACATTTTTGTGCCATTAACAAATTTCAGAAGTTATTTCAGTGATAAGGGTCAGAGGTCAAATCTCTGATTTTAGGGGGTAATTATGTACTAATTTGTACATTTTTGTGCAAATTTTAACTTAAAAAGTACAAGACCTCTACCAACCCTATGTTGTACCATGAATTTGTGTCCCGTAGACTCTGGGGTCAAAAAGTCAAAGAAAAAATGGCTGTTTGTACTCCCATGGGCAGTACAATCCATCAACATGCCTATTAAGAAAGATAGCTAAGTCTGTCTTAACATCTGCTTGTACTCCAGCTCGCATGGGCAGTGCAATCGATTAATAGTCACAAAGCTAGTGACCCTGATAGCTGTTTCCCCCACTATGCCGTATGCTTAAGGTGATGACATCAGCAACTCCATGGATTGCTTTCTTGTTAGCTATTACACCCACTATGCTGTATGCTTAAGGTGATAAGATCAGCAACTCTGTGGATTGCTTTCTTGTCAGCTATTTCCCCCACCATGCTGTATGCTTAAGGTGATGAGATCAGCAACTCCATGGATTGCTTTCTTGTTAGCTATTACACCCACTATGCTGTATGCTTAAGGTGATAAGATCAGCAACTCTGTGGATTGCTTTCTTGTCAGCTATTTCCCCCACCATGCTGTATGCTTAAGGTGATGAGATCAGCAACTCCATGGATTGCTTTCTTGTTAGCTATTACCCCCACTATGCTGTATGCTTAAGGTGATGAGTTTAGCAACTCCATGGATTGCTTTCTTGTTAGCTATTTCCCCCACTATGCTGTATGCTTAAGGTGATGAGATCAGCAACTCCTAGATTGCTTTCTTGTTAGCTATTACACCCACTATGCTGTTTGCTTAAGGTGATGAGATCAGCAACTCCTGGATTGCTTTCTTGTTAGCTATTTCTCCCACTATGCTGTATGCTTAAGGTGATGAGATCAGCAACTCCTGGATTGCTTTCTTGTTAGCTACAGTATTACACCCACTATGCTGTATGCTTAAGGTGATGAGATCAGCAACTCCTGGATTGCTTTCTTGTTAGCTATTACACCCACTAAGCTGTATGCTTAAGGTGATGAGATCAGCAACTCCTGGATTACTTTCTTGTTAGCTATTTCTCCCACTATGCTGTATGCTTAAGGTGATGAGATCAGCAACCCCATGGATTGCTTTCTTGTTAGCTATTTCCCCCACTATGCTGTATGCTTAAGGTGATGAGATCAGCAACTCCTGGATTGCTTTCTTGTTAGCTATTACACCCACTATGCTGTTTGCCCAAGGTGATGAGATCAGCAACTCCTGGATTGCTTTCTTGTTAGCTATTTCTCCCACTATGCTGTATGCTTAAGGTGATGAGATCAGCAACTCCTGGATTGCTTTCTTGTTAGCTACAGTATTACACCCACTATGCTGTATGCTTAAGGTGATGAGATCAGCAACCCCATGGATTGCTTTCTTGTTAGCTATTTCCCCCACTATGCTGTATGCTTAAGGTGATGAGATCAGCAACTCCTGGATTGCTTTCTTGTTAGCTATTACACCCACTATGCTGTTTGCCCAAGGTGATGAGATCAGCAACTCCTGGATTGCTTTCTTTGTTAGCTATTTCTCCCACTATGCTGTATGCTTAAGGTGATGAGATCAGCAACTCCTGGATTGCTTTCTTGTTAGCTACAGTATTACACCCACTATGCTGTATGCTTAAGGTGATGAGATCAGCAACTCCTGGATTGCTTTCTTGTTAGCTATTTCTCCCACTATGCTGTATGCTTAAGGTGATGAGATCAGCAACTCCTGGATTGCTTTCTTGTTAGCTACATTATTACACCCACTATGCTGTATGCTTAAGGTGATGAGATCAGCAACTCCTGGATTGCTTTCTTGTTAGCTATTACACCCACTATGCTGTATGCTTAAGGTGATGAGATCAGCAACTCCTGGATTGCTTTCTTGTTAGCTATTTCTCCCACTATGCTGTATGCTTAAGGTGATGAGATCAGCAACTCCTGGATTGCTTTCTTGTTAGCTACATTATTACACCCACTATGCTGTATGCTTAAGGTGATGAGATCAGCAACTCCTGGATTGCTTTCTTGTTAGCTATTACACCCACTATGCTGTATGCTTAAGGTGATGAGATCAGCAACTCCTGGATTGCTTTCTTGTTAGCTTTTACACCCACTAAGCTGTATGCTTAAGGTGATGAGATCAGCAACTCCTGGATTGCTTTCTTGTTAGCTATTTCTCCCACTATGCTGTATGCTTAAGGTGATGAGATCAGCAACTCCTGGATTGCTTTCTTGTTAGCTATTTCTCCCACTATGCTGTATGTTTAAGGTGATGAGATCAGCAACTCCTGGATTGCTTTCTTGTTATTGATATTAATTGTATAAAAAAGAACTATTGATGCTAATTGGAATCGCTTGTTGACAATAAAAAACAAATTTAGTGTCTTTAACTAAAATAATATGATATCCAGTTCATATTGTGTTTATTGTGTTGCTTTTGTATGTTTAATTACTTTCCATGTACATTTTGTTTCTAAATTTTTTAATTATTTCATTTTTATTTATTTTTGTTATCAGGGTGTCGACCTTGCAAACGAAGTTGGAGAACTACGCCTTGACAGCAGCACTAGCAGACCCAAAGGGCCTTCATCACCAAGATCTTCCCAGCACGCCTGGGAACGAGGGGAAATGGACTACCTAGGAGCCGATAGGTTTGAAAAAATCAAAGAAAAGATAGATTCTGTCCTGGGAGAAGACCAATGAGGTTGTTGTGCATTGGATATTATCGCTCATGGTGTATCCCAGTTATGGAAACGGTATTTTAAGACCAAGCCCAAAGATTGCTGCGTCAGTGTTATTATATAGGCCGTACAACTCAAAAACCGCAAGGAAATTTTATTTGTGTGAAAATATCTGGGTTAATACTAGTTGGTTTTTTTAGTCATTTGTTTAAAGGAGCTGGCTGCCGAAAAGTGAGGGCATATTTATCTGGAGTCTTCAGAATAATTGATGACACCTTTTGTGCTTGTGATGTTCCTGAAAAGCTTTGGTAAGAAATGTTCAAAGTAATCCTAGTTTTTTCTTACGGATACTTTGAGTAATTTTGCAATGGCATAAGTACCAAATATAAGACCTAGAGCAAACAAGACACCTTCACTTTTTGCATAGTCGCAACTGCAGGGAAGACATCGTTGTCACCCATGTCCGCCCCGGCCACTCCCCTCTTACTCACTCCCATCTCTTATCCGGCTCCCCTGCCCCTCTCTGCCCCACTTGCAACATCGATTTTTCATCAAGCATATTTTCTTAACCTGTCCCCTTTACCAGAACTCCAAATCTCTTCTCTCTCCTCAATCTCGGACCTATTCAAAGACAATTCTTCCTCAAATATCATCAGCTTCCTCCGAACAACAACTTTTTCCACTGCATATAATCTCCTTCCCTTCTACACCTAACCTTATTACACACCCCTTTCTTTTCACCTAAATTTTTCTCCCACATTCAGCTTTTCCCCTTTATCTCCCTTACAAACCTTCCATCTCCTCACTATCCTAACTCTTGCACCATTATTAACACCCTCTTGGCACATGTGACTCTGACTGTCGCGGTGCCATTAAACATCAACAAACCAAACCAATCCTTCACTTTTCGACTGACAGCTCCTTAAATATTAATTTGTTTTTCAATCGTTTGTTTAATATGCCTTTTTCAGGTGTCTACTGTGTTTTGAATACCTTCCTAAAGACAGAAGGATTATTTTATTAGCATTTTATGGAGAGCAAAAACTTTTATAGGAACGGCCCAGATATCTTGTTTCATATATTAGATGTTATATTTTTAAGAATATTTTTTAGATTCTATGGAGATGAAAAATTCACTTTTTGCCATGATTATTTTTGCCTCACCTGAAAATCATTTATATATCATGTATGCTTTGTTTTATTGGCATTTATCACAATTGGTTTGCCCAACATTCATTCAAGCTGTAAATGGCAGGGGTGGAGGAAATTATGCTTCATGCTTCATTCGATTACAGAAATTATTTTTAGGTTGTGATTGTCTGGTTTTAATCATTTTGTTGGTTAAAGGCCGAATATCGTAATTATATGTATAATATGGAGATAAAAAGTACAATACAATCCAATGTTTCTGATTGGTCAAAATGCTTACACATTAACCAACAAGCCAATCAATTGCCACCGTGGAGGTGGCGTTCTAGTTTGTATCTGGCTTCATTTATGAACTATATGATGATGAGTATGTTTACTCAATGCTGTAATTCTGCATTTTGAAAAATGTAACAAAATGTGCATTTTTGTTCTTCAGTTGGTTTGGGTTCATGACAGCCTGGAGTAATATATATGTCTTAATGTATTAACATCCCTGATAGCTACATCCATCAATCATTTCTTCACTCTATCATTCATGACTTTCCAAATTACCAGACCCTTAACCTATCCAGGGTTGCCACACCCTTGCAAGACCGATCCATGGTTGCCACACCCTTGACCTATCCAGGGTTGCGACCCCTTGAACTTGCCAGGGTTGCCACACCTTTGACCTATCCAGGGTTGCCACACCCTTAACTTATCCAGGTTTGCCAGACCTTTCAAATATCCAGGGTTGCCAACCCTTCATTTTAAGGATCCTGCCACTGTTTGCCCTTCCGACAAATCTTTCTTCAAGCATCTATCCTTCATTAAGCCAAAATAGAAATAAGCATTAGTCTATAATTATAGTTTCCCCAAATCGTGGGTCAGTAGGCAGGAAAAAATGTTAGTTTTGGGAAGAAGTTGATTCCCCTTCAAGTTTTCTAATTTAAAACTTACTTGCCTGTATAGACTTGAAACAAGTTTGCCAGTTTTATATTATCATCATTATTTAAAACTTTTTGTTACTATCAATCAGAAAAAAAACTTACATATAATTCATTTTGGACATAGTACTGTTCTTTCATAATGAGTTGAATTGAACGAGGTGTTTATTCTACTTTCTTTCTGCAACATTAGGAGATCTCTAACCGTAATGTCTTCCACAGTATTTCATTTCAAGGGAAAGTATGGACAGATGTATTCTTTTGTTTTAATTTTTTCGGAAGACAATAGTTGTTTTACCTTTAATGATGTTACGTATTGATTTAAAGTTTGAGACTTAGATATTTTATTTGTGATTTACCGTAGCTGGTTCAACATAGAGGCAAGGGGTGGAAAGTTAGCTAGGCATTGTTTTGTGTACCTTCCCTGCTTTATGTGCACTCTACTGAAATGTCAAACAGCAAATCAAAAGTTATGTTACAAAGTTTGGTTAGTGTAAACTTGAAGTCCTGTTGCCATGCCCCACACTATTCCAGGCAGACCTGTCATCACTTGTTTTGAGGTATTATTTGCATACATTTGTAATATCATCGCAGTGGTGGGTTGGGGGGCGGGGAACTTGCCCCCCTGGCAAAATTATGTATATGAAATGTAAATAGCAAGCTATACCAGTATACAATATGCTATGCATTTTAGGGAAATAAATACATTGTACAAAGTTAACATACGAGGTAGAATACCGCCCAAATTTGGTTATGACTTTTCTACTAGGAAATTACAATTTTCAGGAACTTTTCTTCATTTTCGGGCAATTTTCTTTGATTTTCTGCATTCATTCAGGAAATTCTCATCCATTTTCAGAAATTATCATTCATTTTCAGGAAATGTTGCCAAAGATTTTTTAAGTTACACAAATTTCAAATAATTTGACTAAAATGTAAACGTTTACCAAATTTTCCAATAATTTTACCACAAGTTTGATTCCATTTTTTCCCTTTAATTTTATATTAATAATTTCCCAATTTTACCTCCCAACCGACAAGGTGCCCCCTGGCACTAAAAGCTGCCATTGTTCCATATAATTGGGTAGCATCACTAATATTCTAGCAGTTGTGACATAGATTTGAGCAGCCTTCTTCGGCACCAGACAATATTCAGTGTTTGGGTCACTCACAAAGATAGTACCAACAACACAAGGACCTCACTCAAAATAACAATAACTTTTCTCCCCGCGTGCATTTGGAAAAATTGAAAATCTACCTCGGCAAGACGAGTCTCCCCCACCTGACCCCCACCCCACTGACAGCCATCGCTTCTATCCAGGCAGTTTCTTTCTTTGGTGCATTGCAGTCATCGTTGTGTTTAGGTAGCGGTCTACAAAAAATTGCCCTGGTTTGGCACAAACACATCAAGAGACAGGCTGAGTCTACCTTATTTTGATAATTTCCTTTGCTTTCACGCAAGTGGGATACACAAGGAGGGGCACGGCCCGATGTTGGGCCTGATATTCCGCATAAGAGAGTTGGAACATTATGTGGATCAGATAACATAATTTTGATGCATTTTGAACACTATATTGCTACATGTATGTATGTGGTAAGATGTCATCATATGTTACCATATATATTTATTTCTCATTAACTGCATTTTTCTCTTACTGAGACATATTTTAAGGATCTTTTGTATCTTTTCAAAAAAACTTTGCTTTATTTTAGGATAGATGTTATCTGCTATATGCAAGATGTGTTTTATATGTAAAATGTTTTCATTATATTTCATTTAAAATTTTAATGTTTTGTGTTAAGAGAATACTTTAATTTTAACTGAAATTTTAAAATCATGCAATGAATTTATTATTTTGAAAGGTCGAAAAATCAACCCTTTTAACATTGAGAGTACTTAACAATGGATTTTTTAGGCAAATTATAGGATTTATTTGTTTGCTTAAGCTGTCATGAGAAAGCAAAATTGATATGAAGAAAATAAATTGATGGTTTTTCAGATTTTCGTTTGCGTTGTTTCAGGTCATTTTTGCTGTTGATAGAGTTTATCATTAATAGAGTTTATCGTGGAAGTCATTTAATCAGGGGTATATTCTAGAAACAATAACGAGGTGTGAGGGGATTCAGGTGTAAACAAAAAATAGGGAGAGGAGTTATGGTCAGGTGTATGGTCAAAACATTAATCTTGCCAGAAAATATCTCCCTTACACACTTTCCCCCAAAATGACAAAAGTGCCCCTCAATTACTGTCAAAGGTGCAAGAATTGGTAGAAATTGCACACACTTTTCTAATGTTACAAAAGAGCCCGTTTGAAAATGAAATGCCCCTTAATTACTAACCCAATAGAAAAAATGCTTGATTCTTCAAAATTTTGCCAAATCTGGTTGTCATGGAACCGATCATCAACAACATAGAGGTAAACAAGATTTGCGCTAAAAATGAGTAGACTTCAAGAAAATCTTTAAAATACATTTGAAAAGATCAAATACAACAAAAATAAAACCAGTCGGTTTTTGCACTGCCATGGGTTGAAGTATAACATTATTGATGTCTAGTCAATGTTACAAGAGTGCCCATTTGAAAATTAAATGCCCCCTAATTACTAACCCAATAGTTCAGTCATTTTTCAATGACATGTATCAAAAATTAGACTTCTGTTATTTCAAAATTTCATTGACTGGCAAAAAATACTCCCTTACATTCGATTATGACCGAATAGTGAAAATACGATTTCAAGATAATTCGAAGTTCGTTTCATCTTAAAACATGTTTCATCATATTTACAAAAAAAACAATCACAAAATAAAAACATGAAAATAAATCAATACGATTATTGGAAGATATAAATCATTTTAAAACTTACAGAAAACGAAAGAGTTTACAAAGAATTTCTGAAGATCTTAACAGCTGGGTAAAATACTCTCCGAACGGAAGACTGGATGTCCTATAATCTAGATATAGGAAAAAAAAGAGGGTGAAATTGGCCGCAGCCCCGTCCGCCCTCCCACACACTTGTTTGTATCACGCCCTTTTATTGAAAACTTACTTTATTTGTTGATTGTACGCGAGGCCAAAATGGTTAAAAATCAACATAAAGATCCAAAAATTGATTGATGAAAAGAAGACAATTTTGATCCATTATGTTAAAAATGTACTCCGATAAGTATTTCTAAACGTGTATGAAAGAAATTTCCCCTACGTTTCTCGTGATTTTGATAGCAGAAAAATGCTTAGGGGCGTGAGCTCGATGCATTTCTCGCAATTTTGATAGCAGATGATTGCGGTAAATGCAGAGTCAAAGTCCTGGTATAGGCGCGCTCAATTGCAGGAGGCGAAATCCTTGGAAACTTAGCGTTGTTAGCGTGATTTGGTATCAGAAAATGCTTAAAATCGTGTCATTTCCAGATTTCTTAAATTGGCTAAAAAAATATACATTTTTGATCAAAATAAATGTAGGAACCTATTGACTACAAAATGTGTCTTAAAATGGGGTGCAGGGATGATTTTCATGTTTTAGATGTAAGAATAAAGCTTTGAGAAAAAACATACAACGTTAATTGTTTTGTGAATGATACAAATTGCAGAAGTTGAGAATAAAAAGTATATAAAATTATATTCTCAGGAAAAGTTTTGCTCCCCCTGTGAGCGAGCATTCGGCAACCTCTTAGCAAGCTTCACTGGGGGCAGTTTCCCCCAGTCCTTCTGGCAACACGCAATCAAGTCAAATAAACTAAAATAAGCATTTGGTTTACAGGAAGAGAACAAACTTTCCTAAAAATTGAGAACATTTAGGCAAATCAAATTATTTGATGTAGAGTTTGGGTCAAAACCTGTGAAAACGGACGAACAAAATTGAAGAGCAAAAACATTCCTCATCGATTTCTAATCAATTTTAAAAGATATTCATTCTTAATTTATTTTTGAGCCTAATTTGGTTTTGTAGCTCCTTAGGCTGTAAAGTCGAGGGCTTTTCACAAACTTGATTACTTACAAATTAACACATTATTTTTGGTAGTCATCATTCTGCCATTTATACATCAAAAGATAGCGTTAATCCAGTCTAGTTTCAAAGACACAAAGTAAAGTGATGAAAATTGAATGAAATAGTTCTGAAGATTGAATTTTCGTCAATGACCAGCAGTGAACCCTCTGATTGGCCCATCGGAGCTACTTAGTTACTTTATGGCTGGCTGGCATGTCTGGTGTGGCTATTGTTTACATTTGCACTTGGTATAAAATAAAATAAATCAATCAATTCATATCATTATTTGTTGTGTGGAAGCTCTTTGGTTGTATGTAGTAAAGGGCGCATCAGGAAATTTTCTGGTGGGCCAATTTGACCCTGCTCACTACAATCCAGAATAAATATCATACATTGAGAAAACCACAATAGTATGCATTAGGCCCTACTCATCACCACTCCGTTTCTTCAACCCTTACAGTCCCTTCCTGTCCGCAATTCCAATACCCTACCACCCCCCCCCCCCCCCTCCCCACTTTAAAAGCTAAATCCATCCAGCGAGCCATTAGCTCATCGGGCCATGTTTTATATCTTTGGTTTCCATGGCGCAAGCGGATGAGCGTACATGACTCTGATAACTCCTCAGCAACGCTGGTTACTCATTTTATAGCTGAGTGGACTAAAGCAAGTAAACCGCCCGCTCAAAGACATAGTGAGAATTGAACCCAGTGACCTTTCACATACGAACATGACAACTTAACCATGCACTGAGCCACTGCTCCACTCGCACACATTAAAAAAGCCTTTATTGAATGAGTGTCTTGACCTGCATTTCGCGATTTCTTTTTAAATTTAATGTTTGAGTGGATTCGGTGCCTTACATGTATGTATTTGTGCTTTCGAAATGGATGTTCCTTCCATCGTGTGGGATGTCATGTGGGACAAGGTTGGGATGCCATTTGGGATCTACATTAGGGTGGGATTCCATGTGGGACATAGATATGAATATAGGGTGGGGATGACATTTGAGAGGGATGGAAACCAGTGTAGGGTGTGAAGATATGCCATGTGGGTCATAGGGGGGTGCTATGTTGCACACTAGCGAGGGACGCCATATGTAACAAAGGGTGGGATATCATGTGAGACATAGATATGGATGCCATATGGAGCATCTAGGAGAAGAGGGTGCTATGTTAGAAATAGGAAGGAGCGGAATTTGGGACATAGGGAGGGATCACATGTGGGACATAGGGAGGGACGCTATGTGGGACATATGAAGGGATGACATGTGGGACATAGGGTGGGATGCCACATGCACATAACAATATTTGAATAACACTAGAACGATAATAGCGTCACGGCTTGCTTATTTAGATTGACACACATATCACAAGTCCAATCCCACTTTCCATCCCACCCATGTCCCATCTGACATCACACCCTATATCTCACATATCATCCCACCCCTGCTCCACATAACATTCCTCCTTATGCCCCACATGGAATTCTTCCCTTTGTCCCACATGACATTCCTCACCATGTCTCACCCTCCTATGTTCCACATGGCATCCATCTCTATGCACCATATTTCGTCTCAACCTTAAGATGTACCAACTGACATCCCACTCAGATGTCCCATATGCCATCACACCCTATGTACCACACAGTATTCTTCCCTGTGCCCCACATAGTATCCATGTCCCACTTGACATCCATCTCTGTTTCACATGACACATCCCTACCCATGTGCCACATGTCATTCCTCCCTATGCCCTACATGGAATACGCCCCTTTGTCCCACATGGTATCCCTCTCCGTGTCCCACCATCTGATGTTCCACATGACATCCATCTCTATGTCCCACATGACATCTCATCCTAAAGATGTACCAAATGGCATCCTATGCACTCATATGTCCCATATGCTATCCCACCCTATGTACCACACCGCATCCTTCCCTGTGCCCACATGGCATCAATCGATGGCATCCATCTCTATGTCCCGCATGGCATCTCTACCCATGGCCACATGTCATTCCTCCATATGCCCACATGGAATCCTTCCCTCTGTCCCGCATCCCTCTCCATGTCCCGCATTCATGTTCCACATGCCATCCATGCGTCATTATATCCCCCATGGCATCCATCTCTAGGTCCCACGTGGTATCTCACAAAGCTTTCCTGTGGTAGAATTCTTACACAGAGAAAGCTTTGGTTTACATATGATCGGACCGTACCGAGCTGATTGTTATCATCACTTGACCTGACACCACGATCAGTTCCGGGCATGCGTGTTCGTTACCATAAAGTGGCTCATTCCCTCACCTTTCCTCCAGGTAGCACAGAACTAATTATATGCCCTATTGAAGCCTATAATGAAAGAGTTAAGTTCGGGGTCCAGAATGTTATAAATTTGAGATCTTTTGTAATGTTTTCCAAAAAGTACCATCTAACATCTCTCGGATGAGGGTACTTTCAATAGAGGGTCAACACAGTTTTGACCTTTCTTTGCTGAAGTGAAGAGGCTTTATACACCCTCACCAAATCACTTAAATTTGCGTATGGGTCAAAGGTAAAATACTTCTCCATGAAATTTTACTAAAACAAATCTCGTCAAGTTTGGATATGCATAGTCGAGACCTATCCTTTCTCTACCATTCCTGAATTTGTCAATTTCTCAGCTTCCTGTCAAACATGACATGGGACCACCTCTCAAAAATATTTTTATTAGCCTCTGAGGGTTCTCATTTTCGGATGGTGGAGTGATGCCTTATTAGTTCTGTGCTACACATAGTAGCACAAACTTCTTCCTACCTCTTTAAGGATTGATATCACTGCATCCAATACTAAATTCCCACCAACTTTGTATGACCCAAAATTCCACTGGACCATGTGGGTCCCAGAACAACAGCTAATATTTGACTGTGCAATGTGTAACATATGAAAAATACACAATGCTCATAATGGTCTATCATTAAAATCAACAAAAACAGTAAAAAAAATAGTATTCCTTTGGGAAATAATTTGATAGAGGGTGGTTCCTACAAACATTTACGTATGTTATGAGGGCTAACATTAAAGCGTACCTTTGGGAATAGAGCTAATAACCTAAAAATTCGTAAATTTGCATGAAACTATGATTGGATCTAATAAATTCACTATTCTATAGCGTGGAAACAGTTTCCTATTGAAAAATAGCCTTTTGCCATTTAATTGAGGTCAATATCTTTTAAGCAAACAGAAATCTCTAAAACCTGTTCCCACACTCCCTCTAAAATTCAGCAACAACTATGCCATTCTCTCTATTTTGCTGGACCATAAAAAATGACTGCAGCTCATAGCAAATTGAAATGCAAACATTGCGTAAGCATTATGTAAGCAAAGTGTAAGCACTGCATAAGCATTATGCAAGCATCATGTAAGCAATTACGTAAGCATGGGCGTAAGCATCATGCAAGTAACAAGTACAAATGCTTGCATAAAAAGATCGAAAAAAACAATACAGATTGCTTTCAAAATGCTTGCATTGGACAATTTAAAATGCTACAGCTGTGAAAGTAAGTGTGCTGACCTACAATTTGCGGTATCATGCACGCTTTTCTTACACTTCAGTTCAATTATTTGCTTGCACTTTTCAGTGCGATGCTTACGCTTTGCTTGCAACTTCCCGTTGCAATGTTCACACATTTCCAGCACAATGCTTTTGCATTTCCAACGCAATGCTTTCATATTGCTTGCATCTTTCCAGCGCAATGTTTATACTTTGCTTGCGTTTTTCCATCACAATGCTTACTCTTTGCTTGCTCCTTTCCTGCATAATGCTAACGCTTTGCTTGCATCTTTCCATCACAGTCTTTCTATTGCAATGCTTACTCTTTGCTTGCGTTTTTCCATTGCAGCACGTTTTTCTGACCAGCGCAATAATTATGTTTTGCTTGTGTCTTTCCATCAAAATGCTTACGCTTTCCATGGGCCTTTCCAGCGCAATGCTTTTGCTTTGCTTGCAACTTTCCAACGTAATGCTTACGCTTTGCTTGCAACTTTCCAGGGCAATACTTACGCTTTGCTTTTGTCTTTCCAGCACAGTGCTTATGCCTTTCCAGCAATGCTTCCAGCGCAATTATTGCTTACGCTTTACTTGTGTTATTCCAGCGTAATGCTTACGCTTTGCTTGTGCTTCTCAAGCGCGATGCTTACGCTTTGCTTTCAACTTTCCACCACAATGCTTACGCTTTGCTTGCATCTTTCCATCACAATGCTTACGCTTTGCTTGCAACTTTCCAGCGCAATACTTACGCTTTGCTTTTGTCTTTCCAGCACAATGTTTACGCCTTTCCAGCAATGCTTACACCTGTCCAGGGCAATTAATGCTTACGCCTTTCCAGCGCAATGCTTACGGTTTGCCTGTGCCTTTCCAACACACTACTTACGCTTTGCTTGCAACTTTCCAGCGGGATGCTAACATTTTGCTTGCGTATTTCCATCAAAATGCTTACGCATTGCTTGCATCTTTCCATCACACTGCTTACGCTTTGCTTGTGTTTTTCCAGCCTAATGCTTTTGCTTTGCTTGCAATTTTCTAGCACAATGCTTACGCTTTACTTGCATCTTTCCATTACACTGCTTACGCTTTGCTTGTGTTTTTGCCAGCCTAATGCTTTTGCTTTGCTTGCAATTTTCTAGCACAATGCTTACGCTTTACTTGCATCTTTCCATCACCATGCTTACGCTTTGCTTGTGCTATTCCAGCACAATGCTTACGCTTTGCTTACAACTTTCCAGCGCGATGCTTACGTTTTTCTTGCAACTTTTCAACACAATGCTTACGATATGCTTGCATCTTTCCATCATAATGCTTACACGTTGCTTGCGCCTTTCCAGCGCAATTAATGCTTACGCTTTGCTTATGCCTCTCCAGTGTAATGCTTACACCTATCCAGTGTAATGCTTACACCTATCCAGCTTAACGCTTACACCTATCCAGCTCAACGCTTACACCTTTCCAGTATAATGTTTATGCTTATCCAGCGCAATGCTTACATCTGTCTGCTCATTTCTTACACTTTTCCAGTGCAATGCTTACACCTATCCAGCGCAATGCTTACACCTGTCCAGCTCAATGCTTACACCTTTTCAGCGCCAATGCTTACACCTGTCCAGCACTATGCTCACCTTTCCAACACAATGCGTATGCCTCTTAGCACAATGCTTACACCTTTCCAGCACAATGCTTACGCTTGTCCATCGCAATGTTTACGTATGTCCTGCTCAATATGCTTACACCTGTCCAACGCAATGCTTACACCTGTCTAGCGCAATTAATGCTTGTATACGTCTTTCCAGTGCAATGCTTACACCTTTTCAGCACAATGTTTATAATTGTCCAGCTCACCTTTCCAGCACAATGCTTACATCTGTCCCGGGAAATGCATACACCTGTATACCACAATTCTTATGCTTTGCTTGTGTCATTCCGGCGCAATGCTTACACTTTGCTTGCGCTTTTACAACAGTTTGAGTGCTGCATACCCCTTTCCTGTTGAATGATAATGCAAACACCCTGCATGGGTTATGTTTCATATATTCCATTCTTTTCCATTATGGTGCTTTCCACTGCGATGCTCACACTCTGTTTATTTATTTCTAGCAGGATACTTGTCTTCATCTATCCAAATGTTATTGTGTAAAAAAAGAAAAAGAAAAAAAGAGACTTTTTTTTAGTGTGTCACATGCAATTGTATTATCTATTTCAAACTAATTGGTTGTCATCATGTACATGAACCTATACTAACACCATGCCACGTCAAATGCAAAAGTGATGTACAGTAATTTATAAATATTGACATATTTTGATATTTATGTAAAGGTCCACCCACCTGGTTCATTATTGTTTTGCAAGGTTTTGATTGGAGAACAGGGTTCATTTGCATATGCAAGTGGCCCGGTAATTACTCAACGAATGGGCAAAGTGCATATGCAATTTCCCAACACTAAATATTAAAACCCTTAATTTGCATAAAATTGCATCTTATTAAGCTACACTTATATACCATGCATGTAAAATGGTCTCATCTGATATCAATAATGCACTGAGTGCATCTTTGTTTACTAAACAAATCAAATTAATATGACTGATCTAAAAAAAAAAACAAAAGAATTCAACAAATATTCGACCACACAAGAACCCCACCCCACCATGACCCCACCCCCCAGGACCCCACCCCACCAGGACACCACCCCACCAGAACCCCACCCCACCAGAACCCCACCCACCAGGACCCCACCCCACCAGAAACCCCACCCCACCAGAAACCCACCCCACCAGGAACCCACCCCGCCAGAAACCCACCCCACCAGAACCCCACCCCACCAGAAACCCACCCCACCAGGACCCCACCTTACCAGGATCCCACCCCACCAGGATCCCACCCCACCAGGATCCCACCCCACCAGGATCCCACCCCACCAGGATCCCACCCCACCAGGACCTACCCCACCAGTACCCCACCCCACCAGGACCCCACCCCACCAGGAACCCACCCTGCCAGGACCACACCCCACCAGGACCCCACCCCACCAGTACCCCACCCCACCAGGACCCCACCTTACCAGGACCCCACCCCACCAGGATCCCACCCCACCAGGATCCCACCCCACCAGGACCCCACCCCACCAGTACCCCACCCCACCAGGACCCCACCCCACCAGGAACCCACCCCTGCCAGGACCACACCCCACCAGGACCCCACCCCACCAGTACCCCACCCCACCAGGACCCCACCTTACCAGGATCCCACCCCACCAGGATCCCACCCCACCAGGATCCCACCCCACCAGGACCTACCCCACAAGGACCCCACCACACCAGGACCCCACCCCACCAGGACCCTACCCCACCAGGACCCCACCCCACAATGATCCCACCAACCAGGACCCTACCCCACCAGGACCCCACCCCACAAGGATCCCACCCAACCAGGACCCACCCACCAGAACCCTACATTACACTAAAGACAATAGTACGTCATTAGCATTATCAACACAGTGTGCGACACTAGCACAGTGTATCCCAAAATGTGTATGTAACAACAACTAGGCTTATTACTCTCGAGTCTGTAACGTTAGGACCTACTCTAGTGTAATTTATACTAGTTACAATTTCCCAATACAATAGAAGATTTGCCGACAGCCCACACAACTTTGCTGACGACCACAAAGTTTACGGGGTGGAGCAGCAACGCCCCTCCCCCCTCTTTCCTCCCAGATACGTCCCTGCTTATTCTGTCCTTATCATAAGTGGTATAAAACTGGAAAACTATGATCAGAAATTAATCTGCAATTTAGTCTGATCTATTATAATCTGCATATAGTCTGAAATTAAGTCAGATAAATTTTTCAGATAAATTTCAGATAAATATGTGACTAAAAAGCATGTGCAAAAACTAATGTAGATCTGCAAAAGCTCAAACAGAACTGCAATTGGAACCATGTATTCAACAGACTACTTTCAGACTACTGTGCCTCACTAGTCTGCTATTTGTAGATCTGCATTTTTTGGTCTGAAAATTGCAGATGAATGAACTGCAGATCTACAATTAACTGACTTACATGACCTGATGCAAATGCTGCGCATGTGCAGATACAATGAAATACCTCTAAATCTTAAGTTTGCAGAACATTATAAAGTCAGCAGAAGTTTGGAGGGATTCGTGCAGATAAATCTTAGTTCAATAATATAACAAAAGTAATCCTAGCTCAGATGCAACACAGCGTGAAGTTTTCTGCTTAGTGATCAGCATGCACAGTACATGTAACATTATACTATATAAAACACTTGTAAAGTCATGAAAATTTGAACTGGTTTAATTGGTATAATAACTCTTTTTTGGAGGAAGTATTTACACTGAAACTTAATTATGAAAAAATATAGCATGAAATAAGTATATATGCATAATGCTGGAAATTACCTGCAAATTAAAAAAAAATATGTACAACTCCCCACCCCACCTGTCCTGTTGTATGTGTGGACGGACAGGTTGGGATGCAGATCTAATCAACACATTAAGAAAACAGTAATATATATATATATACAATATAAAATATATATATATATATATGTATATATATATATATATATATATATATATATATATATATATATATATATATATATATATATATATATATATATATATATATATATATATTTATATATATATATATATATATATATATATATATATATATATATATATATATATATATATATATATATATATATATATATACATATATATATATATATATATATATATATATATATATATATATATATATATATATATATATATATATATATATATATATATATATATATATATATATATATATATATATATATATATATATATATATATATATATATATATATATATATATATTTATACATATATTTATAAAAATGTAAAACTCTTTAAATCTAATAAAGCTTAGACAGATTTAAAAGCAGAATTACAAGAGCTTAACATATGGGTATGGTACCATATGTCCTAAATTGACATATGTCGATGTCAATTCGAGCAAGCTCATTGGACGAATTTAAGCAATGAAAATCTTGTAGAATTTGAATATGTAAGATTTTGGAGAGGTATGACAATTTCTGGGTGATACGTTTGACTTCATCTAATCTAAATTGGCATACTGTATGTCAATTTCAGGTCTTTTGGCACACTAGGCGCACCATATACAGTTTCTCTGGTTAGTCCATCCTTTGTCTGTTTTCAGAAGACCACATAATATCAATGAATGGCTTAATAAGAAAATGTAGATAAATTGCACAACTGTGGCAAGGTGTATAATGTATGAAAGTTCTCTTCCACACTATGACACAATGGCAACCAACAAACCATATTAACTGACCCACTAACCCTAACCCTATATAGCGAACACTTATTCATTAACATGTTTAATGCAGAGCCCAACTGAATCCCGTCCCCTACCATAGTTTAAAGTGTCAACTGCTTGCTTGGATTTTTTTAAATCAGAACCAAAAGGTTTTGTGGTTCCGGTGCTTTTATTTTCATGCTGATGGAATTTGTATTAATTGTTTATGTCATTGCATATCATGAAATATTTGAGATATCGTGTTTACAATGTCTTTTTAGCAAAACCGTATTAAGCCCAGCCTACTACGCTTATTATTGAAATTCAGCGCTTTTATACAATGAACACATACACACTAGCTAACAACATAATTATTCTGAATATGAAACAAATCAGACATGTGATTGTCAAAAGTATTTCAAGATTTTGTTTTGTATTAAGCCCCGCCTATACAATAATATGCATGAATCACCACCCAAATACAACAGGGCACATCTGCAGACCATGGGCTATCTACGTACCAAATATGACATGAATCCAGTTCACCGTTTTTAAGATACCATGCTTACAAACTCTTTTCAACAAAATCTTGTTATGCCGCACCCATATGCAATAGAATTCAACATTTTTGTACCATGAACATGTACACACCAGTATGAACCAAAGCAGGCATACGATTGTAGAAATATGAGCATTTTAAGATCTTTACATTAAAGGCCGTGACATACCAAACGCGACGCGACGCGATTTTTCTAGAGCGACGCGATGCCAAAAAACGCGTACACACATTATGCATTAGTACATACATATCGAACGCGACGCGTTTTTTTTTAGCCGCGCGATAAAAATAAAATCGCTCACGGAGCGAATTCATTCGCGACGCGAAAAAAATCGCGTTGGATCAACCAATCACAGGCCGTGAAAATACTACTGGATTAACAAAATTTAGGGGCGACACAAAAAATAATGGACGAAGAACACTGAATCATCTGCATTTTCAATCATTCAGAGCTGTTTCATAGAAAATATCAACATTATAAGGATATATGTTACGCAAAGAGTGAAATAGTTCCAAAAATGAGTCATAAGGGTAAGGGTAAAGGATCTTCTTTGCAAGCTAAATATCAACTAAACTCGAGTGTGATACATTTTGCGTTAACCAGCCGAGCCAATATGGAGTAAACGTAGGCCTATGTAGGCGTCTTGGCCTGCTTGAATTATTACAATTTAGAGATTGAAGAAATGGCTTTTATTAATCTTTTTACTGTCGGCTATTAAATTGTTTTACCATGAAACACTTACAATTTTCCGATCTTACGTCACCAAAAATTCAAGGGAAAGCTGGGTAGGCCTAGTTATTATACACATCCCTCAGCTCAATACGAGTTGACATTGTGATTGCCGTAGGAGGACGGACGGCCAGCTATCACACAGCAGCCATACTAACACCAGTGCTGGCATCAGTCCTACGGTACTACCTGACTACAGGGAGTATTAAGATAGGCCTAACTTAAAGAAGCTTCTACGTTTGCCATGGGCACGGATACTTATTCGGTTCGTCATCTGTGCCTGCTGTCAGCGCGGTAAGGCTGTGTCTGCTGTCGGTTAGGCTGGTCATCTGTGCCGGCTGTCGGTTAGGCTGCAGCTGAAGTCAGTTAGGCTAGCTGGACTACATTGAACTGCAAGTTGTCGCGCATTGAGTGTGACATTTATCTCACAGAAAAAATTATAGCCTACCACCATTAACGGAAGTTACAAATATTTGCAGTCAAAATCATTCCATAGTTTCCATTGGATCATGTTGTATGTTGACTAACGTTAAAACTGTGCAAAACTTAGGTGTGCAAACTTGATATAGGCCTAAGCTATGCCTGTCAGGATAAGGTTTACATTGGCCTAAGCTCAGACGCTAACGTTAGGCCATTTACTTTTGCCGCCGTTTCAAGTTTTGGGGTCATAACGTTAGGCTATAAGTATCATCATTAAGTTTGTTGTTATTGGTAATTTGGTACTCCTAACACACACATATACTACTCCTTTGGTCTTTTTCAATTATACTAACCAACACATCATTTTTAGAGCATGTTAATGTCCTTGATTTGTATTTTTTGGGGGGAGTTATAGAAGTGGGGTTAGCAGTATAAAGGGTTTGGAAGGGGCCTTGCAGTGTTGCACCAACGTGCATGCAGAAATATGATTACATTTTGAGCTTGGAATTTAGAATACACCATGCATCATTCCCCAACCTTAGTTAGGATTGCTAATTGCTTAGTAGATATTTTATTAATTCTGACAAGATTCTGCATAAAACTAAATCGCATTTCCTACACACTATTGTATATTTGACATAATGTTAAGTTTATTTTGTATTATTCCACCATGAGCGCCAACCATTATCAGGTCAAAAGCCACTTTGTACAGTATTTTCTAAAAGCACTGGTTCCTTATAGTTTCACTGCAAATATTGCATTGGAAATGGTACATACAATTTTCGGATAGTTGATAGTCAGATAGTACTGTAATTTCTTGCAAGAGAAAATAAAAACTAAATTGAAAGGCTTTTTCAGTTACCTAGTTAATCAAATTAACATTATGGAGAAATTTGAACTTGAATATACTCTAGCTATTATTTGGTGTTTTGGTATAAGTACTCTTCAATTAGCTTTCTGTTAGGTATTAAATTTTCATTTTAGTCTCAGCGATTATTTTCCACATACTTATTTGTGAAAGGTGATTTATATCTTTTATATGGATGTTACTAGTTTGACACTTTTATTTTGTATTTTTTTCAGTGTGGTTCTAAGCCATCAAGAGGAAATGAACGAATGCTTGAGATACTGGCAGAAGGACAAAAAGAGCATGGAAGATGGATGACTGTATTAGATGTATCGTAACTTTGATACCGTGAGACAATCTTTACCCTGTTTAAGTAAGGTATTTTGAAATAATTTCTTCAGATCACTTCGAAAAGATGATACCCCAAATAATACCAGATGAAATTTTGGAGTTCTTACAACTCAGTGAAGAAAAAGGAATTAGCAAAAATATTTATAACGTTTATAATCAAATGAGCAAATTAAATATCAATTTTGGGGGAAGCCTTTCCATTATAACCAACAACAAAAAATATATAAAATGGTCAAGTTCTTCGATAGTTCAAGGACTAAGTGACACATAAATGCTGATTGGCAATATTAGCCGGATTGCTCTGTTGCTATCTGATATCAAGATGATTGTTATTCATCTAAACTTGTAAACACCTAAAAAATGATCATGAAAATTGTATCTTTTATATAGATGTCACTAGTCTTACACTTTTATTGTCATTTTTTCAGTGTAGAACTGAGGCTGCCATCGAGAAGATTAAAAACACTTGGAAGGAAAGGAACACAAAAAAAGAGTTATGACTGTAACGGAATATCATGACATCAATACCATGGGACGGTCTTTAGCCGGTTGGAGTAAGTATTGTGAAAAAAAATTAGTTCAGACCATCTTCTGTATTCCACAAAAGATAATAAGTAAATGACATTTGGTGCTTTACAACTGAATTAAAAATGTAATATAAATATATATATATATATATATATATATATATATATATATATATATTTATAAACTATATATATATATACTGTATATCACCTTTCACAAATAAGTATGTGGAAAATAGTGAGACTAAAATGAAAAAATGTAATACTTAACAGCAAACTAATTTAAGAGTACTTATACTAATATATATATATATATATATATATATATATATATATATATATATATATATATATATATATATATATATATATATATATATATATATATATAAAAATACATATATATATATATATATTATATATATATATATATATATATATATATATATACACACATATATACACACATATATACACACATATATATATATATATTATATATACATATATATGTAATATTACATTTATAATCAAAATGAACAAATTAAAATATTCTTGTAGGAAAGCCTTTTCATTACAACCAGCAAGAAATACATAATGGTAAAGTTCTTCAAGGAATAATGACACCTATGCTGATGGGGAATATTAACCAGATTGCTATATGACAATTATCATTTATTTAAGCATGTGAACACCTGAAGTTTTCATTAAGATTTGTATGGACTTCGGCAGCTTAGCCATGACAACTCCTGGTCTAAAAGCTATTAAATTGGAAGTCTTGTTTACATCCAAAAATAAACATGCAAATGTATAATGACCTCTGTTCCTAATTTTGTTGTTTTTTAATTCTCTAATACGGTAGTTTGCAGGACAGAAGCTGATTTGGTTCAATGTAAAAAGTGTTTTTTCAGTCATGGTTAAATAAGATTGAAAACAATTAAAGAAGAAGTACATACATGATATACAGGGACCAGTAGATTGTTACTTCTGGGCACATGTATTAGAATGAAAATATGTCATGACAATATGAATTATAGGAGGGAAATAGTATTTCATGCTTATGTGATATAATTTGATTTTTGTTTCTTTTTCTTTTACAGTGCATCTTCAAATAGAAGATTGATGTTGCATCTATCATCCAACACTTAACATAACACAGGACACACTACTTCCTAGAGATAAACTGCTGAATCAACATCCATCAACAATCCTGGCATATTTCAATGGCAGCTGTACCACAATATCGTCCATTTTGTACCACTAGTTCTTTAGGACTAGCAATCCAGTCATAAGAAAAGACAAAAGAAAAAAATTGCATGAAAAGAAAAGACAAAACCAGTCTGATTGAATGTTTTTTCTCACTTCAGAACTTCATCACTTAGTCTAGCTACCGCAGGAAAGTATGTTGCGCAGAACTCGCATATCATTAAAAAAAAATATTTTGACATTATCTTTTGAGGTAAGGTATTCTTAAAGGATAGAATAATGAAAGAGGATAGAATAATGACATTACATAAATAGTTATGGGGATTTGATTCAGGAAGGATGGACAGATTATTATTAAGAGATCTGGTATTAAAGGATATCAGATGGCAGTTTTATTAGGAATTTTAATTAATTGCTAAAAGAAATATATTTAGCAGCTGCTTCAGACTGATGTATGTATTCAATAACAAATTTTATTTTTAAAATGTGTTGAGCAAAGAATTTCATGTTTAAAATGTGTTGATCAACCAGTATAGACAGAAGCTGGTTTGCATGTATTCAAATGAAACAGGACTTCAAACATTATATTTTATCCTTGTGCATCCTGTTTTGGTGCATTGTGTAAAATCAATGCAATATTTATAAAAGAAAAATACATAGTGATATTTGAGAATTCCTTTTCACTCTTAGTTTAAACTGTATTTCATACTAAAATGTTAAAACTATTTTAGGACCACTTACCACTAGACCATAATATATTACTAACATTGTTTTAAAGGTCTCGGTCAAGAAGTAGGGGTGTCTTTTTTGACAAGGTAAATTTGAAATAAGTCATTGAAAAATCATGTAAGTATTTATAAGAATTAGTTATGACTAATTTCAACATTTGTATCAAAAGTTTTCAGTCAACTGCACGAAAAGTGTGTTTTGAGTATCTTGATATTCAAGATGCTCTTACGTTTTGGCAGCCAGTTCCTTAGGTATCTTTTGTAAATGTATCAATATTTTGAAGCCAGCAGCAATCTATAGTAGCCCATAAAAGATGACAATTAATTCATATTTGAAAGACTGCATGTAAATTGTAAAAAATATCAAAGATTTCATCCAAGTAAAGAAATAAAAAGGTTTCAAACTTTCCATGCAGCTTGTAAAACTTTTAGAATGTATAATAGATACAGAAGACTACTACCATTGAAATGCATCAGTTAATCAAATTTTAGAATGTACTCATGTGTTACACAGCGTACGCTGCAAATCACTTTTTTTAAAGAAGGTGAGGTATACTTTAACCCTCCCATTTTTTCAAAGAAAATGATTTTGTTGCTGGTTAAAAATACTGCAAAAATTCTCCAGAAAGTAAAACCAGAGAGATTCACACACACATACACACACACTTACATACACGCATACATATACATGTCAGCATGACTGCATAGGTTCCTTATACTATTAGCATCGGACCCAATAAGAGTCAACTACTGGCTTGGATTTCTTGTCCGCATCTCTTAGCATTTGCAGTTGACTTCTCTATTAATCCTTTGTTAGGTCAGACCCTTTTGTTCGATTGTTTATAAATTCTGAAAAACATAAAAAAAAACAGGACTTCCAGTCATTGAAAGCAAGCCCAACAATTTAAAATTACAGTCATTTGGTGTTTGGTAATTGTAAACAAACTGCCATTCTTTCCGAAAGACTAAAGTAATTTTAACAACGGAAATAGATCAACATACATATATTTGCTATGGGATGCTGAGAAAAGCTGGCCAAAAGGAGATCTCCACCATGTTGCATCATGCCCATCAATGGTGAAGAAAATGTGATACAACAGATTTCCCCCCATGCCCCTGCCAAGAGTACAAATATTAAACACTCACTTTTAATTGCTACTAGCTTCTCTGGGTTGAGATTCTTGCAGCCAATCACTGACTTAGTTTTGATGTTTGATTGCCGTTGACCACGTGTCCAACCACCGAGGACTTCCTCTCTTTCAAAGATGCCATCGAGAAGCCTTCTAAGCATTACCGCTCGAATTATTCCAATGGTTGACAACAAAATTACGCCCAGCTTCTGCTTTGAGATGAAGCAGTTGTAGTCCCTATGGAGCCGAACCATGTGACTACCATTAGTGGGCTGTGTTATAGAAGAAACAAAAGCCGGCGACGTATTCAGACAAATAACATGAAAGATTCGCGCCCTTACATCAGCAATGTTCGATTTTTCCACATGTTAGAAAATCGAACATCTCAATGCCACCAAAATGTACGCATCACTGCCCACACACTCCATACATGCAGTGTATTTTTATACATACGCTTTACGTACAGTTTATTTTGCGAATTGTTTAAGCGGACACAGCGTGTACATTGTTTAAGAAATATTTAGTGAGAGCAGTGCGAGTAGCAACGTCGTAGATGTCGGGGCACAATATTGGCATGAAAGATTTGGAGCAGAAATTGTCTTTGCAAATTCCCTAAATATTAAGCTCTGGGTGTGTCCTTTAAGTTAGAAGAATTATTTATGATATCTTGCTCTTATCTTATGAGCTGAACAAAGAAGTTAGGGCTTGTTTCTTATCTTGCTGAGGCAACTTCCCTTTTCCTTATTTGGCTATCTTCTTTCTATTAACTCTGCAATATAAACATAATTGTCTCATAGAAGACGTAATTAATCCCAAAAGAAATTCCCCCATGATTTCACCTCTTAAGAAATTTCAAATAAAACTGACTATATTTTCAATAATTAAACACTTTGTTAATTGATATTTTAAAAATTCTTTCTTTATGTATTTTTCATTCGATCCATTTTACGATTCACTGGTACAGGAACAATTAATTTGTTTTTAAAGAAAATTAATTTCTTAGCTGCTTTGGGCCCACTATGCTACTAGTTTTTCAGGATAAAATAAATAGAATGTGTATTAGCTAACTAATGTAAAGGCTACGAATGTTGGAAAAACCACTCGCCATAGGCTAGCAAAAAATAATTGTGGCGAGTACAAATATAATAATATACTGTGGTACTTATAACACCTAATTTAGCCTCGCCAAGTTTGGCGAGTGAATTTTTGTATTTGTCCAAGGCCTGATTAAAGTGATGGTTATGTTTTATATTATAGAAAGCAATACAAATTAATTAAGACATATTGTCACTGGGGCCTGAGCCATTGTAAAACTAACACATGTTTATGATTTGTGTATTTTAAAAACGGTAGCCCCCTTTTACTAACCAATATTAGGGTTTTTATGCAAAAAACAACAAATTAAACGTGGAATCATAGCCTTCAACAATAACATTTAGCCTAGTGTACAGTAATGTAAAGCTTACACCTATCTCTGTTGATTTTTAGGTTTTGGAAAGAAAGTAACTTTAAAATAAGTAAAGAATTTGCTAAAACTTAAACAGACATGAGCGCAAGATTTAAAAAAATATCCCTGAAATCCTATGATTTGGAAAAAAGATTTCCTTAAAGATCCTAAGTTAAAAAAAAAAAAAAAACACCCTAAGAAGCATTAATATTAGGTTGCCAACGACGCTTTGAAGGGAATTTCTTGCTCTAAAATTATGTTTATGAAGTTATGACTTAAATTTAAATTTTCTTAAATTAAAATCCATTGATATGCAAATCACCTAATTATTATGCATAAATGATCCTAATACGTATCGTAAAGATCCACTTTTCATGATCATACATGAAATGTCTACCAGAAATTGACAATAATATATTTTTCTTTATCATGCAAACTAGCTAATTAGTATGCACACAATACTCCTTTTCATTTTAAATGTGCCTTAGTTCTTCACCTCTATGCCTAGTATCGTGGATGTACTTCATTCATATCTCAAGTTATGACTTAAAAGTTAAACATATTTGCTAAATTTTATTGATATGCAACTCACCTAATTAGTATGCATTAATGATCCCGAAACTTATCGTAAAGATAAAGCATTTGATATTCAACGATCAACCCACTCTTCATGATCATGCATGAAACAGTCTACGGGAAAGTGAAAGCAACACGTTTTATTATGCAAATTAGCTAATTAGTATGCACACGCAACACCCTTTTTTATGCTCATTTTAAAGGTAACTTAGCCCTCCACCTCTCTGCCAAATGTTATGACTGTACCCTATTCCTACATGGAATGATGTAAAAGGATACACTACAACATCATACTGTTACTGCATTATGATTCTGATAATATTATGTTAGGCTAATTGTTAATGTAAGTTTAGCATATAAGCCTTGGTAGGCCTAGGCCTAACAGTAGCAAGCCTTAGGCAAGAAAACTGAACCAGTCTTCCAACCCATCAATAGGCTACCATACATTATCTAACAAGGCTATACTATGATGAGGTTCAACATCATAACTTTCTTGCCTCAATAGTGATCACTCAAACAAGAAAGGCAGTTCAAAGAAAAGATTAATAAAGTGTAACGTTAGAGATCGTTTGTAACAATGTAAGGCCTACTGTTAGTGTTAACTAGTCAGATAAATATCTGACCGCGTAGTATTTACTTGGTCGGAAATGTGATCTGAGGTCATCAGACCGCATAGCAGCCGCGCGCATTCATCCCGCATTGGAGTAAAAACAAAGCGATCAGCTGTGTTTGTGTATACGTCATACAGCAAACGCATACTCCCACTTGTATCGCGCAAAGGTTTGTTTTTACTCCATAAATGACGTCATCTCCTGGATGTGACATGGCACCCGCCAAGTGAATACGCTATAGCAAATACATGACTGCGAATACATGACTGTATTGCATGTAGTGAGTAGCATGAAAGACATACAGGGAGGAAGGGGGGGGGGGTATTATCTCACTAAGTGTTAAAACACTGAGCTACAGGTCACAAACACAAACATGTTAGGCTAGGGCGAAAATTAAATGACAACTCTGTTGAGGAGGTCGGACATCCGGGAATGTTGTAATGCACGGTGACGTAACAATGCTTTTTTGACGATCTTGAACTTCAGTCAAAGGAAAAAACAAACAGTCAGTTATCATTGCAGTCATTGGGAGAAAAACCTTTTTTTTGTCATTTTGCTAAAAATACTGAACAAAATTTATTTTTCTTAACAAATGTTGTGTACTAGATAATAGTTTCCAATACATATGAGTACCAATAATTTTCGCTGACTAACTAAGGCAACACAAGTATTCATAAAAAAAATCATATTGACTGTGATGATAAAGTTTCCCCTTCAACTTGCCAAAACCGTACTGAGCCCGTACACGGCTACGTCGAACCGACCACCTTAGTCTGTGAAGAATATTCTTTTACCTGCTTGAGAAACAAACTGTTGCACAATTCCTCTTAATAACATTAAAACTACATTTAAGTAAAAGATATGATTCATATGCATACCTGCTTGAGCAACAAAAGGCTTAATTCCAAGATCGTTCCAACTTCCAGTTGTTTTGCCATGATGCAACGTTAGGCTATGCGCATGCATTTGTACCGGATCAGCTGGTAGTACGCGTATACACGTACGTACATACGTGACGTGCGTGCGTACGTACTTACGTCATGCGTCAGACGTGTTGTGAATGGTGGTCTTGGCCCAGTGTGCAACACATGACCTGATTTATTTGCTGAGAAAAGGAGGGAAACCAGGCTGGATCGCGATAATAATACAATAAACCAGTTTATGGTTACAAACGCACATGCCCGGAACTAATTATGGAGTCAGGTCAAGTGATAATAACAATCAGCGCGGTACGGTCCGATCATATGAAAACCAAAGCTTTCTCTGTGTTAATTCTACCACACGATGGCTTTGTGGGGACATAGAGATGGACGCCATGTGGGACATAGAGATAGGTGCCATGCGGGACATAGCGGTGGATGTCATGTGGAACATAGGAACGTGGAACATGGTGAGGGATGCCATGTGGGACAGAGGGAGGGATTCCATGTGGGCATGTGGAGGAATTACATGTGGCACATGGGTTGAGATGTCATATGGGACATAGAGATGGATGTCATGTGGAACATAGCGATGGATGATATGTGGACACAGGAAAGGATGCCGCCGTGTAGTAAATAGGGTGGTATGGCATATGGGACATATGAGTGCATGGGATGCCATTTGATACATCTTTAGGATGAGATGGCATGTGGGACATAGAGATGGATGTCATTTGGGACAAGGGTGGGATGATATGTGGGATATAGGGTGGAATGTCAGATGGGACATGGGTAGGGTGGATAGTGGGATGTTTTTATAATTGGACTTGTGATATGTGTGTCAATTTGAATCAGTATGCAAGCCATGACGGTATTTATCGTTCTAGTTTTATTTTATTATATACATGTGGCATCCCACCCTATATCCCACATATCATCCCTCCCTATGTCACACATTGTGTCCCTCCCTATGTCCCACATGTCATACCTCCCTATGTCCCAAATTTCCGCTTTTTCCTATCTCTAACATGGCATCTGGTTCTCCTAGATGCTCCATATAACATCCATATGTATGTCCTACATGATATCCCGCCCTTTGTTACACATGGCGTCCCTCGCTATGTGCCACATGGCTTCCCTCCCTATGACCCACATGGCATATCCTTATATCCTACATATCTTCCATCCATATGTCTCAAATGTGATCCCCACCATATGTTCATATGTATGTCCCACATGAATCTCACCCTAAAGTATGTCCCACATGGCATCCCAAGCTTGTCCCACATGGCATCCATTTCAGTTGTCCCACATGGCATCACACACGATGTCCATAACGGAAGGAACATCTATTTCGAAAGCACAAATACATACATGTAAGGGCACCTAATCCACCTAAATTTTAAATGAAAAAAATGGGAAGTAACAGTGTTATTCAATGCGTGTCAGTGGTGCTTATGGCAAAACATGCTCAATTGACCTCTTGACCTGCATTGCGCAATACATGTTATCATTACCATGAATTGGCTTATTGTTGAATTTATCATTAATTTGTGCATGTATATTTAGGCCTATTTGGAAGCTTTTAAACTTGAAAAACAAAACGGGAGTATGTATGATTTTATGTAGAGATAAATGTAATGGGGTCATACTTGTTGGGATGATGTGGGGGCGCTAAGAAGTTTTTCTCTTACCCCTTATAAATTATCTCAAAGATCAGAGGTCAAATAAGTGACCTCTGACACGTATTTCTAAGAGGAAAATTTGCGTCTGCTTTGCTGGGAATACAGTAACTGATTATTGGTTAATACTTATGACGGTGTGGAATGATTTATCAAAAGAGGAAATGTTGCATCTCCTTTGCTGGGGAAACAGTAACTGATCTTGAGTTGATGCTTGGTAGAATGGTGTGGTATGATGACAAATTTGTCCCGCTGTAATATGGGTCATGTACCTTAAGGGTCAGAGGTCAAATAGGTGATTAAAAGAGGAAATTTTGCATCTGCTTTGCCGAGGAAACAGTAACTTATCTTTGGTTGATGCTTGGTGGGAGGTGTGGAATGATAACAGGTTTGGACCTCCTATAACGTGGGTCATATACTTTAAATGGTGAGAGGCCAAATAAGTGATTAAAAGAGGAAATATTGCGTCTGTTTTGCTGAGGATACAGTAAGTGAGCTTTGGCTAATACTTGGTAGAATAGTGTGGAATAATGACAAGTTTGTCCCCCTATAATGTGGCTTATGCGCTTTAAAAGTCAGAGGTCAAATAAGTAATTAAAAGAAAAAAATTGCATCTGCTTTGCTGGGGAAACAGTAACTTATCTTTGGTTGATGCTTGGTAGGTTAGTATGGAATGAATGACAAGTTTGTCCCCCTATAACGTGGATCATATACCTTAAAGTGTCAAGAGGTCAAATAAGTGATAAAAAGAGGAAATTTTGCATCTCGTTTTCTGAAGAAACTGTAACGAATCTTAGGTTGATACTCGGTAGGATGGTGTGGAATGATGGCAAGTTTGTCCCTCTATAACATGGGTAATGTGCTTTAAAGGTCAGAGGTAAAATAAGTGATTAAAAGAAGAAATATGCTGACATATCTGCAGATTCTGATAAGTGAAAATAGAATGCTACATATTTCTGAAATGTTTCACTGATTTTGGTTTTGCTTGTTGTAGAATAAAAGCAATTGAAGGTCATGAGACATGTACCTTCATCCAAGCTAACTTCTGCACGGTCTTTTTGTGCCATTCATATTTTATATGTTAAACTATGGTATTATGTTTTAGTGCTACTGTAACATGTTATTTTGCAACAAAATAAGAAATAAGAACTAAAAGTACAGTTTCATTTTTTTTGTTGAATGTCAGCGTGCATGTCAAAAGTTAAACTTCAGTCTCCAGATCTAATTGTTTTTTTTTATCAAACTGTAATGTATACTAAAAAACTCAACAAAGCTACATTCTGCCAATTTGCAAACTGAGTTCAGATATGACTGAGAGATTTAAGTTACCTTCGCACATTTGCAGACTAATTTCAAATGTGACTTCATAAATTTTCAACTTCTAGCTGTCAAACTTGTTTAAGATTTGAATCAGAGATAAGAGTTAGATCTGCACATTTGCAGACTAATTTCAGATCTAGCTGTAGTCTGCATTTGGCAGACGCCTTAGAAGTCTGCAATCTAATCAGGTGTTGATCACCATTTTAGTCTGCATATTTTGCAGATCTGCTTTATCATCTGAATTTGATCTGCAAGGAGGTCTGACTATACATTTGCAAACATCTGCAGAAATCAGCCAGACTATTTATTAGTCTGACAGACTTTTTTCACTTAACTTTCTGATTAATTTCAGACTAATTTTTCCAGTAGGGAGCGACATTGCATGTGAAATACTCAAAAATCAGGCTGCTTATACAATGCTTGCATGGAAAATAACTCAAGTTCAGCTGGCTTACACAATGCATACATGTGAAATACTCAAATTCGGATGCTTACATAATGCTTGCATGTGAAATACTAGTACAATTTCGGTTGCTTACACAATGCTTGCATCATGGAAAATAACTCAAATTTAGCTGGCTTACACAATGCTTGCATGTGAAATACCCAAAATCAGGCTGCTTCCATATTGCTTGCGTGAAAAGTAGAACAAATTCACAATGCTTACATAAGAAATACTCAAATTTCGGTTGCTAAGCTAATGCCTGCATGTAAAATAGCTCAAATTCAGCTGACTTACACAATGCATACATGTGAAATACTTAAATTTCGGTACCTTACATAATGCTTACATGTGAAATAGCTCAAATTCAGGCTGCTTACACAATCCTTGCGTGGAAAATAGCTCAAATTCAGCTGGCTTACACAATGCTTACATGTGAAATACTCGAATTTTGGTTGCTTACACAATGCTTGCATGTAAAATAGCTCAAATTCAGCTGACTTACACAATGCTTACATGTGAAATACCCAAATTCGGGTTCCTTACGTAATGCTTGCATGTGAAATAGCCTAATTCAGGTTGCTTACACAATGCTTGCGTGGAAAATAGCTCAATTTCAGCTGGCTTACACAATGCTTACATGTGAAATACTCAAATTTGTGTTGCTTACACAATGCTTGCATGTTAAATAGCTCAAATTCAGCTGACTTACACAATGCTTACATGTGAAATACCCCAATTTGCGTTGCTTACATAATGATTGCATGTGAAATACTCAAATTTCGGTTGCTTACACTATGCTTGCATGGAAAATAGCTTACATTCAGTTTAAAAAAATTACGCTGTTAAGATGCTTACATGGTGCTTGCATAGCTTACACGATGCTTACGCAGTGCTTACATTTCAATTTGCTATGGTTTCTTATCTAGCTTTTATGACAACTTTTAAGTGCAAAGTCGCACCTTGGTCAATTAAAACAATGTAATTTAGTGACCTGTGACTGATCTATGTCAATATGAGTAACTGAGAGTTCAGCCCAAAAGAAGATATGAACATTTATCAGTCCAACCAAATACATTTTCATGAAAATCAAATGCTACCATTGGCCAGACCTATTAAAAAAAAAGTTAAGATACATAAAGAACTCATTTTCAAGGAAAATAAGATTTTTCATATAAAAAGTTAACAAAATTCAGACTTTCAATGAAATTTAGGATCAGTTTTTATCAGCAAATGACAATTCCCATAAAGGAAAGCTCTTTAATAGCTTTAAAATCAGGCCCATAGAAAAAGAAAAACTACTGTCCCCTGCCCCCACTCCCCACCCCAAGTCAATTTCCTCAAGCACATTACTTTAGGAGAAATATAATGGTTTATTGCATGAGGAATCATCTAATGGCTATGCGATTTAGGCCTTAATTGCCTAGCATGCTTTTGAAGCTTACCTCACCATGTATACCTGCCAACGTCTGCAGAATTGATCAAGTGGACCAATGGAATGGCCAATTTTCTCCTCAATCTGATTCACTTTTTGTGCTTATTTAATGAAATTTCTATCAAATATTTTGAAATTGTCACTTTCCTTCTTAAAAGTACATCTAATATACATATGCCGAGTCTCGCTACAGTAGCACAAACTTTTTCCTATCTCTTTAAGATTTATATCACTGCATTCGGTACTAAAATCGCACCAACCTTGTATGACCCAAAATTCCACTGGACCATTTGGGTTCCAGAACAACAGCTAGCATTTGACTGTGCAATGTGTAACATAAGAAAAACACACAAGTATGATAAGCTTATAATGGTATATCATTAAAACCAACAAAAACAGTAAGAAACTTAGTATTCTCTAAATTGGGAATAATTTGATGGAGGGTGGTTCTACAAACAATTACGTATGTTATGAGGGCTAACTTTGAAGCATGCCCTTGGGAATATAACTAATAACTAAGAAATTGGTCAATTTTACTATTCTGTAGCATGGAAACACAGTTTCCCATTAAAAAACAGCCTTTTGCCATCCAATTGAGGTCAATTCTATTAAACAAACAGAAATCTCTGAAATCCATGCCCCCAATCACCCTAAAATTCAGCAACAACTATGCTATGTGTCCCCCTCTTTCCTCCTCTCCTTCCCGAAAAAGAAAAGGCCTATTTAGTGCAAATTTAGTCTTTCTGTTTTGCTGGATCATGAAAAATTACTGTCATTGAACTTTTATGACAAATTTTAAGTGCAAAGTCAGGACCTTTGACAATTAAAACAATGTAAATTAGTGACCTGTGATGACCTACGTCAATCTGAGTGACAGAGTTCAGCCCAAAAGAAGAGATGAACATTTATCAGTCAAACCAAATACATTTTCATGACAATCAAATGCTATTGGCCAGACCTACTGCTAAAAACTTAAAATACATCATAAAGGACTCATTTTCAAGAAAAATACCATTTTTGTTAATACAAAAAGTTAACAAAATTTAGACTTTTATTGGAATCTAAGATCAGTTTTCCTCAGTAAATAACTATTCCCACGAAGGAAAATTCTTTAACAGCTTTAAAATCAGGCCCATAGAAAAAGAAAAACTACTGTCCGACCCCCCCCCCCTCCTGGGCCAAACCTACTACACCCCCTCCCCTCCTTCTCCCCCCTTATCGGTTTTTGACTTAAAAGTTTATGAAGTATTAATTAGGTATGTTCATTGTAAGATCATAAATATGTATTTTGTAAAAGATATAATTTGAAGAAAGTCAAAGCTTTCAAAATTTGGTATTATACAATTTTCCCTAGAAAATAGATATGAACAGATATTTGGGCCAACCACTTGACCCTGTTAATTTATTTAACTTTAATAGGATTAAGACACGCATTGACACACTTTGTCACAGACCTATTTCACTGTTCTGACACATGCAGGTTTTCAGAGTCTTACACATATTTCCACGTGTCCCAGTATAGGTGTCATATAACTCTTAGGTCTTTTCCGTCAATGTTCAAATTACTGAGTATTTCAAAGAGATCTTCATGTTTGACTTTGTCAAAGGCTTTGGAGTAATCAATGAAACATAAACATAAATCTGTTTGTACTTCTATGCACCTTTCCATGATCATTGATAGTATAAATATTGCATTCCTAGTGCATTTGTCTACAACAAAACCAAATTGTGTTTCTGAAATTTCTGGCTGAATTTCTTATCCTGGACATTAGAACACGAAGCAAGACCTTGGTGATATGGCTCATCAAGCTAATGGTCCTGTGTAGTTCGCATTCTGTTGCACCTGGTTTCTTAGGTAAAGTTATGAAGATAGATTTGCTAATATCTGGTGGTATCTGTCCTGTATCATATATCATATTTAAACGCCTATAATAGTTTCAATGCCTACATCATCAAGAGCCAAAAAACTGTAGTTGGCATTTTGTGAGGTTCTGATGCTTTGCCATGTTTCATGTTACTGATGGCTCTTTGCACTTCCTCTTTTAGTTTTGATGGGCCCTCTATTTTCTTTTTAATGGTAGGTGTTTCTCCTCTGTTATCATCAAAGAGTTCTTCAATGTATTCTGACCGTATCGGTGTAGGATGTCCTCTTTGTCCATGAGGATGGTACCACCTTTTGATTTAATGCAATCTGTCTGTGTACAGGTACGTTTTCCTGTTAGTTCTCTGACTTTTTCATGCATGTATTCACTATTTATGTTACGCGTATTCTCAATTTCTTTGCACTCTTGATTGCTCCAGGTTTCTTTGGCTTCATTGTATTTTTTCTTTACTACTCTGTTTATCTCATGATATCTTTAATCACCATCCTTTGCTAACCGTCTTGTTTTCATTAAGTCCAGCATTTCTTATGTCATCCACTTTTTGTGATCCTTCTTTACCTGTTTTGGAATCTGTTCACTCATTGCTTTTGTAACTGAATCCTTCATTTTTTGCCACATTTCATCAGCCTCAGTAAGGCTTTCCAGAACTTCGAATTTGTTCTTCACTGAAACTGAGAATCGCTTTTTTATGTCTGGATCAGTTTTTAACAGGTTGATAAAAGATATAATTTGAGGAAACTCAAGCTTTCAAATTTGCCATACAATTTTGCTGCAACCAATTGAGATAAACACTGTACTGTGTGCAAGCTACCTTTAGGTTCACTTGGTTTCCCTAAACTGATCTCTACAGAAGTTTTTGTTGTGACTTCCTGCTTGACTTTCTTTGCCTTATTGTGCACTACCTGCTGGATTGGTGTGGTCTCTGACATTGGAGAGGTGTGAAGTGTGGGTGTGTGTGTGATTTTTTTGTTTTTAAGAAAGCAGGATTACACTAACTTTGTTGAGACACAATTAGAGTTACCCAGTGAATCAGGTAGTGACTTAGCTAGACTTTTTTAAGGAATTACCCAGTGAATCAGGTGGTGGCTTAGCTAGACTTTTTGAAGGAATGTGTAGGGGGAGGGGGCGTAAAAATCTCAATTCCCCCTTACTTCCTAAACCCCCAATTCCCTACACATACAGAAGAAATCAATCTTTTAAGGGAAAAGTCAGAAGGTTTAAGGAAATACTTTGGAAATTTTTAAATAACTGGATATTTATAGAGCAAAATAAGAAATTTTAAGAAAAATTCAGATATTTTGAGGACAAATTTCTGAAATTTTAAGACATAACTTGATAATTTGCTAACGCTAAACGGCTAAATAGACAAAACATAAAGATTCGATTTGAAGAAAAATTCAATTCAATTTTCTTAATATGGCTTTCATCACGATAAACAAAACAATTCAACATATTTCTGTTGTGCAAATTTTTTAAGTTTTTGGAAATTTCTGACCAGGCTCCTTCCCTTCCTTTTACATTTTAAAAAAGAATCAAGTAAAAACCAAATTGAGCTCTCAGCCCAGTCTGCAAGAGATATTTAAGTTTAAAGTTTGGTTTCACTTGTGTACAAACGACTGAAATTAGACTAGTTGTGACGTCATAGCCTCAGATTCCATAAACTTTTTATGTATTCTATCATATTTTGTCCTGCAGTTTTGTGACTTAAACCTCATGGGATATGTCAAAAAAGAAGTAAATTTTTAAGAATGTGAGGATGAAGATGTCATCTTTCCATAGTAAACTTACTACACCAGTCATTTCTACACAGAAAAGACAACTTTGAACTTTTTTTAACGGAATAACATTTTTGAACGCTTTCTTCCCCATTTTTTTTTTAAAATCTTCTTTCATATAAGATGGACATGCTTGACCACTGAACTAATCCTTTAACCTTGTGAAATTGGTTTTTAAATTTCTTTAATTGGCGACAGCAAGGATGTGTTTGTACATCCTTAGCGACAATAGTATGTGTAGTATTCTATTTTGTGTTCCGTTACGTCTATTATGTATACTGATCATGTTAAAACGTGCAAAATCTGATTTAAAAAAAAAAAAAAATACCTATTGGGAGCTCTGTACAAACAAACGGTACGCTTTCCCACGCACGTTATCTCTTGCTAACAGCGGAAAGGACCGCGGTAATATAAACTTTTAAGTGCAAAACAATCATTATCATGATAATCAACAGTAAAAAAGTTTTTTTTTTTTTAATCAACACATCATTCCAGCAATTTCGATAGATAGAAATACTGTTAAACTTTAAAAAAACATACATATTGTCATTACATTTCGATGATTTAATTAAGTCAGAAATTACTTAAAGCAAAAGAGAAAAATAGAAGAAACAATATTAATGGTAAGAAATTGAATATATGGATAGGGATTCTGGGAATTCCATGTAAACACATAATTGACCTTTGCTGTTGTGATGCCGTTAAACTCTCATCAAACAAACAAACATAATGAAATACATTTAAATCCGAGAACAAAATTCTCCTTAATTCTTCTTTACTGGGCGAATAAAAAAAAACGTTTTTATATTTCCATTTTCCGTGCCGTTTGGATCATATGACTGTATACTGGTATAATGCGTTGACACGTATAGCCAGAACTGGCAATATGCGACAACAGTTAGCTGATTAGATGAACTCTGAATTTACATATGTTCAAAGCAGCCTCTTTCAGGGTTAGAAGAGTCCAGAGTGTATACAGTTATATCCTACATCATGTTATAGGCCCGCACATTGTGTGAATTTTCAAATGACTATGCAGTTGTATTTGTGTTTAAACTGTTAATTGCAAAGCTATAACGAAATAGTGGGAATACGAATTTTGGGATAATTCCAATTTCATTTCATCTAGGTTTTGTTACAATCTTCACAACATCTTTCATAATATTTATTAACATAAATAATTTCCAGAACATTTTGTGAAAACAAATCCATGAGATTATTCAAAGATATTATTCATAATGATATTATTGCCAACGAAAGATAATGTCACGTGACCGAAATTCACACGTTCATGCGTAACAGACCAATGGTTTACTGGGGAAATGTTAATGACAATCAAAAGTCAAATGCTTGGCCGTCTGCACAATTCAAGCATGGTATGGGGTCAAACGTATAAAAAGATGCTTTAAGACGCTGGTAGTAAGTGACGGAGATTCGCGCGCGTTTTCGGTTGAACAAAATTCCCCAGCAGCTGATTGGTCAACGTACAACCTATTTTAACCCCTCTACAAAACCTCTCTAAAGTGCTACATCCTTATAAATTCCTTTAAAATGCTTTAAATCACATGTTGATACACTGTACAACCATCTCCTTAAACATGTTAACTCCCACCCATACTTAGTATGAGTTTAAATTAATAGCAAACTTAGATGGGATAAACATATAAACGACAAATCCAATGAAGCAAACCGTCCCAGCAAACACAAAACGTTTTTATAATATTTTGTATTTTAATGTTTTAATATCAAAATGTGGTGTCATGAAAACATTATTATAACATTTTTCATATAATATTGCGCAAAGAATGTTTTTATTATATCATATTAATGTTTGTTTTTTAATATTTAAAAAAAGTTGTAAGACATTTTTATGATACCACAAAATGATATTATAAAACTATTTTCATAATTTTGAAAAAAAATTGTGCTTTTAATGAAACGACTGATAAGCGTCTATGACTAAAAATTCACAATAAAAATGGCGACTTCCATATATCACTGTAAGCTCAGTGCGCATGCTTGAGTCTCCCGATCGGGGGACTTATTGAATCCCCCGATCGGCGGTACGAATCGAACTGTAAACAGATAAAAATCATGAACAGATTTCATGATTTTCAGAACATAATCGGTTTTATTCATAATTCTATCCCATTTTGAAAATGCTTATGGGCTATTTTCAGAATTGTTAATCGGCGGTCATGTCGGGCGCCCTCATTTGTTATGATAAGAAAGCTATCAATGTAACGTTATTATGAAATTACACAACGTCGCATTGCAACAATACATGGTATTTCTGGTATTTAGTGACAATGGCCCATGCCGCGTTAATCCCGTTACTCAAACTCCTCAAAATATCCGCCGATCGGCGGATATTTTCAACCCTGAATTTTCTTTTCTCAAACCACAGGCACGCAGCTCTTGGTAAACTATCACCACAGAGAAACCTAATCCGGTGTGATAGTAAATCCCCCCCCCCTCCTAAATCTGGGCCCCCCGGTCCTTATTTCCTAAAGAATGTCTAGTGAATTTGGTCCTCTGGATTGATTATACTAGGTAATTTACTGGTGTGTATGTACGGTTCCTTCAATTAATTTTGTGCACTGAAGTGATAAGCTAAAAAGTAATAAGAAGTGATAAGCTTATACACTAAAGAAGAAAAAAAAAGCGTGCTTTACGCAAAACGGCAGTGAGGTTTAGTGTGAAGGGAGAAGAAGGACTTTTTCTTGCAAAAGGAGCACAAGTTGTTGTTTCCAAATTTCATAGGAAAGAGGGGCCGGGGCCCAAATTTCATAAGAAAGAATGGCCGGGCCAAAATTTCATAGGATAGAAGGGCCGGGGCCCAAATTTCATAGGAAAGAAGACCGGGGCTTAAATTTTATAGGAAAGAAAAGCCGGGGGCCCAAATTTCATAGCGGACCGTTTTTGTTATGAGGGGACTAGATTTACGGGATGGCTACGGTTTAATTGTCTGGGGGCCCAAATTTCTAGGAAATAAGGAGCGGGGTCAACATTTACTGGGGGATTTACTTTTACACCGGTTAATGAGTTCAGACCACAAGAATGAAGCAGACACAGTAATTGCTGGATAAACAGGTTTGAGATTTATTTTTGAAGCATGGGCTATCATGTTGCAAGTGAGAGTGCTTGTTTATATTTATCTGTAATTGATGCAGTTTTTCTAGAATATTTTTTTAGCAAAGACCCTAACGGTATTAACGCCACTGCTCCATGAATATAGATTACTGACAAACTTGTATATATAGTTAATGGGCTCATATTCGTTTATCGTATGAAAAAGAAGCATACATTCTATCAATAAAATTTCTCTTGACTCTATAATCATCAACCCAATGTTGTTTTCCGCACGAGAGACAACTTCCCAGCCACGAAGAGTCATACAAGTCCAAGTTACTAACAAACCGATCATTTTTCAGAAAATCTGGTTGATAACCCTTTTCAAGTAATTTTGAAACAAAGTGACACGCAGACACTTTTGATGCGGAATTTGTTGCATACGTGTACCCATAGCCACAGAACCTTTACTTCTCCAATGAAAAAATTGTTCATACTTTACACTGTCTTTATCAAGTTCTAGCAAATAATTGGCAAGATCCGTCATCGATTCAAAGTCGTCGATATGAATAAAAGAATTTGGTGGTGCGAATCTCTCGTAATCAGCTTTCCTTGCGCCCAAAACCACCGGAACAGCTTTATATATCGCTACTGCTTTCCAAAACTTTTCAGTAATGTATTCCCCGCAGCAGCTATTTTCTAGCGCCAAAATAAACTTGTACCTTCCGATTGTTTCTATTTCTTTTGAAACTGTTTTCGGTAGGCTACGATTTCCGCATTTCCCATACATATATATCGGCAGATGCTTGGATAAGTCGTATACAAATTGTGTCCTTTTCCAAAGTAGTGTATTACATCGGCTTGATACCCACGCAATTAGGTCTGTCTTTGACTGGACCTTTGGCTTATGGGCCTGATTGTATACACTCACTGTGCTGTCTTTGTATGGAATGAAATATCCGTACGGAACAACTATGTCGGCCTGAGAATGAAAACTCATCGTTAAATTATACGAGCTATTACGATATTGAACGGGTGGAATTAGATGGGAGCAAGTTGACTGGCTTTCCATGGTGGACATAATCCATATCTGATCAGTAACTCTGTTTTCGTACAGTTTATTCCAGTTCACATCTCTTCCTTGTGTTAACACTATAACTTTATCTTGTTTCGATATGTTTTGTTTTGCATACAAATTTACGGTTACTCCCTCTTTTTGGCAATCATATGATATCGGGAACGTGTAACTAGATTTCCATGATAGTCTAGGTTTATATATAAGCACTTGTAGCACAGTTGTACTTGTGTCAGCAAAGCTGAAATTGTTAGAACCGTCCTTTCTGTTTGTAAAACTTTCTTGGTGATTATGTGTTTGTCTTGTGACAGTACTCCTGATTTTATGATTGTTGTTAATGAACTGATAGTCATCTAGAAACAGAGTAGAAATGTAAAGCAACACAATTGATAAAATAAGCAGAAAATATACGAGTAACGCTGAGGAAGGTATGCCTGCAGACGAAACCATTTTTGTCTTTTCATGCGATTTCTTCTAAGACATTACCTTCTTTCTGCTTTTTGTTTTGTTTTTACGAAAACAACTTCGGTTTGGTCCAACTATGAATATAAAATTAAAATATGTTCTCCATCGAGAGGTAAACTTCAAATTTGAAAATAAATCTAAGGCCGGCTATGAAGGAGTCAAGCTTGTTTTTGCTTTATGATTCCTATTTTACAAAACGACTTCGATTTGGTCGAACATTGTATATAAAAAGAATCCGCGGTCCTTCCAAATCAAAATTAAATCTCCACTCCTGTCCTGCAACAATTTACACATCAGATTGAATATGCTAATCACAGGCGAAAATGGAACTTTAAAACTCTGCGGTATAAGTATAGATTTCTTACGTAATAGACACAAAATGATACTTCTGTGCTGCAAACTTTTACGTTCTTCCCAAGCGGGTTTAAAAGAATGGTATCGTCCATAAATACGTTCAAAAGTAGCTGGGAACGTCACTTCGGTTTTCAATTTTCCCTATTGATCGCGAGAAATCTACGATGTTATCGATCACACATGCGCCGGACTGAACATAGCGGCCTACATTTGTTATCGAAAACATCACAGATTTCTCGCAACCAATAATGAAAATGGAAAACCGGAAGTTACGTTACCAGCACTGCGGCATTCACTTACGAATCATTTATGGGACGATACCTTTCCTTTAAAAGTATTCGCAGAATTGATACTATTAATACAATATAACGAAGATGTAATAACTGATCTCCTCCAACTTGACCAGATAATTACATAAATGTTAAAGGATCAACGTTGATGAACTGATAAAGAAATATTTGGTACACAAACGATCAAGATCACCAAGATAAAGTTTGGCCAAGTAACTAAATTGTTTCCTCACTAGAAAAGCAAATACAACTTTACTTCAGAAAATGTCCACATTTAACAGTCCAATCCACTTCATGCCCACTTCTTTGCAGGGAGTGCTTCCTTGGAATTTTTCTGGGGTTTTAATCACAAAGAATGTTTTGACGCATTCAAAGTCTCTATGGCAATGTAAGAATAAGTTTGTAGATACAGTCGTCTTGTATTTGAAAGCCACTTCAATTCGTTTTTGAAGTGTATTACGCAATAACCTAATAATATGCCAAAGAATTTTGTTAGTCATGCATAGCACACACCATTGTGCATTGTTACTAATCACTGTCTAATCCTCTTTCGAAGGCTTGATGGTCAAGAAGATGCAAAACACAAGGCTGCGATATTACTTGGAAAAGTGTATTCTTGGTGAAAAACTGAACACAATGACTTACAACATAAAACGTACAACATAGCTGCATAATCAGACAATGTGAACTCTCTTAACAAAAAAGGATTAAACTTAACAAAAGAAACTAAAGTAAGATCAGCAGTCTTATTAAACGAAAATAAATTGACGCCAGTGCACCACAACTGGTTATCAAAGGCCGTGGACATTGACTTGGTTGTTGATGTTATGTCTGTCCGTGTTCGTCGTACCTGCTGTCCATAAAAACCTCAAAGAAGCTAGAAACACCTTCATCTGTGATAAACTTAAAAACTCACTTAACGAAAACCCAAAGGCATTTTGAGCAAAATAAACCAACTTATAATTACCCCAGAAGGTGTCAAAAGCAACTGCATAACCTAGACCCCAACAAAGCCTCAGGTCCTGACCAAATACCACCATGGTTTCTAAAAGCACATGCTGATGACCTCTATGAAATTCTAACTGATCTCTTTCAAACCTCTGTCGATAATGGTACTATCCCTAACAAGTGGAAAGAAGCAAACATATGTAGTGTTTTTAAAAAGGTGATAAACAAAACCCAGCTAATTATAGACCTATTTCCCTCACCTGCGTTTGTAGTAAAATCCTTGAGCATATAATCCACTCACATGTGATGAAATTCCTTGATGAGCATAATATCTTAACTGATTTACAACATGGCTTCCGTGCAAAAAGATCGACTGAAACACAACTCCTCTTAACAATAAATGATATCTCTAAACAAATTGACCAAAACAGTAACGTCTCTATGGCTATTCTTGACTTCTCAAAAGCCTTTGATAAAGTCCCCACCAGCGCTTTCATTCTCAACAACCGCATCCAGCGTGTTGTTTGCGATGGTGAAATCTCTGATTCTAAACAGGTTTTATCCGGTGTACCACAAGGTACTGTCTTGGGTCCTTTACTTTTCCTCTTATATATAAATGACATTAATATAAACAGCACAGTCAGACTGTTTGCTGATGACACCTTTGTGTACAGAACAATTGATAACCCTCTGACCAACAAATCCTCCAAGATGATCTTAACAAACTTGAACAAGCATTTGTCAATTTCCTCTAAGAAACTTTAAATATCATAAAAACCTAGGTGTTGAAATTGATAATAAACTTAGATGGGAATACGCAGGCTTATAAAGCTCTAGTCAGGCCAGACGTACCAGTCTGGGACCCCATCACCAGTCGATGTGGATAAACTTGAATCTATTCAAAGGAGAGCAGCCAGGTTCTGTATGGCAGACTACTCTTATGTGCTTAAAACAAGACGATACAACACCCGGCTACATATGCTATATAAAATCAATAACAATCTTGTCGCCATCAATAAAGATGTAGAACTAATACAAGAAATAATCATGACCTTAATTTCCAGGTTCCCTATGCTAAAAAGAATGTATATAAACAACTAAAGGATTGGAATGCTTTACCGTCAGACATTGTTCATGCACTAAGTCTCAATTGTTTCAAAGCTAAACTTACTAACACCTGTATTGCTAACTAGTTTTTTTATATTATTTTTTACTCATACTTTTTACGCTCGGTTGGCGTTCATGTCCTCTTGAAGGATTTTTTGCCGACTTAACCGTTTCAGATTGATGGATGGATGGATGGATGGATGTGTTCAACTCTCTCTCTCTCTCTTGATGGATGGATGGATGGATGGATGTATGGGTCGATCGATTGATTGATCGATTGATTGATTGATTGATTGATTGATTGATTGATTGATTGATTGATTGATTGATTGATTGATTGATTGATTGATTGGTTGATCGATCGATTGATTGATTGATTAATTGATTATATTTTTTCACTTTGAGATCAATTATACGTGCACAAATATGCATAATTATGTTGTATAAAAAATAAAAGACAAGAGATCAAACAAAAATTAATATGCAATATTAATGCGACAAAAATGATCTGCACAATGAAAAAGAAAGTACCAAAAGTTAACCCAACTGGGGGATAAATTTGTTTTCATAGTGTGATAGTGGTCCTGATCTTAAGAAACATAAACTGGTAAATGAACTGATGGAATGGCACTGGAAGTGGAAACAAAAATGCAATAATGACAACAGTAAAACATGCTTAAAATGGTAAAATATTATAATATTCAATTGAGACAGTATGAGAAGGCAACATGAACATAGATATGAAAATAAATACAATAAGAATAAAATTACTGTAAAAAAGTGAGCCCAAATAAGATACAAACCCTAAACCTGACAAATGATTAAAATGGCAAAATGGTAAAAAAGCAAAAAGTATTAAAGAACACTAAAATGTAAACATGTAGTGAAAACTAAAACAACCAAAATAGAAATAATGATTAAAAATTAAATGGCAAAATGGGGATGAAATAAAAGCAATCCAATTGACCACAAAAATGGGGCAGATAAACTCAAAGAGTGAAAAAATAACCTGTTAAATTGTTTAAAATAAAATCACTTAAAACCTCCCTAGAGGTTTAAAACGCATCAGTGAGGAATTTCTTGCAATTTATTAATTCAAAAGCATCTTTATAGTGTGTTGAATGTTGATTTTAACGTTTGTCCTCCGCCGCCATTTTGGCGGCGCAATACAAACAAACCAAAGCTGTGTCGCCTAAAAACTGTGAACCATAAAAACTAACTATATAAGCACTGAGCAAAGGCAAAGAAACAGTCAGCCACATAATAAGTAGAATGCTACTTTATAATTTTTAAAAATGATATGCTTCAAAATGTAGAACAGCAATACCGAAAGGGCGGCGGAGGACAAACAATAAAATCAACATTAAACACTTCCAATACAGCAACCTTTACAATGGAGCCTTGATGGGCCTAATGGATAAGGTGGATAGATTTCGAGCAATTTGCTTTTCTGCAAAACGTAAGGAGTTCGAATCTCGTCAAGGCACTTAGTTTTTCTTCATCTTTTCCTCCTCGTTTGAATTGAAACATGAAATTATTAGCTGAGTTATTTCACGTAATAGCTCCATGATTTAACAAACTAACGAAGAATGTGCACAGCTCTGTTCACCTCGGCGGTGTCATATTACCACACATACATCTTACGTGGATGTACCTAATCTCCATACGCACAATGTACGTTTCTCTGAACAATTGTAATACTTTGATGGCGTGTGTAATTATGTGTCATATACTTACTAACGTCAATTCCGATTTGTTTTGAGCCGACACCACCTCTTTAAACCATTGCTTTTAACAGATGGGAAAACGGGTCGAAACTTAACTCTTAAGGTAGTTATCCCTTATAGGAGATGTTGACTTAAAACTTGTTCGATGAAAATGACCATTTTAAAGAAAGACTTAATTGAAACAAAACGTAAGTCTTTTGGAAACTACGGTAACTCGAAATACACTCACAATGGATTAATTTCATATTACTCACAGACAGTTAGTAACATGACCTTGCTATATGACCGTTACTGCGACATTATTAATTTCTGAGGACTTGACCCAGAAGTTCAAATTGAGCATTTCGTGGTTTGTAAAACTATCACTTCCGAATGAATACAGAAAATTCAAATTGCTCTAACTTATGAGTTTCAATGGTTGTCACTAAAGCAGAAGATCAGATGACGTAAAAGACATTATATTTCGGGTAAAAGCGGGATCAGAGCATTTTCAGTCTCTGTAAAGTTCCCAAAATAAAGATTTTCGTGGCCCATTTTGTGATGATCTTTGAAAAGGTAAGATTCGTCACTCGATTTTCTGATCTGTGTAAGTCACTTTCCCTCATAGCAGACAACTTTTTATTAAACTCAATATGCTCTTTTAAAGAGAAGTATTAATGCCGTCAAATTTAAGCCACTTTTAAGAAACTTTAGTGGATAAAAATACTAAGGAAAAATGCCACTCCAAATTCTCACTTCTTGGACCTGACTTTCTTTCTAACGTGATAGGGTGTGGCTTTTACAGGCAGCCAGGTAGGGCTAAAGCGCCAAAGCAGGTCAAATCCAAAATCCGAGCTTCTAAAGCGCGTATTAAGCTGCTAAGTCGCAATAAACTTATGTCCCAGTTCCATCACAGCTTGCGCTTTTGGTTTGCCCCCATTAAAGTATGGCGGGCCCTCCTACCCCTATCCCATTTAGCTTTTAGATCTACCCCTAGGGTACAGATATAAATTGATAAACCTGTCTTATATGCTGAAATTTGACAATTATAGGCAAAAAATTACACCAAAAATGTCCCCCTTGACATAACACGCTGATTATTTTCGGGAAATAGACTAAAGTCCGGGAAATAGACTAAGTCCCAACTCCGTAACAGGTTGGGCTTTTGATTGGCCCTCATTGGTGCATGGTGGGTCCCATCTGCCCCCTACTTTACTTAACTTTTAGATCTACGCCTAGGGTACAGATATAAATCAATTATTGTATCTTATATGCAAAAAATGACAATATAGGCAAAAAATTACATTAAAAATGACAACAAATTCCCCGTTGACTTAACACGCGGATTATCAACGGAAAATAGACTTAAGTCTTAGTTCCGTCACAGGTTGCGCTTTTGGTTGGCCCTCCTTAAAGTAAGGTGGGTCCCTTTTCCCCCTATCCCATTTAACTTTTAGATCTACCCCAAGAGTACAGATATAAATTAATAAATCTATTTTATAAGCTGAAAGTTTCTCTATTAATACGCGGATTATTTTCAGAAAATAGACTAAGTCCCAGCTCAGTCACATGTTGTGCTTTTGGTTGGCCTTCATTGATGCATGGTGGCTCCCATCTGCCCCTGATTGTAGATGTAATGCCTGCAGACAGTAACCATGGAGTTATTCACTGAAGCAACAAAAGGCGGCATGCAGGAAGATCAGTTCTGAAAGTGGACTTGATGAATTTCTAAAAATATTTTTACCAAATACGCTCTGATGATAAACAAGATAATGAATTTTATCAACATATATGCATCCTTAATTTGACGGTAAAACAAGTACCGTATTATTACGGTAAAAATGGAATGCCGTGCATGCGCAGAAGTAATTTTGTCAATCGAGATCGCAGTCGATCTGTCGATAGTTTCTTCCGCATGCACATGCTTTCAATCACTGACAATTATGAGAGAAAAAAAGGTTAATAAAGGTGTTTCAGCTAACGTCACGAGGTCACATAATTTTGTTTACGTGATTTTGTCGGGCGAAACCACTGTCGTCTGCTGTAAACTTAATCAGACTTAAATACGTTTGCAAGTTGTTATATAAGATTATTTTTGTAAGGTAATTATGCCCGAATCTTGCTATGCCATTGGTTGCACTTATAGATGTGTGCGGATGAATAAAAAGATATTTTCTCGATTTCTATCTGATCCCTTGATCGACGTTCGTCGAAGTCGGTTTGTACTGTACGACGAGAAGATTCAACATACGGTTCAAACTAGGATTGGAAGCGAGCACTTTATTTCAGGTATGTGGGCTTTTTCTGACATGTTTGAGTTTGACGAACAATCAGCTGGAGTTAACGTTAAAGTTACTCATCATTTACCCGGTGAAAATATAAAAATTAAAGAAAATATGAAGTAAAATCGGAAGCGAACAAAAAATTGCAAGTAGTAAAATTCGCTGATCTGGTACTGTAGCTTAGCATGTTGTATGTTTGTGGTACTGTAGCTTAGCATGTTGTATGTTTGTTGTACGCTTTATGTGACTGAGCTGTGTGAAGATGCGTGAAATGCAACGACGCCGCTGGTAGCACGGAACTAATTATTTTCCCCATTGAAGCCTATTATGAAAGAGTCAAAATAGGGGTCCTTTTTGTACCAGAATGTTATAAATTTGGGATCTTTTGTAATGTTTTCCAAAAAGTACCATCTAATATCTCTTGGATGAGGGTACTTTCAATAGGGGGTCACCACAGGTTTTAGTCTTTTTTTTTAGGCTGAAGTGAAGATGTGTTATACACCCTCACTAAGTCACTAAAATTTTGGTGTGGGTCCTTGGTAAAATAGTTTCCCATGAAACTTTTACTGAAACAAATCTCGTCAAGTTTGGACATGCATAGTCAAGTCCTATCCTTTCTCTACCATTCCTGAAAATTTCAACTTCTCAGCTTCCTGTCCCATGAATATATTAGCTTTTTCTCTGACTGTCTGAGGGTTCTCATTTTTCGATGGCGAAGTGATACCTTATTAGTTCTGTGCTACCCGCTGCCCTGCAAAATGAAGTCCAGTTAAGTTAGAGTCACGTGATGAAATCCCTCTATTGGTACTGATACCGTCCTTATACTACTAAACCACTATTTACTTATTAACTTGATATGTGTGAAGCCGCCGAGATCTTTTCACTAATCATAAAGTAATTGCATGTACCAGTTTATGTACGACTCTTCAACGTCTTACACCAAGGTATTTTGCTACTTTAAAAAAAAAAAAGGACGTGGCAATATTCAAATTTTAATTGGCAGAAATTGATATTCTTGAGATCGAAATACATAATTTAAGCTTTTAGCTACAGCAGTGGGTGGGTGGGGGTTAAGGCTTAAAGACTGTTCTTCTTTAAAATGCCCGATTTACACGAGGGACCTTTTGTAGGGCATGGTACAAAGTGTTATAAGTTACTTTACTATCAATGCTGCAACAATATTGCCCGTGGGTAAACCCAACGGGCCCGAGAAAAACTTGACAATTGGGCCCCAAACAATGCCACTGTAATATGTTTGTTATGGGGCCCGACCACATGTATTTTACACGGCCCCCATACTCTAGTTGCGCCATTGAGTACTTTATTTCTGCCATTGTAGATTTACATTGTTAAAAATTACGCCTATGTCTTTAAGTTACTAAATAGCATATGAATCGGTACATAAAGTGATGTAGAAAATGTATAAACTAAGAGAGACATAAGCCTTCGTTCAGTGTCTGACAATTTCTTTGAAAAATATACATATGTCGTACATATTTATTCACATTTTTATTGTTTGCTTCTTCTTGTGTTTGAATCATTTATACAATATGTCTGTACAATGTGGTACGGGGCTCAAGACACCAACCATACATTAATATGTTAATGATTGACAATGAAAACGCAATCTTTGACGGGGCTGCACGGTACTGTGTTAAATCAATAGCAAGAAAAATGTATGTTATTCAAGCCTTTCATAAAAATATTTTAAAAAAAAGTTTAGATTTATATCCGTTCTTAGAGAAATATCTCAAAGTCATATTGGAGAAAAATCTCAAAGTCATATGGGGTAGGGGTCAAAAGAACCTCACCGCCGATGAGGGACAACGAAAAACGCAAGTTGTGACGGACCTGGGGCTTTAGATAAAAGTCCAAGGGGTAAAAGGTATGGACTTGTTTTTGATTTTCCGGAGGATAATGAACGTGTTAAGTCAATGGGAAATTTTTGTCATTTTAAGTGTATATTTGTGTCCATAATTTTCAAATATCTACATATAAAACTGATTTATTAATTCATATGATGTTCTTTAGGGGTATAACTAAAAGTCAACTGGGTTAAGGGGTAGATGGCACCCAGCATTATGTGGGACAATGAAAAACGCAACATGTGGCAAACCTAAGGTTATATCTAAAAGTTCAATGGGCAGGTGCGTCGCGACCGGAAGGGTGTGGGGGTGTCACACGTACCCTTCAATATTTGAGAATGAGGAAAAATTTGGGCAACATGATATAAACATTCGAGCAACACGTGTGGATTATTGAAAGAGCTGTAGCGTAGCTCTCCTTTTTTTCCCAGTGAGCAATGGTGATTTATTCCGGTGGGTCTGCAACCAGTGAGTTCACAACTAGTTATCAAAGGCCGTGGCCGTCTGAATATAATATCCAGCACTGGATGCTTTCGGGACGTTAAATTTGCTATGTTATGCTATGTTATTCCAGAATCGTTTATTCTAATTTGTCTGAGCCAACACCGGAAATTTCCCGATCTTCTGCAAAATGTTATCAAACTTCCCGAATTTTCCGAATCATTATCCTGATACATCCCAATTTGCCGAATCCGTATCTAAAATTTTCCGATTTTTCCGAAACAGTTTCTAAAATCATCAGATTCTTCTAAAACGTATTTTTAATTTCTTTTATGTTTCCAACCAGATTTGGAAATTTGGAGTCATGATAATCAAATTATTAGATCATACCGAAAAATGTTCAAACTTCTCGATTTTTCCGAATCATGGTCTTAAAATACCCGATTTTGCCGAATGCGGATGTAAATATTTCCGAATCAAGTTCTTAATTTCTCCTGAATCATATTCACAAATTTCCTGATTTTTTCAAGTCATGATATCAAATTTTTCGACTATTCAGCTATTCCGAAAAATATTATTAATACAACTTTCGTTAAAATTGATGTAAATTTTTTAAGCAATCTGCATAAATTTTCACGAAAATTGGTTAGTTTTCGGATTATTTATCAAATTTCCCAATAAGATATACCAATTTTTGGGGGGTTTATTTGCTACAAATTGCGGACACATCTTCAAAAGTTGGTCAAACAGTCAAATATCGACTATTTTGGGCTAAATAGTAAAAAAAGTCGGGTAAAAATACCTGTTTTCTGAAATTTCACTGACTTTGTTCCGCTGGTGCACAGTATCTTTAAGAACTACATCGGGGGTACAGTATATTTGGTCGCTATAGCTTTTAGCAACACCGCACATACACGTGTGCAGCAAGAAATTTAAAGAGTAACCATTTTTCTCACATCGATCGATATTGTTGGTATATCTTCAGAGAAAATAATACAGAAATGCCGAAGTGATAATTATAGGCAAGACCAATCACCCGTTTGCCCGTGGCCAGCGTGGGTCGTATCCCCCTCTCTCAGTGGCGTAGGAAGTGGAGGAGGGGAGGGGGCAGGGGACTAGTTGCCTTTGACGGGGTTTTGCTTTCCAGTCAAGTCATCTACTTCCCAGGCAACACGCCGCGAAA